>JAFMOC010000008.1:507500-852500 GCA_019802505.1 Corydoras sp. C115
TATGTCACAATTTTGCTTACTGCCTTTACTATTGTGAGATGCTTCATAAAAATATAATTGCAGCATCCCTTTATAGAATGTATTGCATTAAAAGTACACACTGATACTTGTTCGTTTCAGTATATAGAGTTTTATTTGAACAAAGATGGACATTTTGAGCTAATTTTACACCTGACCAATAAGTATGTGTTCATTCCTTCATTCATTATCTTCTGCTTTAACTTCTATTAGGGGTCCTCCATGCTCATCCAGGGCAGCGTCTCGGGCGCTGGGCAGATACACCCAGGACAGGATGCCAATCTATTGCTGGGCACACACTCACACAAAAACACTCTATATGGGGCAATTTGGAGAACTCAATTGACTTGATCCATGTTTTTGGACTGTGGGAGGAAACCGGAGAACCCGGAGGAAACTCACGCAGACACGGGGAAAACATAGAAACTCCACCCAGAAGGGGATTCAAATCGGGAACCCCTAGCGCTGAGAGGCGAACGTGCTAACCACTAAGCCACCGTGCCGCCCCAATAGGTATGTGTTGTTTTATTTTATTTTATATATATATACACCTATATACCTTTATATACATAGCAACACATATGTTATTCATTTTATTTATTTATAGCTGCATGTTTGTGTTATATGTGTATTGATAATATATAGTTATATTGTGTATTAATATTAAATCTCCCATATAATGGGGTAATACTATAAACCACCCGCTAGAGGTCAGTATATAATAATGTAACTCAACTCCAACAATCAGGTTACTGCTCTGGGTTATGCTGCATTATTATTCCCCCAAATATTCACCTAAATATGCTGTATATCTGATTACAGGTCTAGAACAATCTACAGTACCTATTTTTTTTCAGTACACACACCGTAAACAGGATGTAGTATAGTATGCAGTATGTAACAATTAATATTAACCTTTGTCATGTATCTTCCAGACAATAAAATACATTGCATGATTAATTAGTTGATTTCAATAATATATTATTCATCATCTTTTCTGCATCTTTATCTACTTTTTAATTATTTAAATTCAAAACAAACATTTACTCATTCATTTTTAACACAACCATTACAGCAATCTGCATTTTTAAACAGAAGTTGCACATCTTGATTTTTATTTGTTTGGCTTTATGTGTAAGAAGAAGAAGAAGAGGAAAACCTATATTTACACTGTGTATGTGAAACATAGTTGCATTCATATTATATATAATTATATCATATCATATCATATTATATATAATATTATATTTATATAATTTCATATTATATAAATAAATAATTCCAGCTATTCAAAGTGCAAATCCTAACAGTATAATGACAAATATAGTGCACAAGGCAAGTACACCTAACAGCAATAGTAAAAGCAGTAAAGGTGTAATGTATTGCTGTGGAGTAATGGTTGGTGGCCTAAAATTATATTCATGAAATTGTGCATTCTGCAAAATAGTCTTTTATTTGTGCAACAGGTTTTAAAAAGACACGTCTCAAAGTCAGATGTTTTCTGACGGTTTTAAGTGTTCAGGCTGACCTGAAGTGCCTGTCTGATTGGAGGAGCTTAAACAGATGGTATACATCTTCCCAACTGACATTTAAGAGCTGTGAAGATAGTAACAATGCCCTGTGCTTCATTTCACATGCTGGTGTACTTTTTCAAAACTTTGCTTCAGCTGATGTAACACACTTTCTTATAATGCTTTCTTTGGCGCATCTGTAATAGTTGACTGTTTGTGGGAGGTTACATCTCCCTAGTTTCCTCAGAAAATGAAGCCATTGTTATTTCTAACTCACCATTTCTGAGATGTTGTAGGTCTATCATAAGTCCTTTACGGTAATGACTCCCAAGAACCCGAAGCTTGGATCTGTCTCCACAACTTGTGCTGATGTGGATCAGACTATGTTATGGTTGTAGTCCTAAAATATATGAGGATCTCTAATGGCAAATGGTCGTTTTGGAAGTTTCAGACCAGGTTATTGTTTGTGTTATATGTTGTTCAGGTTTTGAACCTCCTCCCTGCATGCAGTTTTGGCATTGTCTGATAAGAGCCCAGTGACTGTTGTGTCATCTGTAAATTTAACAATAGTGTTTGAGTTGTGAATGGGTTGGCAGTCATGCATGAAGCATGCATATAGGAGGGGGGCTTACCACACAAACCTGGGGATGCCAGTGCTCAGTGTGGCGGTGTAGATTTCCATTAAATAATGTATCCTTGTTGTTTCACTGAAAATTCACACGTCATATGTTATCAGCTTTAACATTTCATCAGTGTTTACAGGATGCTGCCTACAGGAAGCTGGAATATGGCCATTTTTGCTTTATCTTTAGTCCAGCGGTGTTACCAAGGTGTGACACACACTAACCCACCATTACTGAATTAGTATTACTGTGTAATGATCACCACCCTGCTCTTTGATGGGGATCCTGACCATTAGAAAAAGCAGTAAATGGGACGTACAAAGTATGTAAAGTAACAGATGGGCAACACTCTGTAATTATAGAACTACAAAGTGCATCTCTGAGTGGTTCTAATAAAATAAACAATGACCATAATTCCAAGAAGATATTTCTATTGTTTGTGTGAGCATATGTAAATACTTTATATGTGCATTTTTATCCTTATATTTAATACCTTGAATTTTTATTGTAAATCTCAAAAGACATTGATACATTATTCTCAGGTTATTGTAAACCTTGGGGCAATGGTAGAGATAATAGATGGCCATTTGTCGTGTTTAAATCTTTTACAGGTTCATAATGTCACAATACATGACAGACTGTGTTAATGCCCTCGGGCTATCATATTAGACACGCTGCAAAAGTTGAATGCTGGATATTGAGTGACAATAAAGACAGAAAGCTGCCAGTGGGTTTAGTTTTGGCATGAAAATTTACCCTATGTTAACATCTGCTCTTTGAGAGGAACAGATTAATACACAGTCCAGTCTGTTTACCATCTGCACTCAGTTTTAATCATTCATTTATTACATAAAATGCATCATTAATGTATATTTTGTTGCTTCTTGTTTCCGTTTTGGATATATTATAGAAGAGTTGTTCTATTAATTAAAATGAGAAAAAACTCTGAGCAGAGTCATCGAGCAGTGTGTTAGCCCTCAGCATTAGCATTTTCATGTAAATGGATGCAAATGATAAAGCAGCAGAGGAATGGTCGACAAGGAAACAACAAGGCCGTGGTAAATCCCTGAGGAAACTAGGCCCTAGAGGAGTTTTGGGGGCACTGGGATGCTCAGTGAGCACATGGCACAGTAGGAGGAGGAGGAGGGCTAATGACACTCTTCAAAATCCCACTCAGTGGGGGATGGGATGGGGGGAAAGGGGGTTAATTCAACATGTCAACTGATTTTGCTTTAGATCTGTCGAATGTGCTGTGTGCTTGAATCTTTGACTCGGTGTACCGCATGCTTCCTAATTTAATGACTATTATGTTAGATAGATGGTACTGTGTTTCATAATGAAGGCATAGATTCCGGCATTTGAACGCTGCTGAGTGAGGTTCAGTTTTTATTGTGCTATAAATACAAAAAAGAATCATTGTCTCTTTGCAAGAGGGAAAAAAAAGCCAATGTGATCTTTTTGTCTAGTGCATGACACAGATGGAAGTGCAGGCATGGTGTTAATTAACAGCTTCAAACTGTATTTTCCACCCAGTCCCAGACTGCAGTTGAATGAGCTTAATGAAACAACACACAAAGACAGCAGACTGAAGAATATTCTTTTCTTGAATCTTTGTTGGACATGCTGGTGGACCAATGTCAATGTTACAGTATATTCAAATTCAATAAAGGTTTTGTATTTATTGCTGTAACTGCATGAAGCTGCTGCCTAACAAAGATTTTTTTTTCTATTCCATCCTTTTCCTGCAGTAATGAATTTCATGATTTCAGGAGTGTTTCCATTGTTCTGAATGCTACGTAGTCCCATAGCACTGACACTCCCTTTCCTTCCCCATCTCTCTTTCTCTCTCTATCTGCCTCTCTCCCTCTCTCACACACACTCAAACAAATACACACGTGTGTGTTTCTGAACAGCCAACCTACCTCACATGTTTTGCCTTTTAGGGCAAAGCCATGGTCTCTCACACACCTACACATACAAATAAGCTCACAGGCAGCTGTAGCTTTTTTTTTTTTTTTTTTTACTTTTTCCACAAAGAAGATAAGAGGAGGTGGAGAATTAAAGGCAAAACTTTTATACTTTCCGTAGTATATATTTTATTTATGTAAGATGTACCAGTTTAATCATATGATTTGCCATTTTTAACACATGTATTTACACTGTGCAAATGGAATTATTTGTATTATATATAATTATATATAATTGTGGGTGGGATTATGTCTGTTTAGTTCAGGGTCCGTCGTTGGGAAGAAGCTCCTCCTCAACACATAATTCCATTTGCACAGTGTAAATACATAGTTCAATTTTATTTTATTTTTATTTGATCTTTATTCTATTCTATTTTTCTTTTCCTTTTAAACAAATTTAATTTTCTGTGGCGAGGTCAGGAAAGAATTTCACTGCGGGCTGTACCATGTATGTGACAAATAAACCTGATTCTGATTTACATGACCACATTTTTTAACCTTTTTTGGGAAGTTGCTGCTATGACAGTTTGAACCTTGTTGCAAATAGGTAGGAGTTATTGGAGCATCACAGTAATCATGCCAGTGATTGTGGATGTAAGTGAGGGAGCAACAACTGCAGTGCAGTCTCGCACTCACTCAAGAGTGAAATGACAGAAGGTGCTAGCCTTCACACATTTTCCACTGAGCAATATCTCTACTATAAAAACTGTAATCTGATTTACTCTACAAACCTCTGTACTGTAAATAATGTTTCTGTTTTTGTTCTATTTAAGCTTTTGAGTTAAATTAGAACAACGCGTTTTGGTAAATACAAAATTTCCGGCTTTGTGTTGTTTAGCCTTTGTTTCTTTTGATCAGATACCGTCTTACTTTGCCATACAGGTTTGGTTTATGTTTCTCAGCTAATTTAGGACGTTCTTCATAAGATGCTTATCTGTTGTCGGTTAGTTGTGGCTTTGAGCTGACTGAGCAATATTATTATAATATTGTGTATTGATGTTGCTACTGTCAGCATGACTGCTCAAACAAAAGACTTGGTTGTATAAAAAATGGCAACTGATCACAACCCACAGCAGGTTGCAAGTTTTTTTTTAGAGTCCAGACTGGACTACATTAAAAAAAAAATACTAGACAAAATATGATTCTAAGCAGCTTTCTTTTAACAGTTGCTTTAAATTGTTAATCGTTTTAACAATGAAATTATTGTGAAAAAAATATTGTAGATGCTGCCCGTGTCATTCTTTCACATTTTTAGCCTGATCTAATCTTTAAATATGCTACTGCCATCAAGAGACAAACAGAATCCATTGATGAAGTAATCTGGTAGTTCAGCACATTCAGTCACTCAGCTGATTTGATTTCTTTGCCACATGATGTTGCTGAGCCAAATGTTTAAGAAATGCCTTACTGATTTACAGCTGAGGTGTGCTCAGTGATATTTAGTAAATTATAAATAAAAGTTAAGTAGAATTAATTGGATTAAGTCAAGATACTAGAAAAACTGATTGAAAGGTATATAGATAGATCAAGCAGGTATTCTTCGGTTACATCTAATGCTAAGCAAAATTTAGCTTTGTGAATTGTACAGATTTTGCTGCCCACCTTTTTCTTATATTTATTATATATACTTATTTATATACAAATACTATATATTTTACTATATATGTTCCATTTTGACTATATATATATATATATATATATATATATATATATATATATATATATATATATATATATATATATATATATATATATATACATACATACACACACACACACAAATATTCTAGACTTAAGATAAGAAGCTGCTACTCAGTCTGCTTCACAAGCTGCGTATCAGACTAAAGGTTATGTCAACATAATGACAACATATCAGGAGACATTGGCTACTATATATATGCTTTCTGATTGAGAAGCAGAAAGTAATTTGGTGTCCTCGTTGACCACTGAATAAATTATACATATAGAGCTTGAGGTCAGTATGAGCTCCTTTTTATTTTTATTTATGGGGGAAATGACATAAAATAAGAAGCTGTGTGGGTGTTCTGTAAGTGGTTCTTGACATGGTTATTA
Source organism: Corydoras sp. C115 (assembly GCA_019802505.1). Classification (NCBI taxonomy): domain Eukaryota; kingdom Metazoa; phylum Chordata; class Actinopteri; order Siluriformes; family Callichthyidae; genus Corydoras; species Corydoras sp. C115. The sequence goes on from JAFMOC010000008.1 coordinate 513,693, forward strand.
ATTACTCTCACATTTCCAACAATGCCACTGTTCTGTGACAATTTATACTCTATATTTAAACTAAACTTAAAATCTTACTTTTTAAATCATTTTCAGATATTTATATATTTTTTTAACTATTAAGTGAAATTGCTTTAGATAAATGATCCTAAGCTCACTAAAAATGGCATGTTTTGCATGGCAGTTGGTTTAGTTTAAATGACTTTTTTATGCAGGATTTGTTGGTTTTAGTTTCTGCTTTACATATTTTGCATAAATTTATGTGGAAATGAAGTTTCATTTTACTTTGAGATTGTTCATTACAATATAATTAATTCCGAGAATGAATACTGTTTATGTAAATGTAAGTCAGATGTTCGGAACCAGTCAGAAAGACTGCCTCATATTTATTAATAATGTACTCGAGATTTTCAGAATGCACACCTTTTATAACCATGGAATGTTAGTTTATGAATTACAACTATTACTATTTGTTATATTGTTTATTTTTTAAATAAATGAAAAAAATCCAATAAGAATCTAATCAACTGGTGGCATGGTGGCTTAGTGGTTAGCACGTTCGCCTCTCAGCGCTAGGGATTCCCGGTTCGAATCCCCATCTGGGTGGAGTTTCCATGTTCTCCCTGTGTCTGCGTGGGTTTCCTCCGGGTTCTCTGGTTTCCTCCCACAGTCCAAAAACATGGATTAAGTAAATTGAGTTCTCCAAATTGCCCCATATAGAGTGTGTCTGTGTGAGTGAGTGTGTGCCCCGCGATGGATTGGCGCCCTGTCCTGGGTGTATCTGCCCAGCGCCCGAGATGTTCTCCCCTGGATGGGCATGGGGAACCCAACCGCGACCCTAATAGAGGATAAAGCGGAAGATAATGAATGAATGAAAGAATCTAAATAGTTTTAATATGCGTTCTCAATGTTTTTACCAACAAACCCAACTGTATTTTGTAAATATAAATAGCAAACTAGCCCAGCGATGGATTGGCGCCCTGTCCTGGGTCTTTCTGCCCAGCGTCCGAGACGTTCTCCCCTGGATGGGCATGGGGAACCCCACCGCGACCCTAATAGAGGATAAAGCGAGAGATAATGAATGAATAAATAAATAGCAAACTATATAAATATAAATGCATAGCATACAGTATGAAATGAAACTGAAAAGGTTTCATTTAAAACAGTAATACTGTTAAGAGGTGGGTCGTTAATATTGAGTACTTGCCCCATCTCTGCCCAAGCTTGTGATGACATTTCCTTAAATGGTGTAAATGTTTATGCATAACTGTTTGTTTCTTTGTGTCTTTTTTTAAGACACCTTATTTAACTAACTGAGAAAAAATAAAACCATTTTACATCACTTAAATATAAGTTTCCCCTGCACACAATAAACACTCTAAACACTCTTGGCCACCAATCACTGGTTTTGCTGCTTGAACCATGTAAATGTGGCGAGGCATCTTTTTCATGGTGGCTGTAAAGAGTATATACATCTACAGGCTCCCGAAGAGAAAGTATGCCAAATGTTGTGATACACACCCTCACACAGACTTTTGGCGTTATTTATATGCTAAACGGTGCATCCACCTTTGTATTGGGCTTAGTCATAGCAAGCAGGGATGAGTCATGGTTCACCACTTTGTTACAATTTGGTGAGAGAATCTGTCAATTTAAAGACAACAATTCTCAGAGCATGATTACAGTGTTTTTATCATCAACTGTTTATAAAATAAAAGACTTTGGGAGTCAGAGGTGATTTTGATTCATCAAGACCACGGTTGACCATCATGTCCATTGTCCATCATGATGGGCAAATGGGCTTGGGATTATTGTCACAAAAAATAAAACATGTTCTCCCCTTGTCCACATGGGTTTCCTCTGGGTTCTCCGGTTTCCTCCCACAGTCCAAAAACATGGATCAAGGTCAATTGAATTCTCCAATTGCCCCATGTAGTGTGTTTGTGTGTCTGTGTGAGTGAATGTGTGCCCAGTGATAGATTGGCGCCCTGTCCTGGGTGTATCCACCCAGCACCCGAAACGTTCTCCCCTGGATGGGCCTGGGGAACGCCACCGCGACCCTAATATAGGATAAAGCGGAAGATAATGGATGAATGGATGGATGGAACAGTTGATAATATTTTACGTCACACATATTTTACCATTGGGGCAGCACGGTGGCTTAGTGGTTTAGCATGTTCTCCTCTCAGCGCTAGGGATTCCTGGTTCGAATCCCAATCTGGGTGGAGTTTCCATGTTCTCCTCATGTCTGCGTGGGTTTCCTCTGGGTTCTCCAGTTTCCTCCCACAGTCCAAAACATGGATCAAGTCAATTGAGTTCTCCAAATTGCCCCATGTAGAGTGTGTTTGTGTGCGTGTCTGTGAGAGTGTGTGCCCAGCGATAGATTGGCGCCCTGTCCTGGGTCTATCTGCCCAGCGCCCGAAACGTTCTCCCCTCGATGGGCATGGGGAACCCCACCGCGACCCTAATAGAGTATAAAGCGGAAGATAATGAATAAATGAATGAATAAATTCTCCAAATTGCCCCATATAGAGTGTGTCTGTGTGAGTGAGTGTGTGCCCAGTGATAGATTGGCGCCCGGTCCTGGGTGTATTTGCCCAGCGCCCGAAACGTGCTCCTCCCGTGCCCTAGTACATGATAAAGCGGAAGATAATGGATGGATGGATGGATGGATATTTAACCATTGTAATAAAGGCTACCAAAAAAAAAATCTTGAAAACATTATATTTATATGTTAAATTAGAAAAACTTTGTTTGGTGGTAAAACATTAACCTTTAATCTTCAAATTTAACTTTTTAAGTTAGACGAGGGCGGCACGGTGGCTTAGTGGTTAGCACGTTCGCCTCTCAGCGCTAGGGATTCCCGGTTCGAATCCTCATCTGGGTGGAGTTTCCATGTTCTCCCCGTGTCTGCGTGGGTTTCCTCCGGGTTCTCCGGTTTCCTCCCACAGTCCAAAAACATGGATCAAGTCAATTGAATTTTTCAAATTGCCCCATATAGAGTGTGTCTGTGTGAGAGTGTGTGCCCAGTGATGGATTGGCGCCCTGTCCTGGGTCTATCTGCCCAGCGCCCGAGACGTTCTCCCCTGGATGGGCATAGGGAACCCACCCGCGACCCTAATAGAGGATAAAGCGGGAGATAATGAATGAATGAATGAAGTTCAATGAGGGCGGCACGGTGGCTTAGTGGTTAGCACGTTCTCCTCTCAGCGCTAGAGATTCCCGGTTCGAATCCCCATCTGGGTGGAGTTTCCATGTTCTCCCGCGTCTGCGTGGGTTTCCTCCGGGTTCTCCGGTTTCCTCCCACAGTCCAAAAACATGGATCAAGTCAATTGAATTCTCCAAATTGCCCCATATAGAGTGTGTCTGTGTGAGTGAGTGAGTGTGTGCCCAGCGATGGATTGGCGCCCTGTCCTGGGTCTATCTACCCAGCGCCCGAGACGTTCTCCCCTGGATGGGCATGGGGAACCCCACCGCGACCCTAATAGAGGATAAAGCGGAAGATAATGAATGAATGAATGAAGTTAGACGAGGACGGCATGGTGGCTTAGTGGTTAGCACGTTCGCCTCTCAGTGCTAGGGATTCCCGGTTCGAATCCCCATCTGGGTGGAGTTTCCATGTTCTCCCCGTGTCTGCATGGGTTTCCTCTGGGTTCTCCGGTTTCCTCCCACAGTCCAAAAACATGGATCAAGTCAATTGAATTTTTCAAATTGCCCCATATAGAGTGTGTCTGTGTGAGTGAGTGAGTGTGTGCCCAGCGCCCTGTCCTGGCTGTATCTACCCAGCGCCTGAGACGTTCTCCCCTGGATGGGCATGGGGAACCCCACCGCGACCCTAATAGAGGATAAAGCGGAAGATAATGAATGAATGAATGAAGTTAGACAAGGGCGGCACGGCGGCTTAGTGGTTAGCACGTTCTCCTCTCAGCGCTAGGGATTCCCGGTTCGAATCTCCATCTGGGTGGAGTTTCCATGTTCTCCCCGTGTCTGCGTGGGTTTCCTCTGGGTTCTCCGGTTTCCTCCCACAGTCCAAAAACATGGATCAAGTCAATTGAATTTTTCAAATTGCCCCATATAGAGTGTGTCTGTGTGAGTGAGTGTGTGCCCAGCGATGGATTGGCGCCCTGTCCTGGGTGTATCTACCCAGCGCCCGAGACGTTCTCCCCTGGATGGGCATGGGGAACCCCACCGCGACCCTAATAGAGGATAAAGCGGGAGATAATGAATGAATGAATGAAGTTAGACGAGGGCGGCACGGCGGCTTAGTGGTTGGCACGTTCTCCTCTCAGCACTAGGGATGCCCGGTTCGAATCCCCATCTGGGTGGAGTTTCCATGTTCTCCCGTGTCTGCGTGGGTTTCCTCCGGGTTCTCAGGTTTCCTCCCACAGTCCAAAAACATGGATCAAGTCAATTGAATTTTTCAAATTGCCCCATATAGAGTGTGTCTGTGTGAGTGAGTGAGTGTGTGCCCAGCGATGGATTGGCTCACTGTCCTGGGTGTATCTGCCCAGCGCCCATGGACATGGGGAACCCCCCCACGACCCTAATAGAGGATAAAGCTGGAGATAATGAATGAATGCAAAAGTTAGACGAGTTTACTGAAGTATGTAGGTATATCATATTAAAGTTGTCGTCTTGTTGTTGTTTTTTCAGATTTTACAGCCCGGAGCCATTCCCACAGTGCAGCAGGGAAACCGGTTACGGAGCGCAGTGTGTGAAGGTAGGGGGCGGAGAGGAAGGGAGCTCCAGTGTGAATGAGACGCGCCCGCGGAGAAGGGACACCGGGCGCCGCGGCCAAAACACCAAAAAGCAGGCGTGATGTTCGCCGTCTGTCCGTGACCCACGCTCTCGCTCCCGCACTAATGACTTTACCTCATTAACTGCAGTTCTTCACCTTAAATGAAACCACCGAAGAGAAACCTTTAAAAGAACACAGCGGGAACCTGGCGCTGAGGGGGAATAAAGCTGAGAGGTGAGCGCTCGCTTTGTCAGTGAACTCAGTCCGCGCGCTGGCGCTCATTAGGTGCGTTTGTTTTTGCGTGTTAAAGAAATAAAGTCTGAAAACAGCAGGAGGGATTTAAAGCTTTTGTTGCAGGTTTGTAATAAACACACGTCTTGCACTTTAGCGGCGTTTAAAGCTTCAGCTTCTCACGCGTTTTGTTTGCCTTCATAACAAAGTGACAGGCAATTCAAACCCCGTGTGACAGACGGTATCGACTCTACCGGACAAAGTACGATTTAAAGGCTTTTAAAGAGTTAAAGAATAACCAGTTCGCCTTTTATATATGACCGAGAATATGCAAATAGAAAATGAACAGTATTTACAGGAAATTTCATTGTAATGTGTTTGTATTCTTTATATAACACTGAACCGGATCAATACAAATGATTCAGCATATGGGAAAATGAACCCTCGTTATAAATGTGCTCTTAGAATGAAAGTTTAAGGTTTATTTATTAAACAGTAATACACATGTTGGATACTATGCAAAATATCCTACAGTTTTCAATAGTAGAAATACCCTTAACCTTCATTAAGTTGGTTTACAAAATGTTATTTGATCTAAATTGGCTATTTATTGTAATAGTGACATTTATTTCACAATAAATTTTAAGGTTTATCGTTGCGATGTGAATCCATACGATTTAAATCATCAACAAACAAGCTTATGATTACTGGATTGAATAAAACTGCATATAAAATATATGTATATGTAAAACATATGTAAAAGAAACAATTGCAAATGACTTGGTTAAAGACAGTTCCTCTGAAAGATGACTAATTTCTATCCTGTTGCGTAGCAATTGACAATTGCAGATTTTGCAAAATGAATAATGCATTTGGACACGATATCTGTAGTGCTGATTATATGCTATACGTTTATAAAAGCTCCACCATACAGGGCAGCGCCATGTGTTTAAAACGGACAAATGTATTATAGATTAGAAAATGGCAGCATGGCAATTAGAGCATCATTAAAAAGCAATAAGCAAAATTATTGCATCCATATCATATCCATATGAAGACATTTTCTTTAGAATTGAACCAATACAAGTAGCCTCAAATAAGATTTAGTGAGGTCTGTTATGCTGATAAAGGGCCCAGTGTATTTTTGCACCGTCCTGAATACGACTGAATGAATTGATTACAAGCAGTGAATTGACAAAGCTTAGATGTTTTTTTACTCCAAGCTCCAGTGGATTGGCTGAAGCTTTTGTTGAAGATTTGTAAGCATAGCAGCAAATTGCTCATGTAGCACACACATCTTGGTAAATCTCAAGGGTGAGTCTGTGGTGTAGACATGTGCGTATGCTTGTTTTCCTGTATTACCACATGGTAGATGATGATTAAAGCGTCATTCTGGCTGTCGTGGATGTCTTTTTCCTTTACTGTTACCAGCTCTGGCTGTGAACTTCCTGTTTCCTGAGAAAGACAAACAATAGGAGAACATGGGACGTGTGACATCCTGGTTATGTACAAAGCTGATACACGGCCAGCCAGATTTAGACAGCTTCCCTCGATTCTGCTAATGCTGGGCTTTATGCAAAGTTTGTCAGGTTTGGGATATGGTAATCAGGTGATTTTATTATAGTCAAAATGGAATTTCAGAGGGATGTGCAAGAGTGAAAAAGGAAAAAATGGCTTGTGTCAGAAAGGAAATGGCTTCTTTTTTTTAATTAACAGATGATATACTGCTTAGGGGCAGTTTTTCAGTGCCTTGCCTTTAGCACAGCCCAGTATTGTTATGAGGCATGTAATGAATTGATAGATCTCGAAAAGACTATACAGACAAAAACAGGCGGGCATTGTGTTGATTTTAGTCTGGAAGGTTCAGTGACCTTTAATAGGGTCAGCTGCTCTAATTCAATAAAGCTATTTACAGACCCAGAAAATTCTAGCTCAGCCAGCACAAATAAGAGTCATTTGCCAATCAGGCTACATTAATGGCTTCATCTGTATAGAGGCAGCTTGTAACAGACACAGCTCTATAGGAAAGCAACTCTTAAGCCACTTCAGTACGGCTTTTTCAGCCTTCGGGATGTTGCTTCCCACTGTTCTTTGTTAAATAATTTTTAAAAATAATTATTTTATGAAAAATGATGCCATCTCATTTCAGATGCCAACTTTGTCCCTCATCGCATTCCAGTCATTTCAATTCTCACGATTAGAATTAGTGCTGCTTGTCATGCGATACAGTAGTAAATCCAGTCTGCAGGTGAGGGCTGTGCTGTCAGCGGGTTTCGACCTGACGGCTTGTTAGACAGGTTTTAAAATGCAGGTGCTGCACAAAGAATCTCCTCATCATCATTACTAGACTTAATTAAGGCTTTAAGTTTAGTATTTACACCTAGGCTGTAAGTATATAAGCAGTTTGATGACACTGACTAAAGTTACTTTTAATGTTTTAGTGGAATAAGTCCAGTTTCTGTTATTGGAACAACACTGAGCTTTTTAGGTTGATGACGGAAATCAATTCAATACCCCATACCCAGAGGTAACAGCAGGAATGGCTCAAAGGGAAAGGCAAATAAAAAATCAATTAAATCTTTGTGGTTAAAACCCAGCCGTTATAAAGTCATGTGTTTTTAGTGCTGGTGGAGAATATAGTGGGTCATAATATTGTGCAGAACTATGTTTGTATTATTAGCATAAGCTGTATTAATTAAAATCAATTCTATATAGAGTGATATATATATATATATATATTAATATAAAACTGAATTAAATATTTTACAAAAAATAAATGTAAAATTTAGAGAATATACCTTGCTATAGGAAAATTACTCACTGAAATAATATGATTAATGCTAATTAAAAGTACTATTTTTGTAAGACTCATATCATGAGCAGATTTATTTCATTGCCAGTGCAGGAACAACCTTCCCATCTCCATCTGTGAGGTTACTGAATCATTAGTCATTACGCTAATTCCTAATGACACACTTGTTCACCTCGCCACGTGTGTGTGTTTGTGTGTGCGTGCAAGCTGGTCCCCATAAAGTAAATCATTAAGTTTTTAAATAAAATCATGTTGAATGGTTATGGGGAAGGTTTGGGTAAGTCTCTGCTAAATGATAGGTCTATGTTATGTTCCAACAATGAATAAAAACAAAATGTGTGTGTGTCTGAGAGAGAGGGCGAGAGCGAGACAGAGAGACAGAGAGGCGTTAAGTGCTCTTTGCTTTTGATGAATCCTCAGAGAGGCTGACTCTTATTCAATGAAATATGGAGCTCACAATTAAAAAAAAATATTTTGGAAAATCTCTTTTTTTTTTTTTAACTTGTGAAACACATTTTATGAGTTTATTGTTTATTTTGTTACGAGAACATAAAACAAATTGCTGGTCCACAGTAGAGTGCTGGAAATGAAACTAAGCGTTAGAATGTGTATTCATAGGAAGCAGCAAGTCTTTGTTCTGTAACTATTCTTTTTGATGTATATTTATAAGTTTTATTATCTCCATGGCTTGATTCTTTTCGAGGTTTCTATTTTTTCTGTCGGGAGAATCTTCTCAGAGCTGATTTAAAACAGGCTTCAGTTTCTCTTCACAGAGACAAAGCTTTATATGAAAGGCACCTATAAGAGCCTCAAGCGTTGGCTTTTAAAGATCTTTGGCATGTTTTACTGTATTTTGTTTCTGCCTGTTTTTTCTAGCAAATATAGAAAACAAAGCAAGCTTCTCTTTGTTATACACTGTACACTGAAGCTTCCCTGCTGCTCATCTAATGCGTTTGGGGGCTAAATTGGCGATGATTTGCTCAGTAATTACCTCGTCCATCACACGTGCACACGCATGCATATGCACACAAACAAACACAATGCCACACGAAACCTGAGTTACAACGACTGGTAATTTTATTTCTCAGTGACCGAGAGAGAAAGGATGATGGTGATGATGAAGGTTGTCTTCCATTGACTTTAATAACACTGCAGCTCAGAGCTTATTTGTGCGTGTGTTTCCTCTCTAGAGAGGCATTAGTATGGAGTATAAAGAAACCGACAGGCACCAGGGAGCAGTCATGGCCTACAGTCTGGAAACGGCAAAAATCAATACAGAAGCGTGGGCAGACCATAACGGCCCTGATGAATAGTTGAACTTGGGGGAGGAAAGGTGCATGAATGATTGAAGTGAACTGAAGAACTCCCTGTTCCCTCCCTTTACTATCCTCCCTGGGCTTTACTGAGACAGTAAGTGTGAATCAGAGAAGCAGAACCACAAACAAATTGAGACTGTCTAAGTCTGTCTATCTAAGGTCTTCAGACCTCTTCTACTAGCTGTATAATCAGAGATACAGTAGACAGTAAACAGATCAATAAAAGATGAATTCAGTGCTATCTTTATTATTATTTTTTTTAATAAGATTAAAATCGAGCACGTTCGCCTCTCAGAGCTAGGGATTCCCGATTCGAATCCCCATCTGGGTGGAGTTTCCATGTTCTTCCCGTGTCCGCGTGGGTTTCCTCCAGCATTGACATGAATCAAGTCAATTGAGTTCTCCAACTTGCCCCATATAGAGTGTGTATATGTGCGTGTCTGTGTGAGTGAGTGTGTGCCCAGAGATAGATTGGCGCCCTGTCCTGGGTGTATCTGCCCAGCGCCTGAAACGATCTCCCCTGGATGGGCATGGGGAACCCCTCTGTGAACCTAATATAGGATAAAGCGGAAGGTAATGGATGGATGGATGGATGGATGGAAGATTCACATTGCTGATTTATATCATGTTGTATTCAACTTGCCATTGGTCAGTTTACAGGGTTACTCACCAACATTTAATTAACTGGTTTAGAAGTGTAATAGTGTTGACAGAGACTATTGATTGTCTTTTTAATTTTTTAAAAGTTACTTTAAATTTGGCAGAAATTGAATCTCAAATAAGGATGAAATACGGATCTTGTTGCAATCACTTGTTTTATAATACTGTACTACTAAAGAGAATTAGCATACATATATCTGGCACATTTATTTTAATTTTTTTTTTTTTATTTATAAATACTTAAATGTTGCCACATTACCATCTCATGCCTATGTGTTTTTAAGGATATGAAATATTAATAAATGGACCCCTCCTGGCACCATACTCTGGCAGCTTTTGCACAAGACTTTAGAAACAAGTATCTGTCAAAACCTTTGTCCAAAAGCGTGTATGGTTCAGCTTCAGCTGACAAAAGAGAAGTCCCGGCTTATTATGCATTTCACAAAACATGTTAAAGGTAGACAGTGGCTCTGTGCAGACCACATCATGAGCGGCAAATCCAGAGGTTTTAGGAAACCTTTGAAGCTGTCTAAGATATTTCAACGGTTTAATGAAGTTAACTTCTATTACATTTCATTAGTATAATTACCACATATTTTTATTACAAAGCTTTGCTAAATATTAATAATTCATTTTGTCAACACATCCATCCATTTATAACAAACACTATGCTTACTCATTTGTATTATGGAAGCAATCAATCATTTTAAAATCAATATTATTATTAAGTCAATATGTGACGTCAAGCTATTGATTTATTTTAGTAAGAAGCCATATAATACACAGTGTTACTTAGAGCGATCTGATTATTATTGTGAAATAAACCCCTTTGGTCATTCAGGACTCCCCTGTTGGTTGTTGGGTTGCTGGTTTATCCTGTTAACGTACATATATGTTTTTAAATAATGATCTGAATTATACTTTATCTGCATTTGTGATATTTTATTATAGGATTATACATTTATACATAACTTCTTACTGGTGGCATGAATTACTAGTGCTATCAAAATAAACATTCATTTTTACGATTGACTGAAGCGAATTGATTATAGGAACAGAGCGCCAAATGAAGAGATTGTATTTGACAGCTTCACTGTCCTAAAATACGGCTGCAGGTGAGCTAAGTAACTATTACAAGATGATTCACTGGTATAGAACTCAGGGTAGTGGTGACCTTCATTTTAATTGAGCAGTTCGTTGGTAAACCCTGTGACCTTTTAGTCTTCTTCTGGTGAATGAAATATCTAGAGAGACGTGATGAGACAGGATGTCCTGCTGTGACTCAGAACGTCTTCTGTTGAGTAAACTGGCCGATTGTATTACACCATCAAATTTAACCGTGCAGAAATGGCATTGCAGTGACTGTAGTGTTGCAAAAACAAAGCGCTTCAGTTTTTTTGTTAAAAGGTTCACTGTTGTGACACAAAGATGTGTCCTGTGAATCTGCACACACTACTCCAATTAAGACCCATAAATGAATTAAGAAACAATGAGACAGGATTTCGTTTACATATGAACAGGCTTTATTCCCACGTCATAAATTAATTACAGTACATTTAAACATGTGAAGGCCTCATGTTCCTGCAGCTCACGACCCTGCTCTCTAGTTTCTCAGCATCAACAGAGCCGCCAGCAGGTGTGTTAATTATCTATAATTAACGTTCATCGCACTGGTTAGCTGTGCATTTAGGCATATCTAAATGTGGCTTATGTTTAAAGACATATCATGTATGTACATGACGATACTGATTATATAGGTATTAGGTTTACATTGTTGATCGTGTCTTTTGTGGTATCACATATCCTCACTCCGTGGTGATACTATTTAACCATTTGCTAGGAAAAATGACCCATGTAAGCACAATGGAGTTAGTCACACTGACAATATGACCCAAACCTGAGCTGCAACTTGATGCCTTCTGACAGCGTGTTGCCCCCCAAAACAGAGGGCAATTTCTGAACAGTGGTAACAGGTGTCATCTTTGGATAACGAGTGCTGTAATGTTTGATCTGCCTGGGGGGGGGGGTGTTAAAACAGTGAGCGGACATGCAGAAACTTCCTGAATGAACTCTATATGCAAAACAATTAGATAGATGATACAATACTTTATTTATCCCGAAGGAAATTTAGCAGCCAGTAGCAATAACAGTACAATAAAAAAAATAGAGGGGGAAAAAAAAAAAAAAAAAAATATATATATATATATATATATTCTTTCATTCATTATCTTCCTTATTATCTTCCTACGTCTCAGGTGCTGGGCAGATAGACCCAGGACAGGGCGCCAATCCATCGCTAGGCACACACTCGCTCACACAGACACACTCTATATGGGGCAATTTGGAGAATTCAATGTTTTTGGATTGTGGGAGGAAACCGGAGAACCCGGAGGAAACCCACGCAGACACGGGGAGAACATGGAAACTCCACCCAGATGGGGATTCGAACCGGGAATCCCTAGCGCTGAGAGCCGAACGTGCTAAGCACTAAGCCACCGAAAAGAAATTTCACTGCTGGCTGTACTATGTATAACTACGTATGTGACCAATAAACCTGATTCTGATTCTGACCGTGCCGCCTAAATATATATATATATATATATATATATATATATATATATATATATATATATATATATATATATATATATATATATATATATATATATATATATATATATATATATTGCCCCATACAGAGTGTGTCTGTGTGAGCGAGTGTGTGCCTAGCGATGGATTGGCGCCCTGTCCTGGGTCTATCTGCCCAGCACCTGAGACGTAGGAAGATAATAAGGAAAATAAGCGGAAGATAATGAATGAAAGAATATATATATATATATTTAATTCTGAATTATTCAAAGTTCAAACATGTTAATTTAGTTATGGTTTAGTTTTATTTTAAAAGATGAAGTCTATCCACTTGTTACTTGTTAGCTATAAATTCTGTTGCAGCAGTAATAAAAAAACAGGAAAGAATGGGCAAAGAATGGGTTTTTTAGACTTTACACAGGGGTTATAAACAGAAATGATAGTTTCTATGTCAATTCCTACAGTTCATGGGGTAAATGCATGATTTTTAAACATGTATGGATGACAACTAAAAAGCAAAACAGATGGACCACTCTACAAACAGCTACATGTTTGGCTGAATCTCAATAGAACAATAGAAAAATCATAAATATTGGAGGTGCATTTTTAGTCCAATGGGAATAAGATAAATTTGTTTGGCTCCGGTGGTTTCAGCACATTTATAAAGAAGCTGACCAAGAATTCCACAATAAATAAATTTTCCAAACAGTGAATCATGGAAGTGAAAGTTCAAAAGAGTGGAGATGAAACGACATTTGTAGATGGTCAGTGGATAAACACTGACTGCCAAATTGACTCCTGATCACCAAAAGGCTTGGCAAGATCATCAAATGGGAAGAAGGGGAGTACCATGACCAGGCCAAATCGAGTCTGAGTAGATTTCAATAGAACACGTTCATTTGTAAAGTAAAGTAACTATGGGAAACCAGATCGCTTGGATGTAACCTGTACAGACAGAGGAATAATATGCAAACTCAATATTTAAACAACTCAGTATTTATTCTTAATATTCTTCTCAGTATTTAAAGAACTCATTTTGCTGTAAGGAAGCAGTGATGCTCACAGAGCCACTGTACCGGCCTCAAAATAAAAAATGTAAACATTTATGAAAAGACCTTTTACTAAATTTACTATCAGACCTTTGATCACTAATGTAATTGAAATAGCTAGCAGAGGGCATAAAAGGGCAAATAATTTTTCAAACTGGTTGAGTGGAACAGATTGACATACAGTCTGAATTAGCTTAAATGTCAACCACTGAGAGCACAGTTAATTGAATAAGGGCACTACCATATGGCGAGACAAACTGTTTGTCAAACTGGTTTTCATTACATTAATTTAATTAATATATAATAATTCAACTTATTTGTATTAAACATAGATAGTTATCATGAGCAGAAAAAAAAATTATATCTACAGTGAAGTGCAGGACTGAGTGCATGATGAGAGTCCTGTCTGCAAATACTACTGATGAGATCACATAGTTTCAATGCGAAACTTAAAGAAGTGGAATACTGTAGAGCAAATTGAAGGAGTGTCCATCCATCCATGCATCCATTATCTTCCGCTTTATCCTATATTAGGGTGGGGGGGGGCAATTTGGAGAACTCAATTGACTTGATCCATGTTTTTGGACTGTGGGAGAAAACCGGCGAACCCGGAGGAAACGTGCTAAGAGGCAAACGTGCTAACCACTAAGCCACCGTGCCGTCCTGGAGGTCATTAGTGTAAAAACTTTTAAATCAACTAATTAGGAACCTTCTTCATCCATGGCTCTGCTGAAGCACTGCAGCTACACCGAATACTGGATGGAACCTGGATATTAATTGGACTGGCGGTCCTGCAGGACGCCCTCATTGGACGTACATATGGTTTTCCAGTTGTTAGAGTTTTTCCATTTGTTAAATATAGTCACCTGATCTCGACACTATCTGCACATGGCTGTCCTACACTGTTGATGCTGCCCCGCTCAAGGAGGATGAGTCCCCCACTGAGTCTTGGTCCTCACAAGGTTTCTTCCTTAAAATAACAAAATAAAAGGGAGTTTTTTCTTGCTACTGTCGCTTCGGCTTGCTCTTTGGGGGTTTAAAGGCTTTTCATTCTGTAAAGCTGCTTTGTGACAATGTACTGTTGTAAAAAGATCTATATAAATAAATGACTTGAGCTTTAATAACTTAAGATATTTTTATAAGCAAATATTTCTAAAAGAGTCCTAAACCCAATAGATTAAAGATATGTTAAGTAGTTTAACAGTAGTGGATGATGCAAGTTCTTCTTTCTTGAATTTCCCTTTAATTCATTCTGTATTTTGAAACATTCCAACAAAGTGTTACATGGGCACAGATGCGGGCGCACCAGGCACCAATTGCTGAACCAGCATTAAGTATATTTAGGTTGACATTGTTGTGAGCTTCTCACTGCGGCATTTTTTATCATATATGTCCGTGTTAGGCGGCACGGTGTCTTAGTGGTTAGCACGTTCGCCTCTCAGCGCTAGGGATTCCCGGTTCGAATCCCCATCTGGGTGGAGTTTCCATGTTCTCCCCGTGTCTGTGTGGGTTTCCTCCGGGTTCTCCGGTTTCCTCCCACAGTCCAAAAACATGGATCAAGTCAATTGAGTTCTCCAAATTGCTCCATGTAGAGTGTGTCTGAGTGAGTGAGTTTGTGCCCAGCGATAGATAGGCACCCTGTCCTGGGTGTATCTGCCCAGCGCCCGAAACGTTCTCCCCTGGATGGGCATGGGGAACCCCCCGTGACCCTAACATAGGATAAAGGGGAAGATAATGAATGAATGAATGAATGAATGAATGAATGAATGAATGTCCATGTCAATAGTGAGCAGGATCCCACCACCAACGTGTTCCAATGGAGTAATATTCACTGCAGAACAGGAACAAGTTATAACCGGTGATAAGAAGAATGAGTTATTTCTTAATATACGAGGTTACATTATAATATGCAAGTGGTTTAGATCTGAAAGATTAGATAATGTGGTTAAAAAATGATAAATGATGCCGCATAATATTACCACTAAATATACCATGATGTACTGTAGTAGGTTTAAGTCTTTATTGCCCCCTCTAGTTAACATCTACTATTCCTTTGTTGAAGAAACAGACACACAGAATGTAAGTGATGTTAGTCAGTGGCATTATTCACCTCCAGCTTTTGCTCTGTGGCATCTGTTTAACACACACACTGTTTGTTATGGTTCACAGACTTCAGCAGGGTGCTGCACTGTGGACTTGTGCCAGCGTCAAGACCCAAAATCTCTGTCTTTCTGTTCTTTCATTAAAAATCCCAGAAACAAAGGATTGTTGTACTGCTGAAGAAATGTCCATGTACCTTAAAATGCATTCCTGTGGACTTTTATGTATTATGTTATCGTTTACATAATTAATATTGATATATTGATTGACAAAAATGCTTTGTTTTGGCATAGTAAAAATGCCAGCAACATATCCATCCATTATCTTCCGCTTTATCCTATATCAGGGTCGCGGTGGGGTTCCCCCATGCCCATCCAGGGGAGAACGTTTCGGGTGCTGGGCAGATACACCCAGGACAGGACGCCAATCCATCGCTGGGCACACACTCTCTCACACAGACACACTCTATATTGGGCAATTTGGAGAATTCAGTTGACTTGATCCATGTTTTTGGACTGTGGGAGGAAACCGGAGAACCCGGAGGAAACCCACGCGGACACGGGGAGAACATGGAAACCCAGATTGGTATTCGAACCGGGAATCCCTAGTGCAAACATGCTAAACACCAAGCCACCGTGCCGCCGCTAGTAAAATATGTATAGTCCAAAATACAGATCAACGTAAGACCCTATACCCCAGTGTGTCTTTAAACATCACACACATTAGAAATAACATTACCATGGTGTGTAGTAAGGAACCAGGTGTTATGACTTTAAAGTCAACTTTATTTCAAAAGATGCTTACCTTAAAAGATTATATTCAGCAGCAATGGATTGGCGCCCTGTCCTGGATGTATCTGCCCAGCGCCCGATACGTTCTCCCCTGGATGGGCATGGGGAACCCCACCGCGACCCTAACAGAGGATAAAGCGGGAGATAATGAATGAATGAATGATTATATTCAGTCAAGTAGAGCTTGATATTCGTCAGGCTTATATTGAAACGTGAGGGTTTGATAATTTCATGTTGCTACATAAGTATTTTATAATGCGGAGTAGTGTTACTGACTTCATAGTCCAAACTATGTGTCCATTAAGGGCACATTTCTATATATCATTTAAATACAATTGCATCTATTTCTTGTACAAACTTTATACAGAGAATCTGTGTATTGCATTTTATTCCTGGAAAAATCACACTTTGTTTTTATACATTTTTAGCGTTTATTTCAAAAGAAGATTGTGCGATGTCAGTATCTATTTCCAGAAATTGTTATATTTAATTTATTCTTTTATTGTCACTACCTGTAACTATGAAACATTTATTGTCTTCGAATCATTGGTTGCTGCTGTTCTCTGGAGTAATTTGTCAGTGGCTGCATGGCAGGGAAAGTATGCAGTGCAATCTGCAACCTTATCACTAGATGCTACTAAAATACTACACATTGCTTCTTGAAGTATTTAACTTGGGTGTGTCGAGTGCAGCTGCTGTAACAGACCTGCTGGAGGCAGTAAACAGTGTAGTTGTAACTAATAACATGGATCGGAGTTTAATGCTGTGTTTAATGTGCAGCTGTGTGTTTCAGACAGCTGCTGTGGGATGTGTGAACCCCTCAAAAAACCTGTTCAAAAAGACATGACACAAACATAAAAATGGGTCTTGGATCTTGTTAAATATCACAGGTTTAATTATACCTTTATTAATATTTTAGCTTTTGCATTGAATTATGCAGGCATTTACTAGGAATGTTAATAAACATGAAACTTGCCCATGGTTAATTAAACCTTTGTAGAAGTCTGTATATGTCAAATAATTGATAGTGTTGTGACTGTTTGAGGGTTTGAGCCGTATTCTATTAATAATAATAATAATAATAATAATAATAATACTAGGCTTAGTGGTTAGCACGTTCGCCTCTCAGCACTAGGGATTCCTGGTTCGAATCCCCATCTGGGTGGAGTTTCCATGTTCTCCCCGTGTCTGCGTGGGTTTCCTCCGGGTTCTCTGGTTTCCTCCAACAGTCCAAAAACATGGTTCAAGTCAATTGAATTCTCAAAATTGCCCCATATAGAGTGTGTCTGTCTGAGTGAGTGTGTGCCCAGCGATGGATTGGCGCCCTGTCCTGGGTGTGTCCGCCCAGTGCCTGAAACGTTCTCCCCTGGATGGGCATGGGGAACCCCACCGCGACCCTAATAGAGGATAAAGCGGGAGATAATGAATGAATAAATGAATTAATTATAATAATAATAATAATAATTATTATTATTATTATTATTATAATACATTTTATTTATATAGCGCTTTTAGGGACCTCAAAGACGCTTTACAAAAACAGATAAAGCAGGATATCATTAAAACACACAAGACATAAAAAAATCTGTTTGTGACTTGAAATTTTAACACATTTTGTTCAGCAGGAGTACAAGAATGAGTGTGATGAGAGCCAAAGGACACAAAAACTCATCAGACTAATCAGAAAATGTAATTTTATAGTGTGGAAATAGTTGGAGGTCATATAATTGCAGCATTAAGTCAGATCCATATTTCTAAATTATTAAATGTCAGTTTAGTGGTCAGTGGCTTAGTGGTCAGCACGACCACCTCTCAGCGCTAGGATTCCCGGTTCGAATCCCAATCTGGATGGAGTTTCCATGTTCTCACCGAGTCCACATGGGTTTCCTCTGGGTTCTCCAGTTTCCTCCCACAGTCCAAAAACATGGATCCAGTTCAATTGAACTCTCCAATTTGCCCCATATAGAGTGTGTCTGTGTGTATGTGTGTGTGAGACAGTGAGTGTGCGCAGTGATAGATTGGCGCCCTGTCCTGGGTGTATCTGCCCAGCGCCCGAAACGTTATCCCCTGGATGGGCATGGGGAACCCCACAGCGACCCTAATATAAGATAAAGCAGAAGATAATGGATGGATTATCTGTTGTTTTTATCATGCTGCATATCTGTAAGCCATTATTTCTACCCTCAGGAATCTTTCTGCCCTCTACTGTTTCAATCAGTGTAACTGCACGTTTCCTAATGAAGCATTAGGGTGAGCGTGTAGAACAACATACAATTGTCCACTAATTGAAGGAATGACAATAACTGCTTAAGTGTGAGCATTATCTAACTAAGAGACAAACTGCTATTGCAGTGACAGGGTACCAGTGATTCGCACCACAATGCGAGGGTCACAAAGATGACCTCAGCATTTTGTGAGGTCATTAAGCACTGTCCAGCTTAAACAGGATAGACAGATTAAACGAGTTCGGGACAAAACATTTTATTTATTGGATCATACTTTCCCTTACATGCATCCATGCGTTGCCCTTTTAAGCTTGACTGGACTTTCCTGTATAGTTTCCTTTCCTGTACTTACTGGACTTTCCTGTATTGTTTTGTTTATTAATGCAAACATAAACCCAGATGATGAGGGTGTATATTTGATAATATTTATTATCCATCTATCCATTATCTTCCACTTTATCCTATATTAGGATCGCAGGGGGGTTCCCCATGCCCATCCAGGGGAGAACGTTTCGGGCGCTGGGCAGATACACCCAGGACAGGACGCCAATCCATCGCTGGGCACACACTTACTCACACAGACACACTCTATATGGGACAATTGACTTGATCCATGTTTTTGGACTGTGGGAGGAAACCGGAGAACCCGGAGGAAACCCACGTGGACACGGGGAGAACATGGAAACTGCACCCAGATGGGGATTCAAACCGGGAATCCCTAGTGCTGAGAGGAGAACATGCTAACCACTAAGCCACCGTGCCGCCCTAATATTTATTATATTTGTATATTTATTTGTCTATATATATTTGATTACAAGATATGTATGAAAAGATCTGTGAATTCAAGAGTTAAAGACCTTTTATTTAATGAAATTGAATACGTAGATTTTCTCATACACGTTGTGGTTAAATATATATAGACAAATAAATATGTGACTTGTTTTCTCTTCAGTATTAAGCTATTGCCCAACTTGATTTAGCCAATTCTATGATTCACAACCGGTGAAAACAACTGGCAACAATGGCAAGTGAAATATCAAGCCTGAACTTATTTTTAAAGAGGTTTTTTCCTTTATTTAAAGCACAAAAAAGCACAAATGCTTACAGATCACTTGTCGTGATGTGGAAGGTGGTTCTTTCGGAATTCTGTCAGTATATACAAAATTTCTATACAACAAAATATCATATGATTTTGGATTACGTTAGAATAATTTTTTAAAATCTTTGTCAGTACTTTAGTACAGAATGCTCTTTGTATAAACCTCGTACTGCTTTAGCTGTATATGTTTGGGGGTGGGGAACTGAAAGACTGAGGAAGACAGAAAGCTCAGTACTGAATAAACCTCTTCTAAATCCCCGAGGTGCCCCAGGCAGGATCTTTATTTGACCCCTCGTTTGAACTCCGAACAGCACGATCAGTACTCTGACATGTTTCAGCTTGCTGAAGCTCCATTTTGGCTCTTCTGTACAGTTTATAGAGACTACAATGGCATATTATGCACATGTGACTCGCAGCTCAACAACAATTGATTCCCATCTTTTTATTTATGGTTTGGAAATTGTAACTAACCTTCACCAATTTTATATTATTAATTGTAATACATTTTAAACCATGTCAGGTTTGCTCATATCATCTATTTATCTTAGACTAAATGTTCTATAAGTTGTTGTTCATAACAAAAGAAAATCAGGTCAGACTTTCTAATTTCCCACTATTTAGTCATCTGCATATTTCAGGTTATTATTGCTTCTACTACCAGTTCTAGGTCTCATATCATGTTCTTCAAGCCCTGATTGTTTCATTATGTGTTAAATGTATTTACATATGTTAATATACTCTTTAAACCAATGTTCAAGTTCAAGTATTTTATTTACAGTATATAGCGCTTTTTACAACAGTACATGGTCACAAAGCAGCTTTACAGAATGAAAAGCCTTTAAACCCCCAAAGAGCACGTCGAAGCGACAGTGGCAAGAAAAAAACTCCCTATTATGTTGTTATTTAAGGAAGAAACCTTGGAAGGACCAAGACTCAATGGGGGACCCATCCTCCTTGAGCAGTCAGGCAGCAACAACAGTGTAGGACAGCCATGAACAGATAATGTCTTGCTATACAGTCATTAAACTATTTTAGAGAGTCATCATATACCTTATATTCCCTTACGTTTTATGAGCAGCGTTAGCACTGTATGAAGCTTTGCTCTAAACCCTGTGTTACAAATCCTTTAACCAGTCTGGATTGTGTGGTGGTTTCTGGTTTATTATCCAATTTGTGGCAAATGAGATCAGATGTGCTGCTCTGCTTTTATAATTATTGGCCTGGATTCATAAACCAGAATGCCACAAAAACAGGGCTAATTTCTTTTTAAAATCAGTACATTTCTGCTTTTCTTTGGATCTGGTGTATTAATATTGTTCCCAAACATGTCATGTTGGGCCTATACAGCATTTTAAAAAGCATTTTACCTGTTGATACATATTTTGTATATTCCCTATACCTGCCATTTTAATATTTGTACCCAGAGTCAAAGTGCAAGGCCTATATTTCACCATAGAGTCAAGATTGTTTCCTTTCTGTGTCTAAGCATATAATCGTTAAAGGTGACAACACTCCATATGAGCAGTACCTTCAAGGATGCATTTGGAATGGATTTGTTCATAAGGGTCAAAATAAACCACTTTTTAAATGTTGGAAAATAATTGATTTACAACATAAACATGTTTTTTAAAAATGTAAAAATACTTTCGCTACTGCAGTCACCAAGTTACACCATCTGCTAATCAGTTTCAGAACAAAAACAGCTATTTATTTTGGAAGAACAACTTTGACTTGATTCCCTACCCTGATGTTGTGTTTAAGAAGTTTGGGGAAGGCACGAAAATAACATGCTCAGAAACCACAATGCTTGTTTATGTGGCTGAAGAGGAAAGACTGTGATAGTCATTGTGTCTGCTTGAATGTGTATATACTTTCAGCCTGCATGAGTGTAAAGTGGGCAGAAGTGGGTAGCCATGGGTTCAGCCCTCTCGTTCTTTCTTCCAAGGGGGAAAGTCTTGGATTCAGGCCCATGCGTAAAGACAGAGAGCAAATCTTGCACCATTCTAACCCAAACCTTCTCTGGGAGCCAGTCAGGTTAAGGCAATACAGGATTATTGTCCATGGCATTACCTTTAGATATGGCTCTGGGTTTCCTGTGTGGCATAGAGGACCTGCTGGCATCTGGCAGTCAGTTAGTGTGGACTGTGACAGAACAGGTGCTTAAACGTTGCTACAGCGATGGCCTATTGCCATGTAGAAGATTTCTTCAGACGTGGTGTCATATTGGAGACGTGTATCAGGTAGGAAACAAAGCTGAGCCTATAAAATCAAAAGATTTTTATATATATATATATATATATATATATATATATATATATATATATATATATATATATATATATACATACATCGATAGATTGGCGCCCTGTCCTGGGTGTATCTGCCCAGCGCCTGAAACGTTCTCCCCTGGATGGGCATGGGGAACCCCTCCGCGACCCTAATAGAGGATAAAGCGGAAGATAATGGTTGTGTATATATATATATATATATATATATATATATATATATATATATATATATATATATATATATATATCTTCTGTCGTAAGCTTTCTAAAGACCTTTCGGGTTTACAATTTGACCTTTGGGTTTACAATTCCTAAAAGAATTTTAATAAATTAAAGCTGTTAGTATTATTGTAAGATTGAAAGCTGTATGCCTTTTAAACTATATTTTTGTTTGGCTTTGTTAATTCACACATTTTGCTTTTACCGTGTAGATTACCTTTACAATAAAATTGTCAAAAAATCAAATGTATTTTATGAGCTAATTCTTCAAATTTTGCCACATTTCAGTGCTTTTAATGGAAATTCAGTACGCTAAGTTAATAGTCACAAAATATTGTAAGGTGAAGACTATTTTATTACCTCTACAACCCAATGTACTGGCTTACTGTACATTTACCAACGCTGTTAAGTCTGTTCGCCATTTAACATTGATTATTATACTGATTAGTGACCCTCTAAATGAAGCCCAAACCAGCTGAAATGTAGATATCCTAATTATTTTATTTAGATCTATAGGTCATAGATTTTCTTTCTACAGCCTGGAGGAGTATATAAAGTATATAAATTTTGTCCTGTCACTGGTTTACTGCTAAATCTGACAGATAAGAGTTTACTAGCTAACCTATGTGTGTATGATGTGCATCTTGTGGTTTGTAGTTAAATCTGTTAACACAGCTGGAAAAAAACTCTAATTATTAAAAAACATAACTGAAATGTAGAATTAAACCTACCATTTTTTTGGTTACCCTTAATTGCAGAGTAGTCTAGTTAATTTTGTGTTAAGTGTATTTTTACATTGGGTGGGTTATTTTTATACGCAGACACTTTTCTTTCCAGATGTGTGCTTCCAGCTTCCAGTGCTTGGCGTCATACGTTTATAGTATTATTGTATTTTTTGGGAACTGCAGATGTGAGTCATTGACAATAAGTCTATTTTCGTCATGATGGTTTCAGTAAAGACTTTTTTAAAGAAAGAAGTTTTTTAAGTTTTTACTGTTAAAAAAGTTTAACGGTAATGATTTTACGGTTCTGGAGTATGCATTGTCAGAGGAAAAATTAAGCTTTGCTGGGCTGATGGAGGGCGGCACGGTGGCTTAGTGGTTAGAATGTTCGCCTCTCAGCTCTAGGGATTCCCGGTTTGAATCCCAATCTGGGTGGAGTTTCCATGTTCTCCCCGTGTCCGTGTGGGTTTCCTCCGGGTTCTCCGGTTTCCTCCCACAGTCCAAAAACATGGATCAAGGTCAATTGAATTCTCCAAATTGCCCCATATAGAGTGTGTCTGTGTGAGTGAGTGTGTGCCCAGTGATAGATTGGCGGCCTGTCCTGGGTGTATCTGCCCAGCACCCGAGATGTTCTTCCCTGGATGGGCATGGGGAACCCCCCCCCCCCACGACCCTAATAGAGGATAAAGCGGAAGATAATGGATGGATTATCTGTTGTTTTTATCATGTTGCATATCTGCATATACCCCCACCCCCCGTGACCCTAGTAGAGGATAAAGAGGAAGATAATGGATAGATGGATGGGCTGATGGAAAACATTTTTAACAATTTTTAAGTAATTGACTAATTGACTGGTGAATTGATGGATGTTGACCACTGCTCTTTTTGCTGAGACACGTAAATTTTCATGTTCACATTTAATGTTCAAAAACTGACTAACTAGTGTTTTGTTGTTGTTATTTGGTGCTTTTGTGAGAACACCGAAAATGGGGTCATTAAGATCCAGTAAACATCCAGTAAAAGGGGATCCTGTGGATGAAATCAATTTATTGAGGAAAAATGATCTAGATTTTAATTTGAGGACAATAGTTTAATGTAATATATTTATATTTGTTTTTTTCTATTCAGTGGGAAGTGTATATATTGATTTCTAAAGACAACTTTTCATCATCATCTAAACTATTTTATATATATATATATATATATATATATATATATATATATATATATATATATATATATATATATATATATATATATATATATAAGATAATTAAGACACAAGTTTGGAGAATGATTAGGTCGGGAGGGCCAAACAAAACAGTTTTTGGTCTTATGCTGGGAGGAGGTTTCTCCTTGTTCAGGATGACACTGGTTATTAGTGATGTAAAACCCACTCAGAACCAGGCAGAGCAATTGCTTCATAAACTGGCACTCCACAACACAATTAACCGGTTGTGTGAGTGAATACACACAGATTCATAATGTCACATACAATGGTTGAGGCTTGCTAGTGAATAAAGACAAAGTGTAAAGAGAGTGGACTTTTTTAAGTTAACATCATGGTTAATGCTGATGTAGCCCATATTACAATATATTCAGATAATTGTCTCCTGGACGGTGTTTTTGTACATTTCTTCAGCAGAATGTTAATCATCTTACTTTTTTTTTTGCATCAACTTATTCTTGTATTCTATGTAAACTCTTTGTCAGTAATAACATGCCTCATTTTCATTTACTTTTTGGTGTCAAATTTTGCATGTTATTGCCACCTTCTGGTAAAAATATTCTGCAAAAAGGACATGGAATGAAAAAACTTGAGACATTGAAACCAGATTGGCAATTGATCAGGAGTGATAAGACTAGGTTAGCTGGTTACATCGCAAGAAGACTAAATGTAATGCTAATTTCATGTAATAATTTGGGTTGCAGCAATAATTTCAATATTATTCTTATGAACAAACTTTTAATATTAGTAATAATTCATAGTTAAATTTGTAATATTATTCATTCATTAATTTATTATCTTCCGCTTTATCCTATGTTAGGGTCGCGGGGGGGTTCCCCATGCCCATCCAGGGGAGAACGTGTCGGGCGCTGGGCAGATACACCCAGGACAGGACGCCAATCTTTCGCTGGGCACACACTTACTCACACACACTCTATATGGGGCAATTTGGAGAACTCAATTGACTTGTTCCATGTTTAATTGCACTTATTTAATATTAAATATTTAAAATATATTTACATTACGTTTACATTTAGTCATTTAGCAGACACTTTTATCCAAAGTGACTTTTTTTGTTCTAAACCTAGCAAATCACTGAGCTAAGATTGTTTGTTACACAGTCACTGGCCCAATACAATGCAGCTTTGATGAATAAAGCATGTCCAGCTAAGACTCATGTAAAATCCTTTCTTGGATTATAGTAGTAATTAATCCTGCTTAGACTGTGGGCTTTGTGTAAATTCAGTTCTTTTTTTTTTTTTTTACAAAGCTTTATTATGCCTCCTTTAAGGGGTGAATGTTGTCCACATGGTTTGTTATTTTGTATTTGGTATTTTGAAATTGTAACTTGCTATTATATACTTTTGGGTTTTCTAAATCAAAAATGACATTAAGAGTAATATTAATTAGATTGACACTATGAGAGGGGTTTTATTATTATTTATAAATCTGTTTATATTAGGTTTGTACCTTAGAAATAGCAATTAATTAAGCATATTTGCGCTAGGTATTGATTTACTGAGCCCATTTAAAACAAATCATAAGCAAGGACACACTGACTTCATTAAATTGATTACAATGTAAAGTGAAGCTCTTTATCTGTAAGGTGGTTTAATTGTTAAATGATTGATTTTAAGTTCTCTTTTAGGCTACTTTGTGATCTGTGAGCTTTATTAGCTATGTATTTATATGGGTTTTTCTTTGGGGGGGGGGGGTGATTGACTATTCAGTTCCTTTTAGTAAGTAATAATTTAAAGTAACCAAAAACCTGTACTCTGATGTCTTCCACTTTAATGGCATAGCAATACCCTAGAAACGGCATCATAATAATCACAAATAATAATAATAATTGCATTTCCTTTTTGGTTTTGATGCCATTTGTAAAAAACATTACAGTATGGACAACTTACTCAGACTCCATCCATCCATCCATCCATTATCTTCCGCTTTATCCTCTATTAGGGTCGCGGGGGGGTTCCCCATGCCCATCCAGGGGAGAACGTTTCGGGCGCTGGGCAGATACACCCAGTACAGGACGCCAATCCATCACTGGGCACACACTCAGTCACTCACACAGACACGCACACTCAGGATGGGGCAATTTGGAGAACTCAATTGACTTGATCCATGTTTTTGGACTGTGGGAGGAAACCGGAGAACCCGGAGGAAACCCACGCGGACACGGGGACAACATGGTAACTCCACCCAGATGGGGATTCGAACCGGAGAGACGACGTGCTAACCACTAAGCCAACGTGCCACCCCTTTACTCAGACTCTTTATTAGAATATGAAATAAAGAACAGTTGTAATGCTAATGTTAAACCTTTGAGCAGGTCATTAAACCTGATTTGTGTGAATTGTAAATTGTACTTGCTCTAAATAAAGACAGCTGCTTAATGATCTGAATGACGAACAGAATATTTAAAAAAACAAAATTCTCTGATATTCTTTTCTAAAGTGTTAAAACAGAGTCAGGTTTCCTTTAAATGTGCAGTTGTGTAGGTTGAATATGAAGATAAGTGTAGCTCATTTACTGTCAGATATATGGTTTGACCTTGAATTATTAACAACTGTCCCAGCGTTTGATTTAATACAGTAGATTTATTTACCCAGCACAGGGCATTAAGCATTTTATCATCTTGGAAGCAACAGTGACTGAACATTAATCACAACCTTATCTGTGTGCACCGGTGAACCAACTCATAGTGATGTATTCAGCTAGGGAATACTAAATTCATTTAAAATATTAGCTGAGAAGAACTAAGCTAATGGAATTGACTATTACTACCTACTATGCAATCTGTTATGATAAAAAGTAACCTTAAGTTATTTCTTTATCCAACCCTTTGCTTCAAGAGTATTTAAAGTTACTGTGATTACATTTAAAGACAGATATCACTTAAAACTGACCTACAGACGGGTCTACTGGAATACAGAAGTACAGTGTACATGCGACAACATTCTGAAGCTTACTTTGCTGAAGTGCAAGTTGGACAAATAATGATTATATTAAGGATGGATGATGTTCCCACTAGGGGTGAGCTGCAATATTCGCTGATTCGACGATTCGATTCGGAGATCCGTAGTCGACTATGAACCTCATAGTCGAATGTACCATTTTGACCACGTGGGGGTGACCATGGCTGCTGCTAAGCATTAGTTTTTACATGAAATGTCTTTGTTTTCGTTATATATATAGCCTTTTGTCAAATTAAATCATCCTAATTTCTGTTAATATTTTTTTTAATGATGTGTGCGCTTTAACAATAGGCTACACATTAATAAAGCAAGTAAAATAAAAAATTAAAAAACACGCTTATAGTGCCATCTTGTGGTGAAATTTTAACTGATTCGACTATCAGTCGACTATAGGGAAAATCTGACGAATCAGATTCGACTATGAAAATCCTTAGTTGAAGACACCCCTAGTTCCCACTGAATGCACATCACATCACATTGTTAATATATTCATTCATTATCTTCCGCTTTATCCTCTATTAGGATCGTGGGGGAGGGGGTTCCCCATGCCCATCCAGGGGAGAACATTTCGGGCACTAGGCAGATAGACCCAGAACAGGACGCCAATCTATCGCTGGGCACACACTCACTCACACACACACACACACACTCTATATGGGGCAATTTGGAGAATTCAATTGACTTGATCCATGTTTTTGGAGTATGGGAGGAAACCGGAGAACCCGGAGGAAACCCACGCAGACACGGGGAGAACATGGAAACTCCACCCAGATGGGGATTCGAACCGGGAATCCCCAGTGCTGAGAGGAGAATGTGCTAAGCCACCGTGCCGCCCATTGTCAATATATACATGTCAATCAGTCTTCTGCTTTATGGCTATAGGATCTTTTTGGTCTCGTTAAATTAGTTGTATTCATGTGTAATATGCGTGAGGTGCTTAGGTGCGTCTGTTTTCAATTGACTTTAAAGGTCATTTTGTGCAGGTTTAATATTTACTTTGAACATCTGTTCTGTTTTAACAGATGACTGAGGGCCGTCAATGTCAGGTGCTTCTTCTTGATGATAGACAGCTGGATCTGCTGGTCCAGGTAAGAATGTTATGATCATGATATTGCTGTTTAAAATATGCATGGTATGATTTGTTATATAATAGAGAAATACAGCCACTATATATTTCTTACAGCCAAAATTGCTGTCACAAGATCTTCTGGACCTTGTTTCATCACATTTTAGCCTCAAGGAAAAAGATTATTTCGGCATTTCCTATGTTGATGAGAAGTAAGTTTATTTATGGCATTTAACACATTTGGTTAGGCAGCATCTGAATCATAATCTGCATTGTGATGTGATCATAGCCTGTACTTACATCCGATGTAATCTAATGTATAATGTGTGACTTCTAATCAAATATGAATGTGAATATGTAAACAAATAAGCAATGTTACAAATGTCTACTGTATGCATTCAACATTAGAATAAACCAAATATAAAACCAAAAGTTTGTGTTGTGCTTTGCAATGTGTATTATTAAAAATGAATCATTTCTTCTCTAAGTGGTCAGACTAACTGGCTGCAGTTAAACCGAAGAGTACTAGACCACAGCTTCTTCAAAAAGCCTGGACCCCTAGAGCTGAAATTTCAAGTGAGGTGAGTGTAAGCTAAAATAAGGAGCTTGTTTCAGTCCAGCAGAGGGAGCCCTGGGTTCACGATGCAACATGATTTTAAATAGTATGTTCTAAAGACGCAGCACTTACTAAGTATGGCTGGTTCTAATAATTTGTAGGTTGCCATTTATAAAAGTCATAAATAAAGACCACCATTAAAAAGACCACCATGGTGCAGTGTGCTGCTATGCTTTATCTCAGCAGTAAGAATTTTTAAACATTGTGGTCACTTTTCGTCAACATGTACTGTGCTGAATGTACAGTTCATAACTATATACATTATAACTGTATACATTAAAAATAAGGGGCCATCTGCTGATGCTTAAATTTAAGTTTTAATAATAATCATAGAATTTATTTAATTGTATATTGTAGCACAAAGCTACAACAAAGTGTCATTAACACTGACTCTGCTTTGCTTTACACATAGCAACAGATGACCAGCTACGTAGTAAATTAACCAATATAATACCAAACAAATAAAATGGGATAATGAATGTTCTCCATGTTTCTTCAATAAATATGTTTTTTTAATTATATTATTGGAGTATATAGAGTATATCTGTTTGTATAATTAAATATGCTCATATTGACTATTCTTTTTTTTACCCTAACAGGTTTTACATTGACAGTATAACATTTTTGAAAGATGCAACCACAGTGGAGCTATTTTACCGCAATGCAAAGTCATCTGTTTACAATGTGAGTATAACAGGCTGTATAATGTATGATGGATGGTTACAAACATTAATTACAAAATGTTTAAACTGTGAAATGACTTTAAACTGTGAGAAATGCGATACTTATTTATATAATAATTGGGATGTAATACACAGTAATGTGGTAATTATTGGCAAATAATTCTGGGCCCTCTAATAAAGGCCTTAATTACTCCAATATTGAATATTCTGCAGTGACAACCAAATTTCAATTTACCAAGTATTAGTATGAAGTTGTAATTATAAAAATAAAGATCTAGTAACTTAAAAATCAATAGCATATGAATAAAGAACACATTTATTTTTAGATTAGCTCAAAGACCCTGAGTAATTTTACATTTTGCTCAGTGACTCCCTCCAGTACCAGGTGCCATAGTGTTCAGCTCCCTGAACAATGGTAGCATTCAAAAGCTTGTACAAAGTATAACCTTTTTCAGTAATCCTTTCAGTAGACAGCATGGGTTTGGCTCCTTCAAATATACTACAAATGAATGAGGGAGGGAATGAAAATAAAGGTGATGTGAGGCCACACACATACATACAACACTGCAAATTCAATTACTCACCATTTTTAGTCACCATCGTCTCTTGTCTTTCTCATTATGTAACATACATTTTCAATATGAGTCAGATATAAACTACAGACAGGTTAATGAAGTAAACACACAATTGTGACTATAAGCTTACCAAATTATAGAACAGGCAAAATGAAGTCTGGCATTGTCCTGCTAAAATAACTGAGCTTTCTGGGAAAAGATGTTGCCTTAATGTATATGTTTAATTTAAAATATCTCCATGCCACTGGTATCTTAACTATATATAAAATGTTATGTTGACTAAACCTCAGTAACTGTAACAAGTTTATTAAATAATTATTGAATTGGCAACATGTTTTATATGAAACCAGTTAGATAATAACTATATAACCATCATTTCTCGGTTTTATTGTTTTCTTTGTAAGGTGACCTTGAGTGTCTAGAAAGGCGCCATCAAATAAAATGTATTAATATTATTATTATATAGGGCTCAGTGGTCAGGGCATTGGGCTATCAATCTGAAGGTTGGCGGTTCAAATCCCAGGTCCACTGAAGTTACCGATGTGGGTCCTTGAGCAAGACCCTTAACCCTCATTGCTCCAGGGATGTTGTGATTAACCCTGTTCTCACCTTGTAAGTAGCTTTGGATAAAAGCGTCTGCTAAATGAGCAAATGTAATAATGCAAGATAGAATTATGAACTCTCCTCTATTATTCACTTTATTTTCTAATTTTGTGAATAGATTTTGTTGATCGGGTGGCTTAGTGGTTAGCACGTTCGCTTCTCAGCACTAGGGATTCCCGAATTCCCAGGGTGGAGTTTCCATGTTCTCCCCGTGTCCGCGTGGGTTTTCTCCGGGTTCTCCGTTTTCATCCTGAAAGTTTCAGTTGTACCTGTAGTGTGTACCTGTTTCATCGTATGCTCTGAATATTATGCAGTAATCGAGATTTTATTAATAGACCTTTAATGTGGGAAAAAGATGTAGAGTTTTATGACAGTACTTTAGAGGACTGTATAAAGATTTACTCCTAATTCCTTAATTGTTTTTATTCCGAGTTTCATGTGGTTTTAATCTGGAATAAAGTCGTAGTTTAAAGCGGGATTTGAACCCGTGTCTGTCGGTAAAGCGATCCTTGTGACGTCATCCCCTGCTCGTCCCTGAAAAGCTATAAAGTTTCTTTTCCTTCACGAGGCTCGAAAACCGCTGAACCTGCTTTCAGACTGTACCAAGTCATAGTCAGAGGGTTCAAATGAGCGGATTCCGCATTACACGCATGTCGCTTTTCTGTTTTATTATGTTTGTTATTCTTGCCTCACGGTAATATTAATATGTTATAAACTAAATGTACGCGTGAATAGGTTTTTCAGTATTAACGCGGCATTGGCGCCACCCGTCTTGGTATCGGATGGTTTGTCCCTCGTGCAAACCTGTGAGGGGACGGGGACGGAGGCTTGCTGTCGGTGCGGTGCGGTGTGAGGGACTTAGTTGTCGTTTTGTACTTTATTCTCAACCAGAGTCGCTTTCATTTACAGGGACACACTGAACTGGAGAGTGAAACTGTTTTTCAGCTCGCTGCCTTCGTGCTGCAGGTGAGTGCGCTTTTGAATTGAGTTTGTTCACTCCGGTTATTGTAGCGCGTCGCGTCGCTACCGTTTGATTCAAAGCTGATTAACCAGACAACACACACACACACACACACACACACACACACAAACATACACACACACACACACACACACATCACACACAAACATACACACACATGAAACAACCTGCAGCCAAGTGCAATCTGAACGTGTCATGATGTGTATATAGATGTACATACACAATCATGCATACTTTATTATATACACCTTGAAATACTGTCTCTTTTATTGACTATTTGTGTACAGACTATTTGTCTTTTTCTGTACTGTTAGTCTCCTTTATGGTGTTGTGTAATGGATAGGATCACAGATAGAATAGAATAGAATTCAACTTTATTGTCATTGCTCAATATGAACAACGAAATGCAGTTTGCATCCATCCAGAAGTGCTTTAGCAGATATATAAATATATACATTACAAGTGGTAAGTAGAATATACAGATGTGAATGTACAGATTATACATATGAAATATACAGCTATGAACATATATATATATATATATATATATATATATATATATATATATATATATATATATATATATAAATACACTGAGTGGTATAAACAATAAAAATAACTAAATGATGTGGATGTTGTATGAGTCCATATATTATTGATGTGTGTCAATATAGTCCAGATATCAGGAGGCAGATCAGGGATTGTTCGGGCAGTGAATGATTCTCTGCATTGCAGTGACACTGACATGTTTCTGTGTTGTTCTGGTATGAGTGGATCAAACGCAGTGGTGCTGTTGAAGTTATTAAAACTTAAAACATTAAAATGAAAATGTTCACCCTGCAACACCCCATAGACAGAAACCTGTGATGAAGGATTAGAAGATGACAAATGTGTGCAGCAAGACACAGCTGCAGTCTTTGAGCAGTTCCGTAAATTTATGAGTGCACATTGAATGGACAGTGTTCAGAAATTTCATCTGCATTGCAATGTCTGATCTACATATACCAACACAACACAACCAATCAGTCACCACAATCAGTATCACTGCAAAATGAATTACCACCCAAATACTTCTGAAGCTTCTGATCACCAGAAAACAATGTAACAAAGCCTTACAAGTATTCAGAGAACCACAAAGTAAAACTGTACATTAAATGAAATTGTTGAAATTGAACATTCAGCTTAAAAACCTTATGGGTGTATATGAATGGGTTTATACGATAATATAATTATAATATAACTGGACAGGATGACCGTGGATTTTAAATTGAAAAACCTCAACTAATGTTTCATACATGATGTATTCATTACACAAAACAAATTATACTAATTATGAGTGATGCACATTTCATAATAACTGCTAAAATATAAAAAGGTAAGAACCTTTTAAAATGTTTATTATTAGGGTATGTTTTAGTATGTTTAGTGTGTTTTTACATACTGTATTATTATTTGTGTAATTGTTTTGTTGAAGTTGTACATTTTTGCCAGGTCTTTATTTGATTGTTTAAAGAGATTGAGTACAAATGACATTTAAAAGGGTTTCAGAGGACTTATCAGTTATTATTCATATTGCCTTTTTATATTGTCACATCAGCTTTTTGTTGTTGGGATCATATATGCTACAGTATTTACTCTTAAAACTAATGTTAAATTACTGTTTAAGCAATATACCAGTGTGCAACTTTACAGTTTTGTAGAAGCAAAATTGCACATTCTGTAATTTTTCTTATTTTATTTTTTTGTTATTGTTTACTATGAATATGCTTTGAAATTTACCAACTTTTTTTGGGTGTGTGTTTTTCAGGAGGCAAAAGGCGACTACACAAGGTAGAGATATGATTTTCATCATATAAATGTTATGTAGGTTTAATCAGTTTTAATGATGTTATCACTATTACAAAGTTGTGTTTCTGGGATTTACAAAAGCTCTAAACATAAAAAGGAAAAACAACAATCGAATGAAAATTAAAACATTATCTTTTACATTTGTAATTGTATTTTCCAGCAGTTCTTCTCATATCTGCCTGGTTAAAAAAACATGTCTAGAAACCCAAAATTGGATATCAAATTGACCCTGTGATATACATTTGTTCCCCATGACTGAAATGAATGAATACATTTGTCGTTTCCTTTTTCACAAGTATGATATTTAAACTATTGGCCAACTCGTTTCAAAATGTAGTAGGATGCTGTGGAACAGACTGTTCGGGTGACTAATATATTGGTTGGGTAAACCATGATTTGTTTATTAACCCACAAGTCTTCCTGTTAAAAAGCTTTTAACTAATTGTTACTTATGGCACATTGACTGGTTTTAAGAATGGTTGCCTTAGTAACCAAGTCAGTTATGTACATTATTTTCATGAATGTGACTTCTGATTTTCCTTTAATGTACATTAAGCAATCCTTTATGGCACTGTTGGATTCCAGGTCTATGAATATCTGTAAATGGGTGTGTTTGAGAAATATCTCTGGTATGAGTAATCACTTGTCATCACTTGAATGTTAAGAGGAGAGCAGC
This sequence comes from Corydoras sp. C115, assembly GCA_019802505.1. Taxonomy (NCBI): domain Eukaryota; kingdom Metazoa; phylum Chordata; class Actinopteri; order Siluriformes; family Callichthyidae; genus Corydoras; species Corydoras sp. C115. The sequence goes on from JAFMOC010000008.1 coordinate 547,790, forward strand.
TGATATTTTATACTCTTGAAGTGGCAGGGGGTGCATTCAGAGCATTGATTTTTACGTGGTTTATATCAGATCCGCAAACTAATTCTTTAATTATAAGTTGACCTCTATTATATTGATTGCCAACTATGTTTATAATAGGTACATTTTAAATAATGGTTAGTTACATATTCAAGTACCTCACTGATATGTTTAACTAATCATTCAAAAGTATTGACATTGTTAACAAACCCAGGTGATTGAGGTTTTGCAAATAATGAAGGTTTTTTTTCTTGCATTAAATCATAGCATGGGCGGCACGGTGGCTTAGTGGTTAACACGTTCGCCTCTCAGTGCTAGGGATTCCCGGTTTGAATCCCTATCTGGGAGTTTCCTTGTTCCCCCCGTGTCTGCGTGGGTTTCCTCCGGGTTCTCCGGTTTCCTCCCACAGTCCAAAAACATGGATCAAGTCAATTGAGTTCTCCAGATTGCCCCATATGGAGTGTGTATGTGTGAGTGAGTGTGTGCCCAGCGATGGATTGGTGCCCTGTCCTGGGTGTGTCTGCCCGGCGCCAGAGACGTTCTCCCCTGGATGAGCATGGGGAACTCCCCCGCGACCCTAATAGAGGATAAAGCGGAAGATAATGGATGGATGGATAAATCATAGCATTATATCCCCATTACAGCCTCAAAACCCAACATTCCTGCCAGTCAGCCATAGTTGTGCCTTCAAACATACTACTTTGATTTCATGATATAATACGATCTGAAAGCTGTTGAAGTAGATATTGAAAATTGAACAGTGAATATCAGGTGGTGGATTGGACTCAAATCTTTAATTTAGTTATTGCTTTTAGTTTAATGGAACCTAAGTTATTGCAAATTGTACATTTTCAGCAAAGGTATGTTCAGTGCAGGTAATGCACCAGAATCTTGCACTGATATAAAGACTCGGTCATCAGTTGGGTTTTAGCATTTGTAATGTTGACCTTTCTCATGGACTTGTTGAACTGTAGTTGATCATTTCCTTGATTGTACTGGTTGATGCAGGAAACTTTTAACCCAAGAAATGCATTAACAGTAAAAATGTTTACATCAAAGTGTTAGGATTTTAAAATGGAGTTCATTTATGGTGTAAACATCGATTGCTATGGTTTAGCTGGTGAGTATTTAGAATGCATTTGTTATTCTTTATTTTACAGTTTGTGATCTTTTATTGCCTGGCTGTATTATCAACATTTTAATACCGCCCACTGAAACTGCTCCGTCGTATAATTTGTCAAAAACCTGTCAGTCTGCTGAGGTTGTTTAAGTTGAGCAGCTGCTTTATGATGTTGGTTGTGTTGCTGTTGGTTATTCACCTTCCCAAAAATTACAGTGTTTGACTGTATGAGTTATGACGTTATTTTATTCCCTTCAAGTTAAAAGTGCTTATTTTTAGCATCATTTTACCCCAAGCAATTGAAGACATATTTACAATGTAAAACTATGATTCATTCAGCACTTACCTTTTAAACAGAATATATGTGTAATCATTTCTGCTTTGCTCTTGTCAAAGTCAGATCATTGTTTTGAACAATAACTAAAAAAGTAAGGAAAATACAGCAATAACTGTATAGGCCTTACATAACTTTTAGCTGTTTAACATGCAGACTTAATTTTATCCTCCCTTCTTATGAGTCATAGTTTTAACACAAGGTTGGTGAAGTAGGCAAGTGCCCAGTTTAAGGCCTGAGCCCTTTGTTTGCTTCTGCCCCTCCAGTGGCCCCATGATACATTGTTTGAACACAAAGCTTTGGGCACAGTTAGGTGTTGTGTTGAGTGAAAGCAGAGCTGTATGTATGTTCAGTGGTGAATATACTCCTTTACTCTAAAAAATAAAGGTGTTTACTTGCATCAATGGCACTTGTCTTCTTAGTAAAATTATGGTTTTAACATAAAAAATAGGTCTTACCAAAAGAAAAGCATTACCACTGAAAACACAAATCCAGTAGATTGAGATCTTCAGTGATCCATCATTGTCTTCAGTGTCAAATTTAGCTTCAGAAAAACCTTTGCGTTCTTCTTTGTTTCAAAGACAAAAGAAAGGTTTTGCCTGACTGATTTTTTTCTTAAGTTTTTTTTGTGTCCTTAAAAGGAACAAACTGGTCTGGCAAGATGTAAAGAGATCTCAGTGGTGCATCACTGTTTGTAACCTCTTTTACCCTTTTTATTGCAGAACTTATATCTTAACAAAGTAACTCAATGAGTGTGAGGATGTCAGAATTAGAATATTGCTAAGAAATTGTTGCTTTGTTTTATGTTTTATGCTTATTGAATGACAGAAGGATATATATGTACATGTGGCAACATGGCCTGACCTTAACATTTAGAGCACCTAATAAACGTAAACAGTCAATTTCCTGCTTTAGACTTTGGCTTTTGAACTTTTACCATTCGCAATAAACTCAAGGATTGAAAATTGTTCCATGCCAGTTACCTCAGAACTGAAGTCATCTGTGGACTTCAAGTGGAAGCATGTTTTTTTTCATATTCTCGAGAACCCTAAATCCTCTTTCCATAGCGCATGCTGTAGCAAGCAGCATGCCTGGAGATTAAGCCCCCATCCTCCCTACCTGCTTCCATCTCACTTTAAGTCTGAGTGGTTGTGAAGCTTTGAGGAGTAGAGATATATCGTATTGTGGCAGACACATGGGCGTCAATCTGGTTAGCAGTGTCTTCTGTGAGGAGTGTTGTTTTAAAGACATGAGACACTGCAATGAAATCAGTCTTTGTGTGTACATGGAGAAATATTTGTTTTGACTTCAGTGGCACAAAATAGACATAATATACAGTGATCAGGACATTATTGTGAAATAATCCCCTTCAGGGGGAAATAAGACCCCTCCGCTAAGCTTTCGTTCTTCCATACGTGTTTACTAGTGAACTAGATGACAGCAGGAGGGTGTTTCAGATGCATGTTTTACTGACTATTCCAGTCAAGTTCACTCTGAGTACATGTTAATCTAATGTGTCCTGATCGAACAGATCGATTACAATGTTTTTCTAGGAGAATCAAGTTATGTCAGTGTTGTCTAACAAAATGTCAACTTTATGTTGTAATTATACTGATGAAACTGAAATACCAGGGCTGTCAAAATTTAACAAACATTATTTAGTGACAAACCCAAGAAATGTACCTCCTAATAAAATAACCCTATGGCCCCATTATAGCTAAAAAAAAATCCCTTCTATGGGTTTGTCACTAAATCACATTAATGGACCATCTTCTTGGTCACTGGAAAAGGTTGGTGGACTGACATCAGTGCCACAAAAATATGTTTTACACCTTTAAAAGATCTAAAAGCCAGTCCTATTGTAGCTATTAAACATAATAAGAATACAATTACCTCTCTATTTTATATTTCCGCTCAGTAGGACATGGTCTCCAGTGAAACAGCTGACACTTTAGTGTTACTTTCAAATACGTTACCCCCTGCAGCCAGCTGTTTGATAATACAGACAGCATAATGAATTCCAGAGTGCTGACATGGCACTTGTGCATTACCACATCAGTTCACCTGGCACCGCAGCCAAAATCAGACCATCAAACAACGAGAAATAAATGGAAACTTATTGTTAATTGTACCCAACTTCAATTTATCGAGAGCATGGCAGGTTAAAAGTAGCATCATATTACAGCCGTTTTAAATTTAACTGCAAAACTGCAAAATTACATTTAATTTGCTAAGTTTCTCTGAATTTCCTTTTGAATTTAGTGCTCAGATTTGAAAACCTGCAGACATTACTTTCTATATTTTGTCACACATTACCAGGGGGGTCGTTGCTTTACAGCTCAGTACAGAAGAGCCTGCCAAAACCTGGTATATGGTCTTTTATTGTAGAAACACAGAACTGTGCTAAACAGCACTTCTCTTTGTTGTTGTGTAGCCCTATCATATTTGGATATTGAGTGCTGAGATGCCATTCTTTTACACAGCATAAAACATTTCACAAATACAGGTACTGTTCATTTAGATAGATAGATAGAATACTTTATTCATCCCCAAGGAAATTTAGCAGCCAGTAGCAGTAACAGTACAATAAAAAAATAGTGTTTTATATATATATATATATATATATATATATATATATATATATATATATATATATATATATATATATATATATATATGCAATTTACCATTATAAAGTGTCAAGTGTGTAATGTAGTAGCAAAACTAAAAATGAAAAATAAAGTGTCTAGTATGGATGGAGACCTAAGTGGTTCAATCATTCATTATCTTCAGCTTTATCCTCTATTAGGGTCGCGGGGGGGGGTTCCCCATGCCTATCCAGGGGAGAACGTTTCAGGCGCTGGGCAGATACACCCAGGACAGGGCGCCAATCTATTACTGGACACACACTCACTCACACAAACACACTCTATATGGGGCAATTTGGAGAACTCAATTGTCTTGATCCATGTTTTTGGACTGTGGGAGGAAACCGGAGAACCCGGAGGAAACCCACACGGACACGGGGAGAACATGGAAACTCCACCCAGATGGAGATTCGAACCAGGAATCCCTAGCGCTGAGAGGAGAACGTGCTAACCACTAAGCCACCGTGCCGCCGTGGTACTGTGCGAAAAGTCAGTTTTTAAATAGTCAGTTTTTAAATGTCCTGTTGTTTTATTTGTTCTTCCGGCCCAAAACAGTATTATAGAGCCTGATGGCCCTCGGAACAAAAGATCTCAATGCTGTATAAAGTATATTATAAGACTCAGTTAATTGTCCATAGTTTAATCTTTACATGCAGGTTGGTGCTATAAAAAAAGTATTTCTTCTTGAAGCAAATTGCTTATCTTAACTACATTAAACGATGAACCAAAGGCAAATGAATCCTAAGTCAGCAATGTTTTTGAAGTTGTATAACAAACTAAAAATTGTCAGTTAATCCAAAAGTTTCTGCTGCATGCACACTGATGTTTTCATTTGCAGCAATGCAGCACTTTTGTTACCTTTATGGATCACTGAAAACACTGCAAGACATCGTTTAGTTTGAAAATGCAGGGTCTGCTTTTTAACAGCAGAAGTACAAAGATGTGGCCTCTCGGGCTGGGTCAGTGGTGGAACAGGATATAAGGCGGCTTGCATTGTTCTATTCACATTCAATATAAAGCTTTAATAACTTTAGTATTTGGCTGAAAAAAAAACATACAAGGAAACTTCCTGAGTATGCAGAAAAATAAGAATTGGACTCCCACCCCTAAGCCACCATTTAAAAATATATCTTACAAAATGATGATGATGCCAATGATAATAACAACTGCAATTAAAAACGCCATATTTTAGAGTTGTTGTTTTTTTATCATTACACATAGACACATATTACACACAGCCAATCAGAATTAAGCGTGTTTTTGTTAAAACAACATGTTTTTATTCTAGTGATGAAAGTGCAAGATCAGACTTGAAAAAACTCCCCGTGTTCCCCACAGCTGTTTTGAAGGAGCATCCATCGCTGGCCTACTGGTAAGCTACTCTAAAAAGATTTGAAGTCATGCACTTACAGGTTTACCTTATTCCCCTTTGAACACCCTTTAATTATCATTTTCGGTGTGATTACTTTAGCCCTTGAAGCTCGTAGTTGTAGTTATCGTCAACTTTTCTTTGAAACAACCTGATGTGTTTAAGCCTTGCAATTACCAGCCATCTAATCTCTAATGATTAGCTTTAGTTTGGATGACAGTTCTAATGTCAGTTACCTTAAAATAGTTTTTTTACACTAATGTAAATAATTACATTATTAGTAAGTAATATAAACCTAGTATTTCATAATGTTCAGTTTTATACGCCTTTTGTTGCCCTGATTTCTTGTCAAGGTCTTCATTTCTTACATTCATTCATTATCTCCCACTTTATCCACTATTAGGGTCGCGGTGTGGTTCCCCATGCCCATCCAGGGGAGAACATCTCGGGCGCTGGGCAGATAGACCCAGGACAGGGCGCCAATCCATCGCTGGGCACACACTCACTCACACACACACTCTATATGGGGCAATTTTGAGAATTCAATTGACTTGATCCATGTTTTTGGACTGTGGGAGGAAACCGGAGAACCCAGAGTAAACCCACGCAGATACGTGGAGAACATGGAAACTCCACCCAGAAGGGGATTCGAACCGGGAATCCCTAGTGCTGAGAGGAGAACGTGCTAACCACTAAGCCACCGTGCCGCCCTCATTTCTTACAATACTAATAATATTCTTTTAAAACCAAAGATTTTACCTACATAATGTTTCTGCTGAACTTTATTAACCTTACTTAAGTTTTTCTGGAACACTCCGTGATGTCTGTTATTGCATATTTTAAAGCCATTTGGATTGAGAATGTGTTGAACACCTGTGTTTGTGCACACGTGTGAGTATGCATGCGAAAGCAGCTGTGGCTGTGTAGTGACTCTGTCAGTTGTGAATCTGTATAATAAGAGCATATGTTAGTCAGAGCAAGCTGACTCATAGCAGTCTGAAGATTCATGATTGACAGGATAGTAGGCCAGATGGCATTTCATTAGTGAGCACTCCGAAACAGCACAAGGAGGACAGTCTTTGCAAATAATGAATCCTTATATTATCCTCAAAAAGTTCCTGTTCACTTTCAGCATGTCAGCTGTCTTGCTTTTTTCGGTGGCTCATCTTTTTACTGAATCCTTTCTTCTGTTTTTTTAGTGAAGACCGAGTAATTGATCACTATAAACAACTCAAAGATCTCACTCGAGGAAAAGCCATCATACAGTAAGTACCCCATCATTTATCTGCCAATAAAGGACACTGAGGCAGATATTTAGAAAAGACTCTACTCTATCATTGCAAATGTGATTCTGAAAGGGGTCACAGTCTGGCTGTCACATCAAATAATTATTTACACCTGGTTGTGTTTGAGCTGTTTGAATTCTGTTAGAATCGCCATCCAGTGTCTGATGTCCCACCCTTTATTGGTGTCAGTTCATTTCCATTTCATTTGTGTCTCAGAGTTTGATTTAAACTCTTCATCCTGACTGCTTTGAGAATACTTTAGTGATTTTATAAGTTTTGAAAGTGCTAAATTAAATACAGGTGTCTTTTATCTGTTTTCCTTTTTGTCTTTACAGATATCTCTTGCTTGTAGAATCCTTACCTTCATATGGAGTTCATTATTATGAAGTGAAGGTATGCTTATTTTTAGCATGCAGTCTTTCATAGAGATTCATCGAAATAGCTTTCAACTTCAGCCAGTCAAAAATGTCCAATTAATAATCCCACTGTTGTGGGAATACTGATTCCACATTTTACATTAGGCATTTACATTAGAAAATTAGTTCAACTGTTGAAAAACAGTAAATATGTTTTTTACATTGTATTATTTTCAGGATAGAACACTTTATTAATCCCCAGGGAATGAGAAAATATATATATATATATATATATATATATATATATATATATATATATAGTATATATTATATATACGTGCAGTAAAATTAAACTAAAAAATATTTAAAAAATATGCAATAAAGAAAAAGTAAAGTGACATGTGTAAAGTATGTTATATATTCAACTTTAAATGTATTGCACTGTGTGTCGGATAGTAGAATAGTTATAATATTGCAAATTATGTCATAAATAGCCATAAATTGTTTAAAAATATTTCTAAATTGTAATTTTTAATAAGCCAAAATTTTACGTTTGAAGCTACTGCAACTTCATTTCATTTTTACTAACATTTAAAAACCCTATGTGTTTATTAGCTGGGCAGTGTCTTACTTATTTAAACCCATGCTTCACTGAGTTTGTTACACTGACAAGTTCAACTTTCCATTAGTTTTTTTTTTTCTGCTAATGTATACTTTGGTTACTTTCTTTTTTCAGGACAAACAAGGAATCCCTTGGTGGTTAGGAATCAGCTATAAAGGCATTGCTCAGTATGACCAACAAGACAAGCTGAAACCTAGAAAGGTAGGTAACAGAGCTGCTATTGACAATATCACGGACTATGTAATATCTGAGCTCAGTCAAGTTAATATTTCACCAGCCTGTAAATGTACTCTAGGGTCAATCTGTGGGAAAGGTTTAGCGAAAGTCCAAAACTTGTGATCCCGTTGGAGTGCAAACGTGCTTGATTTTTTTTTTTTTTTCATTTACCGTGTTCACACAGAAAAATGCTTCTTTTATTATTAGACAAACAGAACCACATTCAGTTGGGGGCTTGACTTGTGAAAATGACAGAAAAGTGCGAATGGCCTGTGAAGCCAAGATTTGTCGTGCTAATCTCAGCAGGATGGTGTGAATTTCAGCACAATAGGTGCCTTCGGCCCACACAGTTCTAGAAACTCTTGAGAGAAATAATGCATTGCGGATATTCCATGAAAACTACAAACCTTATAGTTTTTCTTTTAAATTGTATATTGTTACAGATTTGATGACTTAATTTTTTGTATATTTATCAGTTTTATTCATTTTTCTTCATGTAGTTATAACTAATTAAATTATGTTTTGATTCCAATATATCAATTAAATGTACTTTGAGTTGGACATCTTTACAGACGCATCATAATATTATACTTTGAAGGATGTTTACTTGGAAAATAAAAAAGAATGGAACACTTTTCACTACAAATGCTTTTTAAAACCTCTAAGTTTTCACTTAATGTCGCTCTTCTTTTTTTTTACGTCATTTAGAACAAGCTGAATGTACTCAAAATGCTACAAAGTTAGCTTGCTCTGTCTGCATTGCTGCATTAGGAAACTTCTGAAAAACAGTAAACTGCTGAAGCTTAATATGCTGGTGCCCAAAATGTTTAGCTATATCGGAGGTACAGCCTTGTTGGCAACTATTTTATCTTTAGCATTTTTTTAACTAATATTTAAATCTAAACAATAAGTTGAATGAATCAATGTGATGTGTATGTAATGCGGGAACTGATAAGTGGAATTGATATTCTGTTTTTTTTAATGGGTTCTTGCTTCTTGGAATTTTGGAACACTAGAAGCTGTTGTGGAAATGGTGCCTGTTTTTTTACCCAGTAGTTAAACAGAACTGGCTGTAATCATCATACTTTATGTTTGGACTATTCACTGTAAACCTAACATTACTCATGGTTCCCTTTGTGTGGTGGATTAACCATCTTAAATTAGGGGCTAAAAATGTTTTTCAAAAGAGTGTTCTAAGAACTAAGCATCCTGCATTTAGCATACACAGTACTTCCTTCAACAATTATGAGAATAATGAAATTGGAAGTCCATTCTGAAATTTTATCTCTGTTTACTTTTTAGTCACAGCTTGTAGCTTTTTGTTGTTCTATTGAAGATTTGTGGTATATAAATAATTTGGGGCTGGTCTGCAGTGTATATTCCCACCTGCCTTAGAGATGCATAGCTGGATGTGTGTTTGGCCTGGTAGCATTATTAGAAGATTAATTTATCTATGTGCAAAGATGAACATTAGGTGAAGTTATGGAGCTTCATGGCTCTTGGGGGGTTTGTGTTGGATAACTGCCAATTGAAGCCTAGATGCCTTAAGGTCGTCTGGTTTAGAGGAGCTTCTTTGCCAGTTTACCTCCGGCAAAGTAGAGCCATATTTAGGGATTCCACCAAAATATTCTTGGATCTTTTTTGCAGCTCTCCTTGTCTCTCCTATCCAGATATCTTCTCGTGGGAGAACGTGGGAAGTACGGGTTACGGGAACTCACACTGACTGTTTCCCCTTCCCCCAACCCCACTTCTTTTCTTCCTTATTTGCCTCACTTGCCTCTTCTCTCTGTCAAGTGTCCTACCACAAAAGTAAACCCCCTCTCGCGGTTGTCAGTGCACACCCGGTATGCTTGCCAGTATTGATTGTACTTGCTGTCAACGGTGGCTGCATTTGTATCTCCCCCAAGACACTAACAGTAGGCAACACTTATTATGCAAATCCGCTCCCGTCATTGTGCACGCTACTCAGCCTAAACAATTGATCAAGCAATAAAACACAATTAGCCCGGCGGGGGCAAGAAGAAGAGAGGGTGGGTCTCAGGACAGGGAATGCTTCATGTAAGAAAATGATTGGGGTCATCTTCTTAAAAAACTTTCAAAGAGTATTTATTTTTCGCACTGTGAAATACTGCTTTTCTCAGCAATAAATCAGTAATAATGTGTTTTAAAAATTATAATATATATATATAAGGGTGGCACGGTGGCTTAGTGGTTAGCACTAAGCACTAGGGATTCCCGGTTCGAATCCCCAGCTGGGTGGAGTTCTCCCCGTGTCTGCAAGGGTTTCCTCCGGGTTCTCCGGTTTCCTCCCACAGTCCAAAAACATGGATCAAGTCAATTGAATTCTCCAAATTGCCCCATATAGAGTGTGTCTGTGTGAGTGAGTGTGTGCCCAGCGATTGATTGGCGCCCTGTCCTGGGTGTATCTGCCCAGCGCCCAAAATGTTCTCCCCTGGATGGGGGATAATATAGGATAAAGCAGAAGATTTATATATATATATATATATATATATATATATATATATATATATACACACACACACACACACAAATGTATGGAGCATATTGTAGGACAAGTTTGCAGAAATACAAGTATTTACAAACCTGCCATTGTAGGCTGAAATGCTTGTGCTGGACTCATTAGATATGTCAAATTTACTGTACATTCCTAATGATATGTATTTTACTTGGGTTAAACTTCAATTTAACATTTTTGTGTTCACCTTAAATAAGATTTTATATAAGATATAATATAAGATATTAAGATTTCTATTAAACCAGTTACAGTATAGCAGAAAAATTCCTTGGTGCTAAATGGAATGGGTGTGCATGATCTTCCCCTTTTACTATAAACATGGTATTTAATCCAGATTTAAACAATAGATCTTGCATTCAAAAATCCAGAGGTACTTTTTACGGAAAAAACATAATTTATTTGTGCACTGGACTTCCACTTTATGTGGTTGCTAAACATATGTGTCCCAATACATTTACTCAACAAATACTGTATACTCAACAAATGTATGTGAAATGCTCGTAGACTAATAAAGTTGTAGTTACGAATGGTAGTAGTAGTGGCTTGGTTCGAAAAATTGAAAGTAATAGAACAATCAGTAGCTTAATATAAAATAATGATTATTATATTTATTATATGTCATGAATTGTTTATTATAATAATAGTAGGAGAAATCAGTTTTCATTTCTTAGTGGTCAAGTATATTAATATTAAAAATAATTAATGTTATTAGTATTTTAATGTTTTGCTTTTCCGTATGCAATCATACCTAAACCTGCTGTATAATGGTTGGGTTTCTTGGAAGCATATATATATATATATATATATATATATATATATATATATATATATATATATATATATATATATATATATATATATAATTTGAATCTATACATCGCTGGAAAAATCCATAACTAGTTAATTTATAAGTTACCAGCTTGTAGTATTTGCTTTGAGTCATGTTCTACGCTGTCCATACAGCATTTTTTAAACAAACATTACTCGAGGATCCATTATGTCATCCCCGTGTGACCTAAATCCTTATAGGATATTTACTTTGTAAACACAGCATGCTATTCTGCACATCTAGCGGGTTCTTAGTGTACTTCATTATGTTATTCTGTAAACATTAGGGGTTCAAGTTTTGCTAAACTTGCTAAGTATTCTTTGTAAATCAGGTAGACTTGTTAATTTGCTTTTGAGTAAGAATTTTAACACACAATTTTTGTAATTAAAACAATCCCAGATAAAATTACAATTTAATTAAAGCAGCCTGTCCTCACTTGGTAGACAGCTTGTAAGCTGCTGGTCAGAGACAGACTAATTGGATGAGCATAAATCTGTCTCCCATTATCAGCCCGAGATAGTGAGAAGTGGTCTGGATGGCTTTTACTTAAACAGTTTAATTAACACATGCTATTTGAGGACTTGTATGAGCATGCGCTCACAGTGCGTGAATTTAGAAGAATTTCTAGCATTTACAATCTATCATCAGTTTCATACGGAAGCAGAAGATTCACCAGAAGCGTTAGGTGTTTAAAAACGATCTTTATCTTTTTCCTAAATGTCTTTATATTTCCTGTACAGCACGGTTTATTCTTTGTAACAGACACTATCTTCCCATTTAAATATCCTATGGATACAGTATATCTTAAATGACGTGTTTGATGTGTTTTATGTTCTTAATAGTTTGACCTTTAACACACATTGGCCATACAAGTCCTTCTCCTTTCTATATGGCATATGGTATATGGCAGTATTCAGTAGATATATAGGTACTAATCTTCTAAGGCTTGTGATATGGAGTGAGACATTCTCTCTTGTCAGAGGTATCAGTTTCACAGCGACTGTGAGTGAGGGCTATCTTGTTTTCGCTAAGAGGTGAGGGGTGGGGGCATGGCCACCGATTAATGATTAAAAGTTAGTAGTGGATTCCATGCATATTTGCTCTAGGAAGCACCAGGAGGGTTGCTGAGTTAGAGTCCCCAGTCTGTTGGAGGTGATGTTTGTAATTTAGGCTGTGGAAAATAACCCATAAACACCAGGAAATGGAGCACAAAGCTTAATGAGTAGCTACAGAGGGTGTGCTGAAACTGCTGAATGCTGGGAACCAGCCAGAATGAAAAGCAGATTCTTTTACTTTGAGGCTTTTTTTTTGCCCGTGTGTAACCTGTTCATCTCGTTCAACTAGAGAATAAAGTCGAAGCGTAAGTGAGAGGGAGAGGTAAAGACACTCAGTCAGTGAGTACAGGCTTAGTCAGAGATTGAGAGAGAACAAGGAAGGGAGGGGCTGAGAAATGTGTATTCAACCAAAAGTTGTAACCTGCTGGAGGTGGGTTAGGTCGATGCGAGGTACGTGTGATGTCACATTGGAGGAGGAGTGTATGGGAGGACCTCTTCCAGTTGAAACTCTTGCAACACATTTTACTCTCTCTGGGAACATAGAAGAGCGTATTGTTCTAGGAAGCCTTAACCCGGTGGGAAAATTGTGCATAGGACTATAGTAACCTTTTTTAGTACTCCAGGGATTTTGTTCAGGCCTTTAACTGGTGAGTGCTTCATTTGAATTTGCATAACACAGAATAGTGACAACATGGAGAAAGTTGTTTTCCAGCGGTATCTAACAAGAACGAGGTGCCATTGCAAATCAGAATTAGATTAATATAACGAAAACCCAAGCTAAACGAGTTAGTATGTGTAGTTTGCACTATGTTTCTGTTTATCTTGATACTTTTTCATTCATGTGTAAAATGAAAAGCTAAGGTTGGCTGTTTCCTGGTTGTGGCTGTCGTCTGATAGTATTTCCACTTGGCTCTGCCCTTTTCTATGTAATCTGTCATCATGAATGTCCATAGACATAATTGCTCATGAATATTGTGCCATAGATGTATAGAGTATGAAATTAGTTCCCAGGAAAGGTTTGTAAGCACTTTCAGTCAGTGGCAGCTGTTTTGCTAGGCTTTATCCGTAGCTTCCCCCCTTTAGGGCAGATTTGAAAATGAACAGTAGCAGAAGCTACCCTCCTGTGGTTTCATTATAGTACTAGTTGTTTTAAATTGGCCTTGGAGCTGAAAACTTTTGTCTTTGCTTCCAGGTAAGCTTAATGATATTATTGCAAATGTGTTATTGTTTACTGAAGGGGTCTGTCAGTGGTATTAGATGTAATTATGCCTGAATGCAGGTGAGAATTTAAGATGCCCCGTGATCATAAGAGAGGATGCAAGGAATTCATATTTGTTTCCTGGTGATTGTGGATTAAATAACGTTGTATCCCTTAATTCTCATTTAAGCAGCCTTTTCTGAAATATTATGTCTGTCTTCACAGGTATTTCACTGGAAACAGTTGGAGAACTTGTATTTCCGTGAGAAGAAATTTGCAGTTGAGGTTAACGACCCTCACAGGTTAGGAAAGACAGTTTTGTCTTTTTTATTTATCCAAAGTTAGATAAGTCTGTTGCTGCAATTGAAGGCTGTCACTCATATCACTGACATTAAACATTATAAATAATGATATCATCATCTTTCTACAATGATAGTAAATGATGCTAATAGTAAAATCTTTGTTCATTTAACTATTCCTAAACTTGCTAACAAAGAAACCATCATAGTATCTCATAATACATATTTTATTTCAACTCTGCAGCTGCAAGGTTAGTTCTGATGACCACAAATATGAAATATAAATGGGGGATAGCGTTGATGTGTAAACACAAGTGACAGTAAAGGCTGATGATCCTATTTCACACAGCCTGAACAGTTTTATTACTAATTAAAATGCAACCAAATAATCTTTTGTTTGTTTCTGTGCTGTTTTTTTAAACATATGTGGATGTTTATTTTAAAGGAGAGCATCATCCAAGTCTACCTTTGGCCACTCTGGACAGGTTATTCATACGTGGTATGCCAGTCACTCACTAATCAAAACCATCTGGGCTATGGCCATTAGCCAGCACCAGTTCTACCTGGACCACAAACAAAGTAAAGTAAGTCTGACTGCATTTGTAGGCATTTTATTTTCTGCTGTGGATATGTGTCAAAACATTATAATAAACTAGAAATACTGTTAAGGTATTGAATTTATGAAGAGTTTATGACAGTTTATAGGTTTATGGTAATCTGGGTGAGTGAGGCAACAATGTACCTAGGGATACGTGGTGTACCACAAGTCACATACTGTATTTTCTACATCCTGAAAACCCGGTAGCACGTGGGATTGTGCACATAGACAGTTCCCTGGCACTGCTCTTATTAGGATGAGATCAGAATACAGGTTGTGCTTAAATCAGGCAGATTGAATTTTTTATACCATTTATCTTACACAACAGTGTTAACTAATGTGATGTAATTGTTGCCTTTATTAACTTCCTATATATATTTTTTTTAACTAAAGACTAAATCAAACAATACCAAGGATTTGGGAAACATCGCCATGGACCTCACAGAGAGCGGAGCCCCTAGAAACAGTAAAATGGTGAGCATAGAGAAAAAAGACCAGCTCATCATGGCCAGCAATGGAAGCTTGGTTTCAGCAGGTAATGAACTTTAAATAGCTTAACTGTTATGAAATTCTATTTATTCAGAAGGTTAAGTCATAAATGGGTCTACTTTGTGTTTGATTTAATTGTCAGGATTATATTCCTGGGGTTTATTCCTGATTTTGAGGTCGTTTATTATTTCAGGTTCTGTAGATTCAGAAGTAAGTGATGAACAAAAGAAAGAGAAGATTGCTGAGATGAAGAAGAAAGAAAAAGATCTTCAGGAACTTCTGACTCAAAAGTTAAATGAACTGAAGAAAATGTGTATTAGAGAAGCTGTGAGTGGTTTACTTGTAAACACTGTATTTAAAAGATTACAATAAAAAATGTATATATTTATTCTTAACCTAAACAATGTTTTCTGGTTTTTAGGAGCTGACTGGCAAATTGCCCGAAGAGTACCCTCTAGCTACAGGAGAAAAACCACCTGCAGTACGAAGACGTGTTGGAACATCTTTCAAACTGGATGATCTGTTTCCTTATGATGCAGTATGTCACGCTTATGTATTGCCTTTTACAAGCATCAGTGCGCCTGCATTTCTTGTTGTTGCTGTTTTAGGTGTGGGGGGGAGGGGTAGCTTAGATGTTAGGGTGTTGAGCCATCAGTCTAAAGGTTGTGGGGTTTAAACGTCAAGTTCAAACAAAAGTTGACAATGTGGGCCCTTTATCAAGTCATGTCAGAATTTTTGAACTTTCGATTAAAGCACTCGCAGAATAATGTAATGTAATGTTAGGCATTTGAAATAATATTTTACTTGCAGCTTACATTACATTTACATTTGGTCATTTGGCAGACGCTTTTATCCAAGAATAAGTCCAAGCTTAAGTCCAAGAATAAGAGCATATTTATACAGATTACGGTTTCAGACTGATATCTCACTTGAGCTGCAGCCTCGTGCTGCACTATATTTACTCATGATGAACATGTACATTAAATTTTTCGAATAGTGCTGGAGCAGCAACAAAAAGTGGAAGATAAAATAAACTTTACATTTTTTAACCTAAATTGAAATGTTATTTTCACTTCAGACAAACAAAAATATTTCTTTTCTTTATAACACAGCAAATTATGCTAAAACAAAATGAGTGGGAAATTCAATGAACAGTTATTTCACAAAATTTCCAAAACACCTAAAAACAAACATGCATCCACTAAGACAGGGTGTGGAATTTGATCCTGTATTAATTGCATTAAATAAGTTTTTTTGATCATACATAAATAATGAATGTGCCATCTGTTAGATTTATTTCCACCCCTTAAACTCTTTTGGCTGTTTTCCCAGACTATGATTATTCTTAATCCTAGATTCACAAAGACCTTCAATGGTGGATCTTTATTGACATTTTAAATTCCTTCAAGATTAGGATAAATCCATATCTGAAATACTGTCCCTTTAAGGATTGTTTAATGACTGCAGAGAAATGATTGGAATTTATTTCCTGTGAAGGGA
Organism: Corydoras sp. C115; assembly: GCA_019802505.1. NCBI lineage: Eukaryota > Metazoa > Chordata > Actinopteri > Siluriformes > Callichthyidae > Corydoras > Corydoras sp. C115. The sequence goes on from JAFMOC010000008.1 coordinate 564,263, forward strand.
AAAGTCTTAAGAATGTTTTACTCATTTCCTCATTTACTTCTTAATACATACCAACTAACATAGTAAACTAATTAGTGAATGAACATTCAGACCAAATTTTTAGACACTACATCAAATCCTGATTTGTATATAATAATTGCCAGATATGTGTGACGTGTGTTCTTATTTGTATTAAATGGTCGTCCTGCACTTTTCAGAAAACCTGTATTACATTGCATTGATGGACTATTATTGATGGTTATTGTCCACTACAAACCCAGGTGCATTGTGGTACTTGTGCAGTGAGCTAAAATCACATTTGAGACACTGACACAAAGTTTCTCTCCTCTCAGGATCCCCATTTAAGGAATTTAGAAAGTCAGTTTGCTCTGCAGCGGAAGATTGTTGAAGCAGCAAAGAAGCTCGCTAATGAAACAGAACTCTGTAAAACCGTGAAGAAGAAAAGACGACGCAACTTTATGGATTCTACAAAAAAGCTCCAAGAGATTGAGAATGAGATTAATACCTACAGAGTTAAAACTGGCAAGAGGCCCACACAAAGAGCCTCACTGATCATCACTGGTATGAACTTGTTTTGTAATTTATGTTCTGGGGTGAGACGGGCCATGTTGGTTCAGTAACTGTCTAATAGTTTGTATTGGGTGAATAACTCAGGCTTGCGCTTGTCTGTATTTCACTTTCTAAATTATTTTGGCCATCAGAGAATACCTAATATTCTCCAAGATACTTTACTTTGACTGTTTCAGCGTTTATGTCTCCTCTTATATTTTATGTTAAGTTATCATTTTATATTAAGTTAAAGCTAACCCTCTTTTTGTTTCCTGTTTGTAGATGATGCAGTCTCTGCAGATCTCAGCTCTCTCTCTGATAGCTTAAATTTGGACGAAGGTAAACGCCCTTTTCCCCTCTTTTTTTTATTTTCTTTCTGATGTCACTTCTACATGTCGTTTAATGATTCATTTTCTTCTTCTTACACTCCAGAAGATGCACTGATGACACAGCGACAACGTTCTCGCTCGGTTCAGTATTCCCCCCGACCTTCAGACTCGACCCCGTTTTACTCTGATCGTAGGGCCTCTGAGGAACCGCATAACTCTGACAGGTGAGACAGCACCGGCTCCTCCAGTCCTTTCTCACGTCTCCTGTTACGAAGGGTTTTGCCATCGGGGTTTGAGCTAGTCGAGGCTTGATAAAGCTTGTTGGAAACCAGTCATGCATTCCTCCTTGATTTCTCAGTTTACTCACCAGTCCAAGCACAGTGGATGTTTTAAAAATAGTGCCCGAGGTCTAAAGCAAAGAGGCTGATAAAAACAAAGGCTTCAGATGTGAAGTAGACAGGAGTGAACTTGTGGTGTTTTATGGAAATTCTGGCCTAAGAACCTTTTCAGACATTTGTGTAAATTTCTGTTTTGCAAATCAGTCAGAAGTAAACTATTATGGGTATTATTTTGGCTGGATGCTTTTTGATTGTCAGTTTACTGTGACTTTACTCCCATTAGTTTAGTTTAATAGGCCTTATCAGTGCAAAAGTGGTATATTAAAAATTTCAAACTGTTTTACAGATTTAATTATGGTGAGGTGAACCCTCATTATCCCTTCATTCACCAAGAATCCTCATCAACGCACAGTAGCTCTTATTACCCCCCAACGAGGCAAACACAAGACTCGCGCAGCATGCCACCCACCCCACAACTAACCCGCAATGCCTTCAGCAGCATTCAGCTCAGGTAGGTTACATACTGTATATTTATATATATTAAATTCGTAAAACAGATTGCAACACTGACTCACAAAGTACTTTATCAGGAAACCTACATTTTATAAGATTTCTAAACATATTGCTAAACTGCTGTTGTCTACATGTTGTCCATCTGATCTGCTTTTATTGTTCAAAGCAGATTTGTCAACGTAAACAATGTCAATTTATTCTCTGACTTTTTTTTATAAGTAATACTTTCAAATTATAATGTCATATATATTCAAATTATAAAGCCATTTTATAATTACTATTGTTTGATGTATATTTTATACATGATTTTATAAATTATATAAATTATAAAATGCACCTGGTTGTAGATTACATAGGTGGTTTTAAATGTTCAGTTTTGTTTGGTATGATCAACTGCTGACTGTTTTTGCAGTTTGCCATGTTTTTACTTTAGATATTTTCAAGCAGGGATTTATTTACATTCATTCATTATCTTCCGCTTTATCCTCTATTAGGGTCGCAGTGGGGTTCCCCATGCTCATCCAGGGGAGAACGTTTCGGTCACTTGGCAGATACACCCAGGACAGGGTGCCAATCTATTGCTGGGCACACACTCACTCAGACAGACACTCTATATGGGGCAATTTGGAGAACTCAATTGACTTGATCCATGTTTTTGGGCTGTGGGAGGAAACCGGAGAACCCAGAGGAAACCCACACGGACACGGGGAGAACATGGAAACTCCACCCAGATGGGGATTCGAACCGGGAATCCCTAGCGCTGAGAGGCGAACGTGCTAACCACTAAGTTTTATTTTCTTCACTTTTTAACGTGTTTGTGTTTTTTAGGTGTGAGGAGGACTCACCACAGCATTTTCGCCAGCGCAGCGGTAGCCTTGAATCTCAGTCGCTATTTGCATCCGAATGTGACGGGCCTGAGCCAGTGTACAACATCACCCCTGCTGCTCGTCGCAGTAACAGCACTGAAGTCCTTGACGACGTCTCTTCACACACCAGCCAATCCAGCACAGAATACTGCCCCTACTCTCGTGCCCGAAACCGCCATCGTCGCCAAAAAGGCAATGTCTATGCCAACACGGGCAGCATGCCCAACCTGACTGAACATGATTCCCACTGTTACCCTTGTCCGGCACCTGCCAGACCCACAACTACTGCCTACTATGTCACCGGATACCCATGCTATCAAGATGCATACAGCAATGGAGGCTACGTCTATGAGGATGAGTCGGAAGGGCATTATAGCGTTAACCCTTCGTATCAGACAATGGCTTATCACCCATCTGAACCATACAGGGATTATAGTCACCATGAGACTGACAGCATCAGCCAGATTTCTTATGCGACAATGAGACAACCGAGAAGTCGTCCACCATCAAGGAATGAAAACCCAGCTAAGTCCATGCACAAGGCTATAGTAAATGCACATTTACGAGGCTGGTATAACCGCAACACAGCGCAAAGACAGATGTCTTACGATTATGAGAGGGAATCCCAACAAAGCCTGAGCTACAGTATGCAACCAACTGCTTATGGCTATGACCGAAGTACTTCTTACACATCAGGTAAGTAAGCTTGTTTATTTTACCCTAAGTGTAAAAGGTTTTTGTCGCTTATGTCATAATCATTTTATTTGTACAAAAAAAAACCTTCTAAAGGACTTGATTATTTCAGTGGCTTTTATTGATGTTTCATAGAATATTCTGTAAAATACATCCAAAGGACGCGGTAGTTCAGTGGTCAGGGTGTTGGGCTATCAATCTGAAGGTTGGGGGTTTGAATCCCAGGTCCACTGAAGTTACCAGTGTGGGTCCTTGAGCAAGACCCTTAACCCTCATTGCTCCAGGGATGTTGTGATTAACCCTGTGCTCACCTTGTAAGTCGCTTTGGATAAAAGCGTCCAATAAATGACCAAATGTAAATGTAAAAACATGCAAGTTATGGACAACACGGTCATGGACATAAAATACACCCTCTTTAAAATCTTTAGTTTTATTTGTCGAGACATAATTCAAAACATAAGGATAAATTATTGGATAAATAATTGGATAAATACAACCCCGGATAAACATGTGACAATCATCTTGTTATTTTTCACCAAAAATAAATCCAGAATGGAAAAGCCATGTGTAAAAACAATAATTAAAGAATTATAAGTACACACCAAGGAAAAACTTGGTAAATTACCTCATAAAAACCTTTGTCTTCCTCTAAATGGATCGAAATGGAATGATTGGCCTGTAAGCTTTCCATGGTTTGGACACGGTTGAACGAGTGTGGACGCGCACAGAAACATATATTTATTTAAGCAGATGTTAACGCAATTAACTCTCATCATTTTCGCTTTGCAGTTATGCCAACAGCTAATTCAAGTAACTGGCGCAGTCACCTGGCCGTGGGTTTATCAGAATACAATATGGGCTTTCATCCGCAGCAAACGTACGCTTACAGTCCTGTGCACCACCAACCTCCACACAGCAGGTAAAAGGCTTGATTTTCTAATTTCACACATTGGAGTGTTAACTATTTGGTCCTCACAAGATCTCTTTTGAGCACCATATCCAAAATGTATTTTCATATTGAAAGTAATTGCAGGAAAACATGATCATTGTAAGATTTTTGTGTGGTGTGGTGAGTGCTTTAGAGTCTTTTTCACCAGCTGACTAAAGACAAGAGCAAATATTTATGACTTTAAACCGACAGCTACCACAGTTACCCTCCTGCCTCCCTTTTCATTCTTTTTCTCCTAGATTTGCCTCCAGTTCAGCCTCTAAAACCTCCTCTCACTACCCATCTCATTCTATCTCCTCTTGTGCTAGTTCTTCCTCCTTCTCCTCGCCCTGCTCTGCCTCTTCCCCCACTCTTCCTCCACCCTTTTCTCCCTGCAACTGGGTGGAGCAGTCCAGTCTGCATCCAATCTGTGGTGACCCCCAAACTGAAATGCTTAATAAAGCCTCATTGGTAAATGTATTTAATAGTAAGTAAAATGTGGTTCAGTCTGTATAAATTGTTGTGCTTTGTTTTTCGTGTTGCGTGGAGCATTTGTCTTTGTCCTGCTGATATGACTAAGCATTTAACTTGCATGGCTTTTATTTACTTTGTTTCTGCAACAAAATGGTCCTTATGTATTTTACTGGTTGTGTGTAAAAAGCAGGAGCACACTTATATTTCTTTTCTGCGTCATGTGACTAACCACCCTCCCTTCCACACCAGCCGCCAGCTTCATCTGCTAGCTCCACCCTCAGGTGCGCTCATGGACAGAGCCGCACCTGCGTTTGCTAGGAGGAGCCCAGTTTCAGGAAGTTTAGAAATGCCTGGTGCTGTTGCCAGTGGTTATGACCAGGAATATTATTACACTCAGTGCTAATGCGACTCACAGCACTAAAAAATGTGGTGAGCTGCTTACAAAACTCCGCCACGCTGCCTTTCTAACTTGTGTGTTCAATCAGCTCTCATCATTTCTAATCCTGCTTTCCTGATGCACCAAAACTGTCCAGTAGCTCTCTCTTCCATACTTTTATTTAATTTAATTTTATACCCCCCCCCTCTTCACATTACTGGATAGATTTGTGTGCTCACTGGTGGTGAGGGTGTCCTGGGTGTCCTGTGTCAAACTAAAAGGGTGGCGTCTTATTCTATGGACAAACTTGTGGCTCCGTCAAGCACGTGCCTTTATTGCTGAGAGAGTTTGAATTTGTGACTGTGCACGGTTTGTTTCAGGTGTCTGAATGTTTTAACCCTGAGTCAAAAATTAATGTGTTTATCTTGTTAGTCATCTGTCTGTCTTGTGATGGTTTACAGTGAGAACAACTTTAATAGTTGTTCAAGATCTTGTAGCTCTTAATAAACTCAAGTTTATTAAAATCAGAGAGAAAAGAAGCTTTCTACAAAATGAGTGCTGCTTTCCTCTGGCTCAATATTTTATTTATTATTATATATAAAGGCGGCACGGTGGCTTAGTGGTTAGCACGTTCGCCTCTCGGCGCTAGGGATTCCCGATTCGAATCCCAATCTGGGTGGAGTTTCCATGTTCTCCCCGTGTCCGCGTGGGTTTCCTCTGGGTTCTCCGGTTTCCTCCCACAGTCCAAAAACATGGATCAAGACAATTGAATTCTCCAAATTGCCCCATATAGAGTGTGTCTGTGTGAGTGAGTGTGTGCCCAGCGATGGATTGGCGCCCTGTCCTGGGTGTATCTGCCCAGCGCTCGAGACGTTCTCCCCTGGATGGGCATGGGGAACCCCACCGCGACCCTAATAGAGGATAAAGCAGGAGATAATGAATGAATGAATGAATTATATGTATATATTTTAATTTAATGTGGATTACTCGGGTTAAAATGTTCAGAACGAAGAGTCGGCACTGCACTCGTGTATGAAAAATGGGCCACACCCATTTAAAATGTTTTAATGGTCCTACAAAATTTAATTGTGATGTTTTTTTTGTTTGTTTCTAAATAACAAAACTGAGCAGAAGTGGAAATATCGTTTATAAAGTTTCATATTGGACAGTTTTTGGTCAATTGTTTTTTCTACAATGGTTTATTTCATGATGCCGCAGATTTTATTTCTTGCTAGGACCATTAAAAGATTAATATTAAAAATTGGTTTGGTCTATGTTCACCGCCCCCTCCCCCCACATGTTGGCTTGGTGTCCTAATTATACCTTTTATTTCAGGTCATACATGGACGTAAACCAAATGGATTCTCAACTGAGTAGTCCAGTGGACAGTTTGGACTCCGAGCACCTTTACTGGCATGAGAACTCCAAACCTGGCACTATAGTGTAGAAGCAGCAATTTATTGCTCATGCCGTGTGCCTTTTGTTTGAATTCACCTCCCTTCCTTTTTCTGGTGCCTCACATGCTCAGAGGATTCAGAAGCAGCACTGGTTTTAAGGCTCGTCACCCGGTACATGTGCACAGATTCATTTGTCCATCTCACTGACCGTACGATGTGAAACTTCAGCACGTTTCCGAGGAGAACAGAACCGATGCAGGTCTTCAGAATGCTGCAAAAAAGCAATGTGAATGTGGCGTAAGCATGTGTGTTCCAGGACCTCCAGCTGAAAATGCCTGTTGTGGGATTTGTTAATATGTTAATAGTCATTGGCTCTAGAAAGTCGATCTTCGAGCCAAATTGGACTAATGCTCCAGCAGCACAGGAGGACATTAGAGTTGTAAATCTGTTGCACAAACAAGAATATGAAGGATTGAACTGTTTTTTTTTGTTTTACAAGGACATTTTGTAGTCTGTTAACGTCTGGATGAATACAGTTCTTGCAGGAGAAATCATTTTAACAGCATGGATATGTAATTTTACATATACAGTAAACTAAAAGGGCTTTTAACCACGGCTGTGAAAATACTCTGTTCATTTAGTATTGTTTCCTTTCACTTACCTCACTCCAAACATAATCATGCTTTCTTACCTATTGATCATTCACAAAAGCACTAACAGTTTTCCTTTACAATCACCTGTGCATTAACAAGCAAGTCATTACCAAGTAGTGATTCTCTTTTTTTTTTTTTTTTTTTTTTTTTTTTTTGGAGAATTTTTTTGGAAACCATATTATATAAACATTTTTTTGCCAAAGTATTTTTAGAATCCATACTGTTTATTGTTTGTGCTTTTCCCATTTTACTAGCACTGAGTGTCCAAAAGTCAAACACGCTCTGATTGCATCCATTAATGGAAACCAAGACCTGGTTTGCTGTTTTTTACGCTCCCGTGCAGGAGTTCTGTATGTATGTGAATTTTTGTATATAAAACTTTCTACTTTTTTGTCATTTTAGAGAGATTTTTTTTTCTATGTTTCTATTTTGAAAAGCTTGTAATATATATAGTATTTGGATTTGTTAAGCTGGTTCTTAGTCATTTGTATCGATGAATTTGAATTAAAAGGAAAAAAAAGCTAAATGCAGTTTGTTTATTCTTCACTTTACATCTAATCAAATTCTAATTTCTTTCTACAAGATTTTGGAGTATACTTGTTTTATTCATTCATTGATTCATTCATTATCTTCCACTTTATCCTCTATTAGGGTCGCGGGGTTCCCCATGCCCATCCAGGGGAGAACGTTTCGGGCGCTGGGCAGATACACCCAGGACAGGACGCCAATCTATCGCTGGGCACACACTCACTCACACAGACACACTCTATATGGGGCAATTTGGAGAACTCAATTGACTTGATCCATGTTTTTGGACTGTGGGAGGAAACCAGAGAACCCAGAAGAAACCCACACGGACACGGGGAGAACATGGAAACTCCACCCAGATGGAGTTTCGAACCGGGAATCCCTAGTGCTGAGAGGAGAACATGCTAATCACTAAGCCACCGTGCTGCCTATACTTGTTTTAAAATGAGATAAATGGCAACAGTTTTTCCTTCCTCCCGTGTTAATGGGTTTAAGGTCAGAGCCCTGTGTGAGTTCTCTTTCTTTCACACCATTCTGACCTGTATGCACCGAGGCAGTCACGCTGGAACAGTGAGGGTTGGTATGAAAGTTAAAGTTAAATGATTTAGAGGTATATTATAAACATTTTGTCAGTATTGGTGTAAGTGGCTATTAAATTTTAATTGTGTTTTACAGGCTGCATTCTTAATGATCTTAATGCCATTTTTAAGGCACGTGTTTTGAATTCTTTTTTATGACCGACTTTTAAATGAGACCAATGCTGACTAAACCAGCGGATCCTGTTTGAAGGCCAGAACACCCACCTGATGTTCACAGCTCTCTGCTCACGTGCTTCAGAGTCCTATTGTGTTTACATAGCTGCTTTAGGGCAGATCAGATCTGTAGACAACCTTCCTAATAATTGAGTGATGTAAAGAATACATTATTTTAATGATACTGTAGCTTTAGTTCAGTGTATTTATTGCTTCATCATTTTTATTATTTGCTTTAAATCTTTACTAGTACTCGTATTTAATATTTCATATTGATTATTTACTAAGCGGCACAGTGGCTTAGTGGTTAGTATGTTCTCCTCTCAGCACTAGGGATTCCTGGTTTGAATCCTCATCTGGGTGGAGTTTTCATGTTCTCCCCGTGTCTGCGTGGGTTTCCTCCTGGTTCTCCGGTTTCCTCCCACAGTCCAAAAACATGCAACAAGTCAATTGAGTTCTCCAAATTGCCCCATATAGAGTGTGTGTGTGTCTGAGTGAGTGAGTGTGTGCCCAGAGATAGGTTGGTGTCCTGTCCTGGGTGTATCTGCCCAGCACCCGAAACGTTCTCCCCTGGATGGGCATGGGGAACACCCCCCCCCCCCCCCCCCCCCCCACGCGCGACCCTGATATTGGATAAAGCGGAAGATAATGGATGAATGAATGATAATCCAGTTTTCCTAAAATTCATTCATCAAAACATCTTTAATAAAATCTGCCATTTCAGCAGTTTATCTTTCTTTATCTAGTTTCTTTGTCTTGTTCACGTGTAAGCTTCTTTTCAAACTTGTTTCCTGCCTCGTTATTCTCTCAGGATGCAACATCTGAAAGCACTCCACACAGCCACTCGAAATCTCATTCCATGCTTCATGCTTCTCAGAGAGCAGTGTTTCATGGGTAACGCTGTTTCATGGGTGAAGTTCTTTCCTGACACTGTTCTCTGATCCAGACAGTGGAGTGCTCTCTCTTAAAGCATGCTGATGTTTGACTCACAGCTGCGCCTCACACGCTCGTTCTTTAAGATTCACCATCTGCACAAAAATTTCAAGTAGGACCCACTACAGCTGACACTTGGCTTTACAGCAAACAATATCCCACTGAGCTGCTGTCGCTTTACCTGCTGCTTCACTGTGGCTTTCCTCCTGTCAGTTGTCACATGAATTAAATGAACTGATTTGTTAAACCTGTTTCTTATCTGCTCTTAAATCACTTTTTACAAAAACCCTTTTTTTTTAACTCGAACAGTACAAACCAAACTCTGGAGCTTTTTGAAAGCCTAGCATTCCTGTAACAGCTGCATCTTTGAAGGTAGGAGGGCTTTGTGTGTGTTCTCTCTCCAACACTGCTGTTTCAGTCCATCTTATTCTGAATGTTTTTTATTCATGGGTCTGTGCCCAGTGGTAGATTGGCGCCCAGCGCCCGAAACGTTCTCCCCTGGATGGGCATGGAGAACCCCCCCGCGACCCTGATCTAGGATAAAGCGGAAGATAATGAATGAATGAATGATAATCCAGTTTTCCTAAAATTCATTCATCAAAACATCTTTAATAAAATCTGCCATTTCAGCAGTTTATCTTTCTTTATCTAGTTTCTTTGTCTTATTCACGTGTAAGCTTCTTTTCAAACTTGTTTCCTGCCTCGTTATTCTCTCAGGATGCAACATTTTGATTCAATTTTGAGCAACGCTCCTTTTTTTTGTTTTTGCTAATGATATTAGGGCGACACAGTGGCTAGGTTCGCACGTTCTCCTCTCAGTGCTAGGGATTCCCGGTTCGAATCCCCATCTGGGTGGAGTTTCCATGTTCTCCCCGTGTCCGCGTGGGTTTCCTCCGGGTTCTCCGGTTTCCTCCCACAATCCAAAAACATGGAACAAGTCAATTGAGTTCTCCAAATTGCCTCATGTAGAGTGTGTCTGTGTGAGTGAGTGTGTGTTCAGTGATGGATTGGCGCCCTGTCCTGGGTGTATCTTCCCAGCGCCCGAAACGTTCTCCCCTGGATGGGCATGGGGAACCTCACCGCAACCTTAATAGAGGATAAAGCGGAAGATAATGAATGAATGAATAATGATATCAAATCTGACCTCATGGGCTCCTGTATTTGGCAACAAATTGTATGTGGCATAATACATGTAAAAAAATACATCACTGCAGGTAATCATGTGTCATCAGGCCTTATCCTAGCACCTCAGTGTTTACTGCTAATCAGACATAACAATGATCTGATGTTTCCATAATGAAATAAATGTTGAAATTGCAAGACATCAAGTTTATTACTCAATAGAGGAAAGAAGTATGGCAACATTTAAATGTACGCTCATGATGAGTCAAAGTTCAGAGGAGGGAGATCTCACATTATACAGCGTATTCTGAATATGTTCTCTTTTTAATTTAAAAGTTCTCTTTTAAATTGTTTTGTCCAAGTAATAACAAAATTCACTTTTAAATTAGTACCTATTTTAAGCTCGAGTTTATTTATTTGAGACCTTTTACAGTTACTAGCTTTACATGTGTTTACTGTGGGCGAGAACCACATAGACTTTGGGAGAACATACAAAACTTAAATGTGTATATTGTTTTATAGAAGCAGTAAGGCTTTTTTGTGCATGTACTGACACTTGTCAGTAATAGATGTAAAACATTTTTGCAGTTTATTCAGGCAGACGTTAATGTCAGAGCCATAAAGTACTGACTCATTTTTCAATAAGAAAAAAACCCTGTTTAAAAGACTGCGGCACGGTGGCTTAGTGTTTAGCATGTTCTCCTCTCAGCTCTGGGGATTCCCGGTTGGAATCCCAATCTGGGTGGAGTTTTCATGTTCTCCCCATCTCCGCGTGGGTTTCCTCCGGGTTCTCCGGTTTCCTCCCACAGTCCAAAAACATGGATCAAGTCAATTGAGTTATCCAAATTGCCCCATATTGTGTGAGTGAGTGTGTGCCCAGCGATGGATTGGCGTCCTGTCCTGGGTGTATCTGCCCAGCGCCCGAGACGTTCTCCCCTGGATGGGCATGGGGAACCCCACCACGACCCTAATAGAGGATAAAGTGGATGATAATGGATGGATGTTTAAAGAGTCTAATTTTAAAGAGTTTAATTTAATTGGTTAAGAATCAAACATGATGTTGAGGTTTGTTTCTTAATCAGTTTCGTAAAACGGTGTAATAGCACTTTTGGCCGGTAGATGGTGATGGTTCACAAATTCTTGAATATAAACATACGAGCCTACTGATGAGTAAAGAGGGGAAAGAAAACTTTGTTTCTGAGCAATGGTTAGTTGTCTTTAGTTGGCGACACTGGTTCAATTCGTAGTGTTCCAACTTGTTCTGATCACCGCTCCGGTCAAGTGTGCTCATTTCAGCAGTGTGTGATATGTGTGTGTTTCACTGCACGGATGGATTTAATGTGGAGGACATATTGCTTTGTGTGTACAGAAGGCACACAGAAGGCAAAATAAATCACTTTAGCAAACAACACAATAAAAAAAACCCAAAAGATTATTACTGATCAGCATGTTCATTTACCTTCAATATCTTACATTTCCAATGACCTACATTTACATTACCTTATAAAATTAAAAAAGCATATTCTCAATAGCGGGCGGCACGGTGGCTTAGCATGTTCTCCTCTCAGCGCTAGGGATTCCCGGTTTGAATCCCCATCTGGGTGGAGTTTCCATGTTCTCCCCGTGTCCGTGTGGGTTTCCTCCAGGTTCTCCGGTTTCCTCCCACAGTCCAAAAACATAGATCAAGTCAATTGAGTTCTCCAAAATTGCCCCATATAGAGTGTGTCTGTGTGCGTGTCTGTGTAAGTGTGTGCCCAGTGATAGGTTGGCTCCCTGTCCTGGGTGTATCTGCCCAGCGCCCCAAACGTTCTCCCCTGTGACCCTAAAAGCGGAAGATAATGAATGAATATTCTCAATAACGGGCGGCACGGTGGCTTAGTGGTTAGCACGTTCGCCTCTCAGCACTAGGAATTCCCAGTTCGAATCCCAATCTGGAATTTCCATGTTCTCACCGTGTCCGTGTGGGTTTCCTCCGGGTTCTCCGGTTTCCTCTCACAGTCCAAATATATGGATCAACTCAATTGAGTTCTCCAAATTGCCCCATATAGAGTGTGAGTGTGTGAGTGAGTGTGTGCCCAGTCTATCACATTGGCGCCCTGTCCTGGGTGTATCTGCCCAGCACCCGAAACGTTCTCCCCTGGGCATGAGGAACCCCCCCCCCATCCATCCATTATCTTCCACTTTATCCTCTAATAGGGTCGCTATTAGAGGATAAAGTGGAAGATAATGGATGGATGTATATTATTCACAATGTCCAAAATACACTAAAAGGCAAAAACAAGACTTATTTTTCTTTCAATTCAATAAAATAGGGTAGATACTTTTATGTAATGCACTTTAATGAGATTAAAGTCAATAATTAAAATGTGTTTTAAGTTATGGCACCCTGATCATACTGCATGTTGTTGATTTTGTCATCTTTACAAACCAAACGTTTATATAAAGAAACACTACAGTTAAAGACCACGTTGGCAGTTGTTTAATATGAAAGATTTATTTATTTGTTGTGATTCTACTTTTATATAACATTTGTGTCAAATGAAGCAACGTTTTGATGTTATATGTACAAAGTTCGGGCGCGACGTGCGCATGCGCAGGAAAACGTGAGGCCGAGAAGTTTGAGAAGGGGTGATTTGTGCGCATGCGTGTTTTGTTTTGTTTTGTCCAGCAGAGCGACGCGCAGCGGTGTGAGAGTGAACAGCTCGCTGTGAACGGGATTCAAATCCACCGTGACGGTAAACATTTACTGAGTTTACATCTTAAACGACTTCTAAATTGTTTTACGAGCAAACGCTACTGAGTTTTGGACTATAGTTTTGCTAACCATTAAACGCGCCACGTGTTGCTAGCGTCGACAGTTCCCGCGCGCTGAGAACTTAAAACATGGCGACATTAAAGTTCAGTTTGAAAAGAAAACAGCGTGGAAATTCATTCATTCATTCATTATCTCCTGCTTTATCCTCTATTAGGGTCGTGGGGGGTTCCCCATGCTCATCCAGGAGAGAACGTTTCGGGTGCTGGGCAGATAGACCCAGGACAGGGTGCCAATCCATCACTGGGCACACACTCACTCACACACACACACACACTCACACTCACTCACACAGACACACACACATACTCACTCACACACACACACACTCACTCACACAGACACACTCTATATGGGGCAATTTGGAGAATTCAATAGACTTGATCCATGTGTTTGGACTGTGGGAGGAAACCGGAGAACCCGGAGGAAACCCACACGGACACGGGGAGAACATGGAAACTCCACCTAGATTGGGATTCGAACCGGGAATCCCTAGTGCTGAGCGATGGCGAACATGCCAACCACTAAGCCACCGTGCTGCCCCGTGGAAATACGACTAAACTACAATTGTCTTGGGTTAAACGTTTTTCCCAGCGATTACACTTTAGTGTATCATGTACACTCTCCTCACACGTTAGGTTTGTTTGCGCCTCTTCTTTGCGCTGCATTCGGTTCGGTGTGTGTCGTAAACTCCAGATGATGTGGGAATTAATTGGCATTGCTTTTTTTGAAGAAACCACTTAGATTAATAAACATGAAATAACAAACCAGATTTTAATTCTCTCTATATATTTGGTGGCTTAGTGGTTGGCATGTTCTCCTCGCAGCACTAGGGATTCCCTGGTTGAATCCCCATCTGGGTGGAGTTTCCATGTTCTCTCCATGTCCACGTGAATTTCCTCCGGGTTCTCCGGTTTCCTTCCACAGTCCAAAAACATGGATCAAGTCAATTGAATTCTCCAAATTGTGTCTGTGTTAGTGTGTCCAGTGATATATTGGCGCCCTGACCTGGGTGTATCTGCCCAGCGCCCGAAACGTTCTCCCCTGAATGGGCATGGGGAACCCCACCGCGACCCTAATAGAGGATAAAGCGGAAGATAATGGATATATGTAGAGAGATAGAGTGTGAGTAGAGTGTAGAGAGATAGAGTGAGATATATGTGTGTGTGTGTGTGTAAGAGAGCTTCCATTATATACCTCCTGTTTTAAGGTTATGCTGATGTAAAAGTCGCAACGGCTGTGCGACTTTTGCGAAAGTGCGAATTAACTCTTAAGTATAATTTACTTCTCCAACTTGGTGTGGATTTACTATTTTCTACATTTACACTTTAACAGATTTTAATTCTCTGTAATTAAGTTAGGCGGACCGCATGGATTTAGTTCCAACTGAATTAAAGGCTTAATTTATTTTAGTTTCACCCGTTGTCCGTACTCACGGATTATTTAAGCTACTAAATTGAAAGTTTCAAATAGTTTACAGTTCATAAAAGACATTTTGTCTGTAGTTTTTATAACGTAACTTTAAAAGTTCGACTTTAAAAGCCTTTGAGTAAAATGTAATGCTGACCGACGCTGTGTGATGGCGTCGTCCTAAATCCCCACGTTTTAAATGCAGCATTATTTAATTGTATGTAAGATAATTAAAGATAAAAAACAATGGATATCTAACTGCAAACAATTGTTACTGCTATACAAATTCAACATTTAGCTGCTTTATTGTAGTTATCCCATAATTCCTTAATTTTCTCACTGATGCTTTAAACTTTGTAATATTAGCAATAATGATAGTTATACAAAACTGCACTTCAATGCTGAATTATGTTTTTGACTGTTAATTACATATTGTTGCTGTTATTAGCACTTACTCTGTTGTTGTTTAACGTTCTAGTTTAAGTATCTAGTTTTGTGCTTTGGTGGATTTGTCTTGTACTTTTCATATAGATATATATATATTAGGTATTTTCATTAATGTTCATGTTATATGAAATGTGTGCATGTCAGTTATGAGGCTTGTCCTGTTTGCAAAAGACACACTACAGACTTTTCCTTAGCGTCACTGCAACTACATGTATTTATGCACGTTGTTCCATGTTTTCCTGTGTTTTATGTTCATTAGGTGAGCAGTCCTAATCTCATGTCTAAAAGCAGGACTTCAAAAGCATCTTAAAAAACCTCAAAGCACACGTTGAGTGACGCATGAGGACTCGAGGATTACAGGGTGTAAGTAAATGTGACAATGTGTACACAACCCTCTGTGAATCTTTCACGGTAGTTTTTCCTTGAGATTCATCCCTGCTTTGTGTTTTTGCAGAGGGACTATGAAGGAGCTCTTTGCATGAGGCTGAGACGTGGAGTTTGGAGTGAAGTTCACTGAAAAGTGTTGTTTCAAAGTCTTCAGTCTTCAATCTTGATTTCTAAGTTTTCTACAATTTGCATCACTTTTGTAACATGAAAATGTCTAATAAAGTGTCATTTTATTGTTTGGTTTAGAATGCATGTTTATTTTATTTCAGTGTACAATTAAAAACAATAACAAACAATGCCATTATAGTAAACTTAAAAAAAAACTTCGAGCGATCTGGTCGAAAATTCTGAGCGATCTGATTGGTCGAAAATTTCGAGCAATCTGATTGGTCGAAAAATCCCTGCGATCTGATTGGGTGAAAAATTTGAGCGATCTGATTGGTCGAAAAATCCCTGCGATCTGATTGGTCGAAAAATTCGAGCGATCTGATTGGTCGAAAAATCCCTGCGATCTGATTGGTCGAAAAATTCGAGCGATCTGATTGGTCGAAAAATCCCTGCGATCTGATTGGTCGAAAAATCCCTGCGATCTGATTGGTCGAAAAATCCCTGCGATCTGATTGGTCGAAAATTCGAGCGATCTGATTGGTCGAAAAATCCCTGCGATCTGATTGGTCGAAAATTTCGAGCGATCTGATTGGTCGAAAAATCCCTGCGAAAATTGTTTGGTTTAGAATGCATGTTTATTTTATTTCAGTGTACAATTAAAAACAATAACAAACAATGCCATTATAGTAAACTTAAAAAAAAACTTCGAGCGATCTGATTGGTCGAAAATTTCGAGCGATCTGATTGGTCGAAAAATCCCTGCGAAAATTGTTTGGTTTAGAATGCATGTTTATTTTATTTCAGTGTACAATTAAAAACAATAACAAACAATGCCATTATAGTAAACTTAAAAAAAAACTTCGAGCGATCTGATTGGTAGAAAATTCCGCGCGATCTGATTGGTCGAAAATTTTGAGCAATCTGAATGGCCGAAAAATCCCTGCGATCTGATTGGTCGAAAAATCCCTGCGATCTGATTGGTCGAAAAATTCGAGCGATCTGATTGGTCGAAAAATCCAGGCGATCTGATTAGTCGAAAAATTCAAGCGATCTGATTGGTCGAAAAATCCCTGCGATCTGATTGGTCGAAAAATTCGAGCGATCTGATTGGTCGAAAAATCCCTGCGATCTGATTGGTCGAAAAATTCGAGCGATCTGATTGGTCGAAAAATCCCTGCGATCTGATTGGTCGAAAAATCCCTGCGATCTGATTGGTCGAAAAATCCCTGCGATCTGATTGGTCGAAAAATTCGAGCGATCTGATTGGTCGAAAATTTCGAGCGATCTGATTGGCCGAAAAATCCCTGCGATCTGATTGGTCGAAAAATCCCTGCGATCTGATTGGTCGAAAAATCCCTGCAATCTGATTGGTCGAAAAATTCGAGCGATCTGATTGGTCGAAAAATCCCTGCGATCTGATTGGTCGAAAAATTCGAGCGATCTGATTGGTCGAAAAATTCGAGCGATCTGATTGGTCGAAAAATCCCTGCGATCTGATTGGTCGAAAAATTCGAGCGATCTGAATGGTCGAAAAATCCCTGCGATCTGATTGGTCGAAAAATTCGAGCGATCTGATTGGTCGAAAAATCCCTGCGATCTGATTGGTCGAAAATTCGAGCGATCTGATTGGTCGAAAAATCCCTGCGATCTGATTGGTCGAAAAATCCCTGCGATCTGATTGGTCGAAAAATCCCTGCGATCTGATTGGTCGAAAAATTCGAGCGATCTGATTGGTCGAAAAATCCCTGCGATCTGATTGGTCGAAAAATTCGAGCGATCTGATTGGTCGAAAATTTCGAGCGATCTGATTGGCCGAAAAATCCCTGCGATCTGATTGGTCGAAAAATCCCTGCGATCTGATTGGTCGAAAAATTCGAGCGATCTGATTGGTCGAAAAATCCCTGCGATCTGATTGGTCGAAAAATTCGAGCGATCTGATTGGTCGAAAATTTCGAGCGATCTGATTGGTCGAAAATTTCGAGCGATCTGATTGGCCGAAAAATCCCTGCGATCTGATTGGTCGAAAAATCCCTGCAATCTGATTGGTCGAAAAATTCGAGCGATCTGATTGGTCGAAAAATCCCTGCGATCTGATTGGTCGAAAAATTCGAGCGATCTGATTGGTCGAAAAATTCGAGCGATCTGATTGGTCGAAAAATCCCTGCGATCTGATTGGTCGAAAAATTCGAGCGATCTGATTGGTCGAAAAATCCCTGCGATCTGATTGGTCGAAAAATCCCTGCGATCTGATTGGTCGAAAAATCCCTGCGATCTGATTGGTCGAAAATTCGAGCGATCTGATTGGTCGAAAAATCCCTGCGATCTGATTGGTCGAAAAATCCCTGCGATCTGATTGGTCGAAAAATTCGAGCGATCTGATTGGTCGAAAAATCCCTGCGATCTGATTGGTCGAAAAATTCGAGCGATCTGATTGGTCGAAAATTTCGAGCGATCTGATTGGCCGAAAAATCCCTGCGATCTGATTGGTCGAAAAATCCCTGCGATCTGATTGGTCGAAAAATTCGAGCGATCTGATTGGTCGAAAAATCCCTGCGATCAGATTGGTCGAAAAATTCGAGCGATCTGATTGGTCGAAAATTTCGAGCGATCTGATTGGCCGAAAAATCCCTGCGATCTGATTGGTCGAAAAATCCCTGCGATCTGATTGGTCGAAAATTCGAGCGATCTGATTGGTCGAAAAATCGACCAATCAGATCGCAGGGATTTTTCGACCAATCAGATCGCTCGGAATTTTCGACCAATCAGATCGCTCAAACTTTTTTTTAAAGTTTACTATAATGGCATTGTTTGTTATTGTTTTTAATTGTACACTGAAATAAAATAAACATGCATTCTAAACCAAACAATAAAATGACACTTTATTAGACATTTTCATGTTACAAAAGTGATGCAAATTGTAGAAAACTTAGAAATCAAGATTGAAGACTGAAGACTTTGAAACAACACTTTTCAGTGAACTTCACTCCAAACTCCACGTCTCAGCCTCATGCAAAGAGCTCCTTCATAGTCCCTCTGCAAAAACACAAAGCAGGGATGAATCTCAAGGAAAAACTACCGTGAAAGATTCACAGAGGGTTGTGTACACATTGTCACATTTACTTACACCCTGTAATCCTTGAGTCCTCATGCGTCACTCAACGTGTGCTTTGAGGTTTTTTAAGATGCTTTTGAAGTCCTGCTTTTAGACATGAGATTAGGACTGCTCACCTAATGAACATAAAACACAGGAAAACATGGAACAACGTGCATAAATACATGTAGTTGCAGTGACGCTAAGGAAAAGTCTGTAGTGTGTCTTTTGCAAACAGGACAAGCCTCATAACTGACATGCACACATTTCATATAACATGAACATTAATGAAAATACCTCATTTAATTACAGCATCAAAAAAGAATAACAGATTTAATATTATAAAATCCAAAGACAGTTTTAAGTTACAAACACAGTCCAAGAGAAATGATTACAAAAATTAACAAATTCATTTACTTATTCTCAAAAGGTTCAATCAACTGTCTTAGCAATGTAACAATTAACACAATCTAGAAAGAACAATTAACAACAAAGTGCTGCATAAATAGTACAGAGTATTAAATAAAGTGATCTATTTTGCCTACTGTACTGTACAAACAGATGAATTCGTCCTCCACATTTAACCCACACTGAGTGAAGTGATCATCCTGAAGTGATGAGAGTAACGGCTCAAACTCTGGATCTGGAGGACAACAGAAAACACAAGTGCATTTAAAATGAGCTGAAATGTGCAGTTTATTTGAAAATTAAATATGAGGTAAATGGTTTAGAAATGGGAACTAATAAGAGCACCCACCTCCTTTCTTAGCATATTAACCAGAGTGGGAGAATTGAAAAATTGTAGAAGGCAGGTGGGGTTGAGCGCCTTCGGGGTCTCAGAAGCAAAGTCTGTGTAAAACCAATTACCTGAATGTGTAAAAACACAGTCTAAGCATATAAAGTAGGACAATAACAAATTACAGATTTACATAAAAAACTAAATACACAATTAGTAATAAACAGGAAGGTAAGTTTACTTGAAAACATTCTCTACCCCAACATCGCAGCCATTTAGGAGATTCGGATAAAGGTAAGTCAGAAGCCGGTTGGATGAAGGCATCGGCCAAACTTAAAGCAAGCGGGTGTGATGGATTATGGTTGGAGTTAAACGATATGATATGAGCCCATATGAACCAAACAGACTACAAAAATACATAAAATTAAAGAACAAATAACAAAATGTACAAGCCTGCATGTTAGTACTATAGTTTATACCGGTAGAGAGTATGTAGCTACCAAACAGTCCTCAAAAAGCATTAAAAAAAAAAACTATTAACCTTCAACTCAGATCATTTAATCTAAACTAACTGTTAATTATTTTTTTAATAACTTAGTTAAAGTTTTCAGATTTAAATGAATTGTTATGTATAGTATAGTATTAATGTATATTAGTACAGCTAAAATAATAAGTGTCCTCGGGTATAAACAGCCTCAAAATCCTAATTTTGTACATTTAAAGCTACACTAGATGTAAAGGTTTATAATAAGATTAAACGTGCCCCCTGTGAGCAGCTTTACTTTACATGGAGCAGGAATAAAATAGCAAACAAAGGGAATTAATAAGATTTAATTTAAGCAGAAAGAAAATCCTAAATGAGTGTTGATCCACGCTGGTTTGTACAAACACAGACGCCACGACGTTAGAAATAATTAAATACCGCGTCCAGCTTTATTAAGGATATTGTAGGTTTTATTAAAATCCCTCACATTAATTATTGAAAAAAAACTAGAACTTGGAAATAAATGACTAAGTTTTAGACCAAATTACATGCAATTAACATGCTAGTTAGTAATTAGCAAAACTTCAGCTCAAACGTTTGTAAAGTCCGCCTATAAAACGAATTCGGAATTTGTTAAAATATATATTTAGATAAGTTTTCCAGTATTTAGTGATTAAACAGTAAGTGTTTAACACGTAACAGAGTGTTTTATGGTTAATTAGCCCGCGCGGTACTCACGCTGCGCTCCTCTCGCTTCAGAAATTTAAAGGCAAAGACGCGACGCCGCCAAAAACACCTCTATATATAACCTCTGGACATGTGTGCGCGCGCGGGTGCACGCTCATTGCGCATGCGCATGAAGCGCGAACTATTTATTCAGTTTAAAATTGGTATTAAATCTTTAAGATTGCTAAACGGTCGCTATGTTGCTGTAACTTCTAATTTCAGCATCACAAATTGCTTTATAGTAAATCTTTATGGTCCACATTCACTCATATGAATTTCATTAGTTAATTAGGATGTGACCGATTCCTTCACATATTTCACATTCACTTTGCTCTAAAGACATATAAACAAAAACTATAAACATATATACTTTAAACATTCATTATTCATTCATTATCTCCCGCTTTATCCTCTATTAGTGTCGCGGTGAGGTTCCCCATGCCCAACCAGGTGAGAACGTCTCGGGCGCTGGGCAGATACACCCAGGACAGGGCGCCAATCCATCGCTGGACACACACTCACTCACACAAACACACTCTACTGTATATGGGGCAATTTAGAGAACTCGATTAACTTGATCCATGTTTTTGGATTGTGGGAGGAAACCGGAGAACCCGGAGGAAACCCAACGCGGACACGGGGAGAACATGGAAACTCCACCCAGATGGGGATTCGAACTGGGAATCCCTAGCGCTGAGAGGCGAACGTGCTAACCACTAAACCACTGTGCCGCTTACTTTAAACATTTACCTTTAAATATCTGTAAAAATAAGAAAGCTTGTTTCATTACGTTATTTAATGTAATTTTATCAATTATTCTTGTTTCTTATTTGTAACTTATAAAAAAAGCAAGCAGTGACACAGTGGTTTAGTGGTTGGCATGTTCTCCTCTCAGCACTAGGGATTCCCGGTTTGAATCCCAATCTGGGTGGAGTTTCCATGTTCTCCCCATGTCCACGTGGGTTTCCCCCGGTTTCCTCCCACAGTCCAAAAACATGGATCAATGTCAAATGAATTCTCCAAATTCAAATAACAGTGTGTGTGTGTGTGTACCCAGTGATAATTGGCACCCTGTCCTGGGTGTATATGCCCAGTGCCCGAAACGTTTCCCTGGATGGGCATGGGGAACCCCCCCTCTCAGCGCTAGGGATTCCCGGTTCAAATCCCAATCTGGGTGGAGTTTCCATGTTATCCCCGTGTCCACGTGGGTTTCCTCCCACTGTCCAAAAACATGGATCAATGTCAATTGAATTGTCCAAATTGCCCCATATAGTGTGTGTGTGTGTGCATGTACCCAGTGATAATTGGCACCCTGTCCTGGGTGTAACTGCCCAGTGCCCGAAACGTTCCCCTAAATGGGTATGGGGACCCATTTTATGGGGACCCCCCCCCCCCCAAATGTATGACTAAAGGGGACAAATCATCACTTTGACAATATATTAATGAGATTTCACCTTAAATTAACTAAAACATACCCTCTGCTGGTTAAAACTAAACTTCACTTCAGATCCGCTTTGATAACTGGATTGACATTATTAACAGCACAATAATATATGTAAAAACATCCAAAACACATCTGGTACTTTTTCAATAGAAAATCATTCCAAATCTGTAGGTGGTTATGTTGTTGTGGACGTCAGAACACAAATAAACCTTAACATTTAGCTGCTGTAACATTAATGAAACCCGGGATCAATGAAAACTACCAGTACCAGTCATACACTGACTGGTCAACAAGCTAAAACAAGCTAAAATCTGTACGTGCTCTTTAACTGAGAGCTGAGCTCTTAAGGAGCAAAACGTGGTTTAGATTTTATAGGAAGCAAAAGGGTATAAAGCTGCTGAGACAGCAGTTTACAACATGAATAACTGCAGATGAGTCTGCTTAAAATCAGCCAAGCATTTTACAGTAATGTACTGCAGATATTTACCAGCAAACTAAGTGTATGTTCAGGATGTCTGTATGTGCAGAAAAAAAAACATCATGAAGGGATATAATCTAATGAATTACTTACATGCAATTAACAAAGCCAACGCTCAAACCAATAAGACTTCTTTTTTACACTGTAAATAATAAATATTTTGATTTGTTGCATTTCTTTATTTCTATTGTATTTCTTTAAGCTGATTGTACTGCTCAGGTTATTACAATACATTCTGTTCAATTTGTTTAAATACAGAAAAATACGGTGTGTTACATGAGAGCAAAGTTATCTGTCCAGCATAATAAGTTATTGTACCTTTATGAGACCATGTCACTGTCAAATCCACCACAGTCCAGTGTGACAAAGAAATAGAAAATGGCAAACTTGATTTATAAATATTGCATTGTTAACATTTGTCTCCCCCCCACACACACACCATCTGTGTTACCACACTTTCATCACACAGACTGCTGTAAAGACTCTGCCATCACTCCTTCACCTTGCTCTCCAGGAAGTCCTGAATTTTGTTCCAATTCTCTTCCTGTTGCCCAAGAGCTTCAAGTAAAATACCCATTGGTGATTTTTTCAAACCTGCGTTCTCCATCTTATTTTCCAACTTGTTCTTCATGTTACGTAGACGTAAAGAAGCATGAGTGAAGATCACTGAAATGAAAGAAAAACAGGATTTAAGATCCTGAACAGTAATAATATAATTGTAATGCAGAGTTTCAACATATGTATTTATAAATGAAGTACTGACAGACTAATGGGAGCTTGATTCCAAACAAAAAGACCATGACTCCACCAAAAAGTGACATGAGGAGGTAGCTGGAAAGCATCACTAAGAATACAAAGAGTGTTGGGTACTCCTTCTTAAAGGTCTTAATTACAGCTTTATGCTCCCCGGCCCACACTCCAGCAAGAAACACCAACACAACCACTGTCCCTCCGGTGAACATGCCAACGGGGTTCATTAACCTGGAAACAGACATATGTTAAAAATGTCGATCAGTAGTCTTGAGAAGAGCGACATCTAGAGGTCATATACCGCAGATACACAAGTTGTATCTATATACACAATAGGCTATGTCATGACATTTGGTCATTTATTGGACGCTTTTATCCAAAGCGACTTACAAGGTGAGCACAGGGTTAATCACAACATCCCTGGAGCAATGAGGGTTAAGGGTCTTGTTCAAGGACCCACACTGGTAACTTCAGTGGACCTGGGATTTGAACCCCCAACCTTCAGATTGACAGCCCAATGCCCTGACCACTGAGCTACCACTCCCTATGGATGCACAGTAAAATTTAAAATGTAATAAAAGTAGAAAATTTGTAACAATATAATTTAAAACAACCTCCAATTAAAAAATACAGCACATGCTAGTGAATGTATTATTAACCTTATTTACAGCACAATCAATACCATTTATACATTTTAATTATTTATGAACAACTTTACACATTTACTTCCTGACACTAAATTATTTATTATTTAATAATAATTTATTATTATGTTTCCCTGCTTAATAAGCTTCTGTTTTGCTCTGATTTAGCTATTTAAAGCCATAAAGTATTGACTACTGACGTTTTATTCAGTAAAAAAAAAATCGCTGATGTTTAAAAGGACTAAAATTGTTGGATTTTATTGTGTTTTTTAAGAAGCAAATAATATTTTTGTACAACAGAACCGGACTGGCTGTTTTAAACGTTTTCGTTTTTTTTTTCATACTCAATATATTTTTACTCTATATTTTTATTTTATCTCTATTTAATCTGACATATTGTATATTTAATTATTATAGTTCAATTTTAAAGATGTAGTTTAATTTGTGGCGACACGGTGGCTTAGTGGTTAGCATGTTCTCCTCTCAGCTCTAGGGATTCCCGGTTCGAATCCCAATCTGGGTGGAGTTTCCATGTTCTCCCCGTGTTCTCCCTGATTTCCTCCCACAGTCCAAAAACATGGATCAAGTCAAGTGAATTCTTCAAATTGCCCCATGTAGAGTGTGTCTGTGTGAGTGAGTGTGTGCCCAGCGATGGATTGGCACCCTGTCCTGGGTGTATCTGGGGGGGATGGGCGTGGGGAACCCCCCTGCGACCCTAGTAATAATGGATGGATGGATAGTTTAATTTGTATAATTCCTGCAACATCATACAGCTGTTGATGCCTTCGATTTCCCTTTGGGATCATAAAGTTTCTATATATCTAATAATACATATATACATACGTATATGAGAGCAAAGTAGCTTAGTGGTTGGGGTGTTGGACTATCAATCTGAAGGTTGGGGGGTTCAAATCCCAGGTCCACTGAAGTTACCAGTGTGAGTCCTTGAGCAAGACCCTTAACCCTCATTGCTCCAGGGATGTTGTGATGAACCCTGTGCTCAGCTTGTAAGTCGCTTTGGATAAAAGTATCTGCTAAATGACCAAATATAAATGCAAATGTAAATGTAAATACTGAAGGAATGTAACATTGGGTTGAAGTCAATAGGCAGCTGTGCTGCACGAACTACTGTACAATAACATTTAAATCAACAAAACAGTTTAAAATAAAAAGTCTGAATACTAAAGAGAACTTGATTGATTAGATGTGCTCTTTATTTTAGTGAATTGTGGATTTAATGAAGTCTTACCCCACAACCAAAAACACCGCCACCGCCAGAAGCAGGTAGTTACTCTGGTAATAAAGTAGATTGCTGATAACTCTGTTGTTCCATTTCGCTAAATCTCGAAAGTCTGGTTTTCCGAAGCGTTCCGATCCCGGGAAGAAATCATCCCACGGCCGGACGGGAGACACCTCAACTTTCTCCATGCTGTAAACCACTTGTTTACTTCTGCTGACACGCGCGCGGCAAAGCAACGCAAAGTCTCGCGATAGTTCTACCGGCAGACGAAGATAGACGAGAACAGCGCCGCCTGCTCTGAACCTGAAGATGAACTGTTCATCACATCACGAACATCCATCCATCCATTATCTTCCATTCATCCATCCATTATCTTCCATTCATTCATCCATCCATTATCTTCCATTCATCCA
Organism: Corydoras sp. C115; assembly: GCA_019802505.1. Lineage (NCBI taxonomy): Eukaryota > Metazoa > Chordata > Actinopteri > Siluriformes > Callichthyidae > Corydoras > Corydoras sp. C115. The sequence continues at coordinate 589,884 of JAFMOC010000008.1, forward strand.
TCCATTATCTTCCATTCATCCATCCATTATCTTCCATTCATTCATCCATCCATTATCTTCCATTCATCCATCCATTATCTTCCATTCATCCATCCATCCATTATCTTCCATTCATCCATCCATTATCTTCCATTCATCCATCCATTATCTTCCATTCATTCATCCATCCATTATCTTCCATTCATTCATCCATCCATTATCTTCCATTCATTCATCCATCCATTATCTTCCATTCATCCATCCATTATCTTCCATTCATCCATCCATTATCTTCCATTCATTCATCCATTATCTTCTATTCATCCATCCATTATCTTCCATTCATTCATCCATTATCTTCCATTCATCCATCCATTATCTTCCATTCATTCATCCATTATCTTCCATTCATTCATCCATCCATTATCTTCCATTCATCCATCCATTATCTTCCATTCATCCATCCATCCATTATCTTCCATTCATCCATCCATCCATTATCTTCCATTCATTCATCCATCCATTATCTTCCATTCATCCATCCATCCATTATCTTCCATTCATTCATTCATTATCTTCCATTCATTCATTCATCCATTATCTTCCATTCATCCATCCATTATCTTCCATTCATTCATCCATTATCTTCCATTCATCCATCCATCCATTATCTTCCATTCATTCATCCATTATCTTCCATTCATCCGTCCATCCATTATCTTCCATTCATCCATCCATCCATTATCTTCCATTCATCCATCCATTATCTTCCATTCATCCATCCATTATCTTCCATTCATTCATCCATTATCTTCCATTCATTCATTCATCCATTATCTTCCATTCATTCATTCATCCATTATCTCCTGCTTTATACTCTATTAGGGTCGCGGTGGGGTTCCCCATGCCCATCCAGGGCAGAACGTTTCGGGCGCTGGGCAGATACACCCAGGACAGGGCGCCAATCTATCACTGGGCACACACTCACTCACACAGACACACTCTATATGGGGCAATTTGGAGAACTCAATTGACTTGATCCATGTTTTTGGACTGTGGGAGGAAACCGGAGAACCCGCAGGAAACCCACACAGACATGGGGAGAACATGGAAACTCCACCCAGATGGGGATTCGAACCGGGAATCCCTAGTGCCGAGAGGAGAACATACTAAACATGTTTAAATTAAACAACAAAGATACCGTGTCATTAAAAACATTATTATTATTCATTCATTATCTTCCTCTTTATCCTCTATTAGGGTCGCGGGGGGGAGGGGGGGGTTTCCCCATGCCCATCCAGGGGAGAACGTTTCGGGCGCTGGGCAGATAGACCCAGGACAGGGGGGCAATCCATCGCTGGGGACACACTCACTCACACAGACACACTCTATATGGGGCAATTTGGAGAACTCAATAGACTTGATCCATGTTTTTGGACTGTGGGAGGAAACCGGAGAACCCGGAGGAAACCCACGCGGACACGGGGAGAACATGGAAACTCCACCCAGATGGGGATTCGAAGCGGGAATCCCCAGTGCTGAGAGGAGAACATGCTAACCACTAAGGCACCGTGCCGCCCCCACTTGCAAATATAATGTTTATAATTAAAAATAAAAATAAGTAAGTTAGTTCTATGACGCGTGTGATTGATTTGATCATAAATTATTTTATATTATCTTTTTTTTTCCTAATTAACACAATTCACAAGTCTATAATGTAAATCTGTAATTATGATGCTTTAAAACGTGCTGACTTTATTATAAATCCGCGCGTTTTATAGTTTTTTTTATAGTTTTAAAATCCCTCCGTGTTTTATTTAAAATACGGGCAGTTCACATTTCATTGGCGGGGAAAATCTCCAAACGCGCATGTCGGTGACGTAGTACACACACTTGTGTAGAGTCGTCATGGCCTGAAGACGGTAAGTGAGCAGTCACTCTGACGGTATTCGCTTTCGGAGGTAAATAAATTCTCATTAAAACTAATTAACATTAACTCACGGTTTCTAATTCATTATAAACATGTTATTTTATATCGACAATGATTAAACTGAAGATCGTAGTTCAGTTGTTATAATATAAGTTGGATAAGCTGTAACAGCAGTGTTCGCTGTTTTGTAAAGTCTTATTGTTCGTGTTTGTGTTCTATAATATATAAGCATTTTATATATATATATATAATCTCACGGTGGCTTAGTGATTAGCATGTTAGCAATCTGGGTGGAGTTTCCATGCCCTCCCCGTGTCCGCGTTGGGTTTCCTCCGGGTACTCTGGTTTCCTCCCACAGTCCAAAAACATGGATCAAGTCTCCAAATTAAGTTCTCCAAATTGCCCCATATTGAGTGTGTGCCCAGTGATAGATTGCCCCCATGTCCTGGGTGTATCTGCCCAGCGCCCAAAACGTTCTCCCCTGGATGGGCATGGGGAACCCCCCGCGACCCTTGTAGAGGATAAAGCAGAAGATAATGGATGGATGGTATATATACGTGGCACGGTGTCTTAGTGGTTGGCATGTTCTCCTCTCGGCGCTGGGGATTCTCGGTTCAAATCCCCATCTGGGTGGAGTTTCCATGTTCTCCCTGTGTCCGCGTGGGTTTTCGCCGGGTTCTCCGGTTTCCTCCCACAGTCCAAAAACATGGATGAAGTCAATTGAGTTCTCCAAATTGCCCCATATAGAGTGTGTATGTGTGAGTGAGTGTGTACCCAGTGATGGATTGACGCCCTGTCCTGGGTGTATCTGCCCAGCGCCCGAGACGTTCTCCCCTGGATGGGCATGAGGAACCCCCCCCACCCTAATATAGGATAAAGCGGAAAATAATGGATGGATGGAGTATATACACTATATATAATATATTAGCATATATACAAGTATGGCTATTGTTTAAACTATTGAATATAAATGATCTGTCTGTAGTGAGCTGAACTGAGCTCCTCTGTGTCCACAGCAGATGTGGGTGAGATTCAGATGTCTGAATCACAGGCTGCTCCACGGACTGCGTTTCTCCAGAAATCACAGACATTATTTTACCATGCAGCTGAAAACCAAGGAGTTCGAGTCGTTATTCACCGACGGATTAAATTCACTTGCCGGTGAGACACAACAATAACTCCTGTAACAATCCACTTTCCTCATCTTTAGAATTTGGCAACGTCTGTAAAATACTGCACATCATTGATGTCAAGTATTTAAGTACCGTATTTTCCGGACCATAAGGCGCACCGTATTATAAGGCGCAGTCTGAATTACGGGGTCTATTTCTGTATTTGAGCCACGTATAAGGCGCACCGTACTATAAGGCGCAGTCTGAATTACGGACTCTATTTCTGTACGGTACTTATTCTGTACGGCAGCGTATTATAAGTCACTCGCTAAAACATACGATCTACAAGAAAAGTAAAGGATGCAAAACGCTGATTTATAATTGAAGTTTATTCTACTACTTGATAAACACACATTATTTTAATCTCTCTTCTCCCACAAATCCATCAAAGTCCTCGTCTTCTGTGTCTGAATTAAAAAGCTGCACTCCGGGTTCCCCCTCATCGATGTCCGAGTCAGTCCCGTCGCCAGGCGGCCGTTCGGCGACGATGCCGGCTTTAGTGAAAGCTCGGACGACGGTTACAGCAGAAACCTCAGCCCAGGCGTCCACAATCCATTCACAGACGGTGGCGTAACTCTGCCGCCCGAGTTTTAGTAAACGTGTGTTCGTCTATCATCCATCGCTCCCACGCCGCCTGCAACTTCACTTTATACGCCCTGTTTACACCAATGTCCAGCGGTCGGAGTTCTTTATTTAATCCTCCCGGAATGAAGGCAAGCTCCGAATTAATTTTCGGTCGCACAACAATACTTTTATAGAAATCGGAACTCAGTACACGTATAAGGCGCACATCCGATTTCTGGGAAAATTTTAGGCTTTTAGGTGCGCCTTATAGTCCGGAAAATACGGTATATTATTTGTCTTTCCAATAATATAAAGTGGTGTGCAGCATATAGTGGAACAAAACAACGTTCTTCAGGAACAAGGTGCTACACATAACAGCAATCCCACAGCTCAACATAAATCGCACGTGTGCAAATAGCTTGTGCAAAACAAGAGTTACAATAAATACAAGACAGTATACTGGAAAATAAACATTAATCATTCAGTAAATGTTCCCCAGCACTGTGAGGTGAATGTGCTAACCACTACACCACTGTGCTGTGTAAGGCGGAGCAATAAGGTATATATGTTCAATACACAGAGTACACACTGTGTTTAAAAAAAACTTCACGCAAAACGCTAACACCATCATTACATCAGTGTCACTGCAGTGCTATGAAACTTCAACCACCCAAATCATACCTGCTCTAATGCACATACATTTACATTTATTCATTTAGCAGATGCTTTTATCCAAAACAACTTACAAATGAGGCGGCACAGTGGCTTAGTGGTTAGCATGTTCTCCTCTCAGCACTAGGGATTCCCGGTTCGAATCCCCATCTGGGTGGAGTTTCTATGTTCTCCCCGTGTCCACGTGGGTTTCCTCCGGGTTCTCCGGTTTCTTCCCACAGTCCAAAAACATGGATCAAGTCAATTGAGTTCTCCAAATTGCCCCATATAAACTGTGTCTGTGTGAGTGAGTATGTGCCCAGCGATGGATTGGCGCCCTGTCCTGGGTGTATCTGCGCAGCGCCCGAGGCATTTTCCCCTGGATGGGCATGGGGAACCCCCCCCCCCCCCCGCGCGACCCCAATAGGATAAAGCGGAAGATAATGAATGAATGAACTTACAACTGAGAACAACACAAGTCAGTAGTTATGATGAAAACCAACTACACTGTATAATTATCGTTATATGATGCTGCCCCCCCCCCCAACGTTTTTTTTCCCTACAACAGACAGGTATTTGTTAAAAAGATGCGTCATGTCACAATAACAAGGAATAACAATGTAAGGAAAGAAATAGTCAACAACTGGTAAATGTCAAAGTCCAAAAACATCTATTTGTGAAGTGGAAATGATGAAATGGACATGAGTTCAGAAACCTAATAAAGTGGCCTATAGGTCTAATTTATTATAAGTATATTGTTTAAGAATAGTGTTAATAATGCTGTTTGTGTAAATTCTTAATAGAAATAAAAATACAACCTTATTTGTCCTTAGCACTTTTTCAGAAGAACCAGTATGAACTCAGGATTGCAGGAGGAGCAGTACGCGACCTTCTTTCTGGGAAACGGCCTGAAGATGTGGATTTTGCCACAACAGCAACGCCTGAAGAAATGAAGAACATGTTTCAGGCTGCAGGGATTCGCATAATCAACAACAAGGGAGAAAAACATGGAACCATCACTGCAAGGGCAAGTGTTTACCTGTTTATTGTATATATATGTAAATATATGTATGAAATAACATTCATTCATTATCCTATTAGGGTCGCGGTGGGGTTCCCCATGCCCATCCAGGGGAGAACGTCTCGGGCGCTGGGCAGATAGACCCAGGACAGGGCGCCAATCCATCGCTGGGCACACACACACTCACACAGACACACTCTATATGGGGCAATTTTGAGAATTCAATTGACTTGATCCATGTTTTTGGACTGTGGGAGGAAACCGGAGAACCTGGAGGAAACCCACGCAGACACGGGGAGAACATGGAAACTCCACCCAGATGGGGATTCGAACCGGGAATCCCTAGTGCTGAGAGGCGAACGTGCTAACCACTAAGCCACCGTGCTGCCGTATGAAATAACAATGTGATAAAATGTTAAAAAATTAAAGAAGAGATAAACGATATCTTTTATAGTAAATTAATTGCATTTTTTATGTTGTGTAGCTTCATAACCAAAACTTTGAGGTGACTACTCTGCGATTAGATGTGCAGACAGATGGCCGGCATGCTGAAGTGGAGTTTACGATGGATTGGCAGAAGGATGCCGAACGCAGAGACCTCACAATTAACTCAATGTTTCTCGGTAATTCAGCCTTTTGATTTGATTTGAATTGTAGATGTGCCTATAATTTTATTAGGCTATTCAAATGAGACCAGCAATAATTAAAGTCTGTATAACAGCACATTGGTATGCACACTACAGGTCTGGATGGGACCCTGTACGATTATTTCCAGGGTTATCAGGATCTCCAGGAGCGGAAGGTTCGTTTTGTTGGAAATGCTGCGCTGAGGATCCAAGAAGACTATTTGCGAATTCTGAGATATTTTAGGTGAGTATACATTACATTATCAGACTACTTAACATACAGGTCAATGGAGCAATTGGAAATTAAAAAAAAATCTCTAAACTTTGCTGCAAGTTGCCACGATTACCGTATTTTCCGGACTATAAGGCGCACCCAAAAGCCTAAAATTTTCCCAGAAATCGGACGTGCGCCTTATAATCCGGTGTGCCTTATACTGTACGACTTCCAAATTCTATAAAAGTATTGTTGTGCGACCGGGTGGTTTTTTTCCACACATCCTGCTGATCCCTGCTGATCTGTGACTCCATGCGCGCTCATCTCACAGACAACGTGAAAAGCCGAGTGAAGAAAATTAATTCGGAGCTCGCCGTCATTCCGGGAGGATTAAATAAAGAACTCCGACCGCTGGACATTGGGTAAACGGGGCGTTTAAAGTAAAGTTGCGGGCGGCGTTCTGAGCGATGGATGATAGACGGCGAACACACGTTTACTAAAACTCGGGAGGCGGCGGCGGGCGAGTTACGCCACCGTCTGTGAATTGATTATGGATGCCTGGGCTGAGGATTCTGCTGTAACCGTCGTCCGAGCTTTCGCGAAAGCCGGCATCGTCGCCGAACGGCCGCCCGGAGACGAGACGGACTCGGACATCGATGAGGGGGAACCCGGAGTGCAGCTTTTTAATTCAGACACAGAAGACGAGGACTTTGATGGATTTGTGGGAGAAGAGAGATTAAAATAATGTTTTGTCAAATAGTGGAATAAACTTCAATTATAAATCAGCGTTTTGCATCCTTTACTTTTCTTATAGATCGTATGTTTTAGCGAGTGCCTTATAATACGCTGCCGTACAGAATAAGAACTGTACAGAAATAGAGTCCGTAATTCAGACTGCGCCTTATAATACGGTGCACCTTATACGTGGCTCAAATACAGAAATAGACCCTGTAATTCAGACTGCGCCTTATAATACGGTGCGCCTTATAGTCCGGAAAATACGGTAGTGTTATCATGAGTATTTACAGAACAAAGAGACATGAGCACTCAGTGTTTGTGTAATAAAGAAGTAAGGATGATCACTTTAATCTTTTACACACAACCAAAAGTGTTTTAGACTGAATATCAACTGGTGGGGCGGCACGGTGGCTTAGTGGTTAGCACGTTCTCCTCTCAGCACTAGGGTTTCCCGGTTCGAATCCCCATCTTGGTGGAGTTTCCATGTTCTCCCCGTGTCTGCGTGGGTTTCCTCCGGGTTCTCCGGTTTCCTCCCACAGTCCAAAAACATGGATCAAGTCAATTGAATTCCCAAAATTGCCCCATATAGAGTGTGTCTGTGTGAGTGAGTGAGTGTGTGCCCAGCGATGGATTGGCGCCCTGTCCTGGGTCTATCTGCCCAGTGCCCGAGACGCCCCTGGATGGGCATGGGGAACCCCCCCGCGACCCTAATAAAGGATAAATGAATGAATGAATGAATCAACTGGTGGATAAATGCATGACTGCCACCAAATTCCTCCAGACAGCAATTGTGCTCAAAAGCTGCCCTTGTTTCTGTTCAACTGTTTAAGTTTCTGTTATTGTATTGTGAAACGTCAGCAGGCTTTTGACAATTTCACATGCACTCCTGTGAACAGTGACCACAATAGATTTCCATTCTTTGAAAAATTATAGCCTATGACAAAAAATTGGACAAGGGTTCAACTTCAGACTGTTTGATTAGATTGGTGTTCTGATTGCAGATTTTATGGGCGTGTGGCATCTGAATCAGGGCAACACCATCCTGATACGCTCGTGGCGATCCAGGAGAATGGGCGTGGTCTTGCTGCGATCTCAGGAGAAAGAATCTGGGTGGAGCTAAAGAAGCTGATGGTGGGGAACCATGCCGCTCACCTGCTGGAGTTGATTTATGAGCTAGACCTGGCTCAGTATGTAGGTCAGTTATTGGTTTTAAATGTAAATTTAAATGAGTGTATGTGGGTGGCTTAGTGGTTAGCACATTCTCCTCTCAGCGCTAGAGATTCCCGGTTCGAATCCCCATCTGGATAGAGTTTCCATGTCCTTCCCGTGTCTGTGTGGGTTTCCTCCAGGTTCTCCGGTTTCCTCCCACAGTCCAAAAACATGGATCAAGCCAATTGAATTCTCCAAATTGCCCCATATAGAGTGTGTTCGTGTGAGTGAGTGTGTGCCCAGCGATGGATTGGCGCCCTGTCCTGGGTGTATTGGCCCAGCGTCTGAGACGTTCTCCTCTGGATGGGCATGGGGAACCCCACCGCGACCCTACTAGAGGATAAAGCGGGAGATAATGAATGAATGAAATTCATATTTCACTGTGTAATTATTAATATGATTTAATATTAAATTAGGAAAACGGTTCAATGAGCTTCAATTTGTAAATGTAGTTATTAGTTTTGTTATCAATTCCTTAATTAATCGTGTTATTACATTGTTTTCTCAGGTTAAAAGTTTTAAAAAGCGCAATAGATTAATCAAAAAGTTCAGCAGCTCTTCTTAAATAAATCCCTACTTTGTGATTGTTGTTACTCAGGTCTTCCAGTAGATGGCAATGTTGAAGAGATGAAGCTGGTGTACCAGAGGACTGAGGGAACATCTCCGAAACCCATGACTGTACTCTCAGCACTGCTTCGGTCCACAGACGATGTGGAGAATCTGGATCTGCGGCTGAAGATTTCCAAGGAGGAAAAGACTCTCGGGTTATTTCTCGTCAAGTACAGACGAGACCTCGTACGGGGCCTTGATAAGTGTGATGGAATGAAACCTTTTACAGACTTCATTATTGATGTAAGTACATGCTGGTGGTTTTCTGCTGAGATTTGAAATGCGTTTCTTGGAACTACTATACAGTTTAAGTTACAAGACTTTCTTTAAATTTGTTCTAACGTGATTGAATTCTGTGCTGAAGTTTTGATTTTGATTGCAACTAAGTAAATAGTATCTCTTTTCTGTAATAATGCAACATGATGACCTTCTTGACGGCTAATTGAAACACATTTTACAGCATGTCATTTATACACAATTATTCACATAGTATTTGTTTTTTGCTAGCGGCACGGTGGCTTAGTGGTTTGCATGTTCTCCTCTCAGCGCTGGGGATTCCCAGTTCGAATCCCCATCTGGGTGGAGTTTCCATGTTCTCCCCGTGTCCGTGTGGCTTTCCTCCGGGTTCTCCGGTTTCCTCCCACAGTCCAAAAACATGGATCAAGTCAATTGAGTTCTCCAAATTGCCCCATATAGAGTGTGTATGTGTGCGTGTCTGTGTGTCCAGCGATGGATTGGCGCCCTGTCCTGGGTGTATCTGCCCAGCGCCCGAAACGTTCTCCCCTGGATGGGCATGGGGAACCCCCCGCGACCCTAATAGAGGATAAAGCGGAAGATAATGAATGAATGAATGAAGGCTTTTTGCTAATAAGCAAATCCACCTAAATCCTACACACTATTTTTTAAATCTGAACTTTTATTAGTAGAAATTATTTTCTAATATTATTTTATTAGTAGAAAATATTGATTTCACTATAAAGACCTCCTTTATATATATTTGGACTGTAATTGCAAAATGTAAGTTTGCTTAAATCTAATTATGGAATTCATTTTGTAGTCACGAGAGCTTGATGCCCAGGCAAAAGTACTGGAGTTACTAAAGTACCAAGGTGAAGACAAGCTCCTGGCAGAACTGAGTCACTGGTCCATCCCTCGCTTTCCCGTCAGTGGACATGACCTGCGTCGCCTGGGCATCACTTCTGGAAAAGAGATCGGCGCCACCTTGCAAGAGCTCCGTGACATCTGGAAGAAGAGTAGGTACCTAATGAGAAAGGAAGAACTTCTGAACTCTATTAACAAATCATGATTTAAACAAGAGGAATAATGACCCTGTAAGTACAAATAAACAGACTGTTCGAATTGTTCAGTGTGCTTGGATGACATGTTCATGCTCAGAGACTAGTTAGTGCTGACGAGGTTTACAGTTAAGGTGGAAATAAGAAGTTAAGTGTGTGTGCTTCTTTTCCCAGCAGCCTAATGGCAAAGGATAATGATAGTACGACAGAAAATTGCTGTACTTTAGAGACCGGGCTAAAAACAGAAATGCTGAATGGAAGTATCTTTGTTTTATTTAAGGGACCTCAGCCAAGATTTGCTCTATAATTTTTTGAATAGTATCTTTTTTCGTGGATGTATAAGTTAATGAATGTTTCACTGACTTAAGTTATTCTGACATTTCGTTCTCTGTAAGGTTATGCTCTTCTCGTTTGAAAAAATACCATAATTGCTAATGAAGGAGAAGCAGCATTATCAGTGGCTCTGAAATGGAGGCTGTTTCACTCCTTTAGCTTCTATAATGGGCTCTTAATGGGTGACAAAAATCTGGGCTTTCAGTTGGTTATGTAACACATACTGTCTGACTCCAGAATAAACAAACCACATAAGCTGTTTGTGTCTTTTTTTTGTTTATATATTTAAATTGCACTTTTTTTAGAAGATTGCATTGTCTTATGACAGCTTCAACTTCAAGATCAAGCCAACATGACGATAGCAAGTGGTATTTGGTAACTTTAAAATGAATAAAACTCATTAGTATCGAGGCTCGGCAGAGAGCTGGTCGATTCATATATTAATTCCAGGAAGAAGAATTGGATAGAAGTTCTTTGAGCAGTTGGAAAGAATTAACAGTGAGCCCATCCAGGGGAGAACGTCTCGGGCGCTGGGCAGATAGACCCAGGACAGGGCGCCAATCTATCACTGGACACATACTCACTCAGTATGGGGCAATTTGGAGAATTTAATTGACTTGCTCCATGTTTTTGGACTGTGGGAGGAAACCGGAGAACCCGGAGGAAACCCATGCAGACACGGGGAGAACATGGAAACTCCACCCAGATAGGGATTCAAACCGGGAATCCCTAGCGCTGAGAGGAGAACGTGCTAACCACTAAGACACCGTGCCGCCGATGCAGGTTATTCATTCATTCATTCATTCATTATCTCCCGCTTTATCCTCTATTAGGGTCGCAGTGGGGTTCCCCATGCCCATCCAGGGGAGAACGTCTCGGGCGCTGGGCAGATAGACCCAGGACAGGGTGCCAATCCATCGCTGGGCACACACTCACTCACACAGACACGCACACATACACACTCTATATGGGGCAATTTGGAGAACTCAATTGACTTGATCCATGTTTTTGGTCTGTGGGAGGAAACCGGAGAACCCGGAGGAAACCCATGCAGACATGGGGAGAACATGGAAACTCCACCCAGATGGGGATTCGAACCGTGCTAGAGGAGAACGTACTAACCACTAAGCCACCGTGCCGCCGATGCAGGTTCTTCTTCAGTTAAATTGGGGGAATGGGGGAGTGTTTAGAAAGACAGCTCCTCCTTCTCTGCCTTTCATATAAATCAGAAATCCTCAAAGCATCCCGAAGTCTGTCACATTTCAGCTTGATGACTTTTCTTCAGCTGATATTCTCGACTTTTCGTCCCCATAATGAAAAAATTATTTGGGTAGGGCTCAGATTGCATTACGCATTGACCTTTAAAGTTGTTCTCGCTGATTATTGATGGGAAATGTCTGCTTTAAATCCAAACCCGGTCAATCTGACGGTAAACCAGCAGGTGCTGGATGATCCCCCACGGAATGAGGGTCTGGCTCGCGTGGAGATCGGGCTGCTGAGTGGGATCTTACTGAGCGCCACGGTCCTGAACTCGGGGCTGCTGTTCGTGCTGATGAGGAGCCGGGGACAGATGTCCCGCATGCGCGTCTTCGTGTCGCACCTGTGCCTCGCCGATCTGGCCGTGGCATTCTTCCAGGTATGTCCACAACTCCTGTGGGACATAACGGACCGGTTCCTGGGGCCCGACTGTGTGTGCCGTTTGGTCAAATACCTGCAGGTGGTCGGCATGTTCGCGTCCACGTACATGATCGTGGTGATGACCGTGGATCGGTACCAGGCTGTTTGCAAGCCGATCGCCACGCTGAAGAGAGGCCGCGCACGCGTCAACGTCCCGGTGTGCGTCGCCTGGACCGTGTCCCTGCTCGGCGCGCTGCCACAGATCTTCATCTTCTCCCGCGTGCAGGTGGCTCCGGGAGTCTTCGATTGCTGGGCAGAGTTCGTCCAGCCCTGGGGGCTGAAAACATACGTCACCTGGACCACGCTGGTCATCTTCGTTCTGCCCGTCCTGACCGTCATCGCGTGCCAAGTGCGCATCTGCCGCGCCGTGCAGGTCAGTCTGCACATGAAGACCCGGCGGCGGGGCAGCTTCAGCCCCAGCGCGCTTCAGTCCAGAGCCAGCAACGTCCTCGAACTGTCCAAAGCTCGATTAAAGACCGTCAGGATGACCGTGGTGATCGTGCTTGCGTACGTCACGTGCTGGACTCCGTTCTTCACCGTGCAGCTTTGGTCCGTTTGGGACTCCGCTGCACCCACAGAATGTGAGTATGCAACCCGTACATACCCGGAGCACACACTCACTCACACAGACGCACTCTGTATGGGGCAATTTGGAGAATGCGATTGACTTCATCCATGTTTTTGGACTGTGGGAGGAAACCGGAGAAACCGGAGGAAACCCACGAGGACACGGGGAGAACATGGAAACTTCACCCATATTGGGATTCGAACCGCCAATCTATCGCTGGGCACACACTCACTCACTCAAACACACTCTATATGGGGCAATTTGGAGAACTCAATTGACTTCATCCATGTTTGTGGACTGTGGGAGGAAACCGGAGAAACCGGAGGAAACCCACGAGGACTTGGGGAGAACGTGGAAACTCCACCCAGATTGGTATTCGAACCGGGAATCCCCAGCGCTGAGAGGAGAACATGCCAACCACTAAGCCACGATGCTGCCCGGAACCGAAAGCTGTCATTTCAATTTAATCCATCCATCCATTATCTTCCGCTTTATCCTATATTAGGGTTGGGGGGGGGGTTCCCCATGAACATCCAGGGGAGAACGTCTCAGGCGCTGGGCAGATACACCCAGGACAGGGCGACACAGGGTCACAGAGACACACACACACTCTATATGGGGCAACGTCTCGGGCGTTGGGCAGATACACCCAGGACAGGGCGCCAATCCATCGCTGGGCACACACTCACTCACACAGACACACTCTATATGGGGCAATTTGGAGAATTCAATTGACTTGATCCATGTTTTTGGACTGTGGGAGGAAACCGGAGAACCCGGAGGAAACCCACGAGGACACGGGGAGAACATGGAAACTCCACCCAGATTGGGATTCGAACCAGGAATCCCAAGCGCTGAGAGGAGAACATGCCAACCACTAAACCATGATGCTGCCCGGAAGTGAAAGCTGTCATTTCAATTTAATCCATCCATCCATTATCTTCCGCTTTATCCTATATTAGGGTTGGGGGGGGTCCACATGCCCATCTAGGGGAGAACGTCTCAGGCGCTGGGCAGATACACCCAGGACAGGGCGACACAGGGTCACAGAGACACAAACACACTCTATATGGGGCAATTTGGAGAATTTGGAGATTGACTTCATCCATGTTTTTGGACTGTGGGAGGAAACCGGAGAACCCGGAGGAAACCCACGAGGACACGGGGAGAACATGGAAACTCCACCCAGATTGGGATTCGAACCGGGAATCCCTAGAGCTGTGAGGAGAACATTCTAACTACTATGCCACCGGTCCGCCCGAAACCGAAAGCTGTCATTTCAGTTTAATATTAGTGTTAATAGTTTGTTATTGCCATATCACATTTTTCAGAAAGTGTCCCTAAAATGGGGCTTGTAAACTGTAACTGTAAAAATGTCGATTTACATTTCACCCAATTTAAATATCTGATAAATTCATGTGAAATTAATATCTGAAAATGAATCAATTCTGTTTTTTTAATTGTAGCTGCAACCTTCACCATCCTTATGCTTCTTGCAAGCCTAAACAGCTGTGCCAACCCCTGCATCTACCTGCTCTTCAGCGGCAAAGTACCCAAGCATCTCTGTGCCCTGATGTGTGCAAGGCGCACTGATCTGAAGGAATCGGTTCCTGAGTATGCCACAGTGGTTAGTTCTGTTTCTATGAATTTAAAAAGCCTAACATACGTTTAAAAAAGCTTTGAAATGGTTTGTATCAAGACATTTTTGTATATGAATGTCAACCACAAAAGTGTATGTTTCTGTTTTATTTATTTATTTATTTATTTATTTATTTATTTATTTATATAGATGCTACAACAGTTTGAGGGATTCTGGAAAGCATAACATTAAAGATTAAATTAAAGATTTAATATAGATTATTATCATCGATTCATGAATACATTGTATATACAATGTACTGTATATATGTAATATACATTGTAAATATACAATGTAAATATACAAGCATGTCCAGTTTTAATAACTCAACTTTATGGACCAAAGTAGTGGATTGCACCTCTTAATCAATTAATTTATCAGTTTCCTTCAAAACAATAAGAAAACACACAGCCCAAGCCACACCCAACATACCCATACCCTCGATAAATTCTACAGAAATGGCAAAAAGGGGACAACTTAGAATGGAATGTTCTAATTGTTCCTGAAAGTGTTATTGGTAGGTGCATATTGTTCTTATGGTGAAGGTTCTTACTCATTCATTCATTCATTCATTCATTATCTTCTGCTATATCCTATATTAGGGTCGCGGGGGAGTTCCCCATGCCCCTCCATCCATGAGAACGTTTTGGGCGCTGGGCAGATACACCAAGGACAGGGCGCCAATCTATCGTTGGGCACACACTTACTCACACAGACGCACATGCATACACACTCTATATGGGGCAATTTGGAGAACTCAATTGACTTGATCCATGTTTTTGGACTGTGGGAGGAAACCGGAGAATCCGGAGGAAACCCACGCAGACACGGGGAGAACATGGAAACTCCACCCAGATGGCGATTCGAACTGAGAATCCCTAGTGCTGAGAGGAGAACATACTAACCACTAAGCCTCCGTGTCGCCGTAGGTTCTTACTGTTAGTGCAATTTGTTTTATTGTTGAATTTTTTTCGTTGGAGCTGTCAAACGTAAATTAGTTAGTACATTTTCCACAAAACGCAATGTCTATACATTTCTACATTGTCTAAAAGTGCTACAATGATGATATTGCTCTTTTTAATAATATGCATTTCTGTATTTCTGTTAATAAACTATTTCATGTGCACTACTGTGACTCATAATTTACTATCCAGAACCATATTCTGCAGACATAATAGGCCTCATTAAGGGTTTATTTTCCTGCTGCGTACAATCGTGCAACAGCATAATTATTGCAATAATACTAGACTAAAGCTGCTCCTTGAGACTTTTGAGGGTCAGAAAAAAAATTAAGCAATCAGTTAACATTTGTCGAAGAACATACAAGCAAACCTATAAGTGTTGTGCAGGCAGAGAGACTGTGCATGACGAGGCATATGAACAGGGAAAGCCTTGAAACCTGAGCTGAATGGGACCAAAGAAGATGAACACAGTCTACAACAATGGAAACTGCTTGTAAACCCTTTGAAAACCACAATTAGCCATATACACGAAACTACAACAATAATGGAGCTGCTGCAAGAAGTCGTGTCTGAATGTCAGACTGAAAACAAAAGAAAAAAAGAATTTGAAAAGAAGCTGCAGGAGTGCAGACAATCAGAAAGCAGATAGAGAAAGTTCAAAGTTTCGAAAAAGTGCTCAAAGAAGAAAACACAAAGTGAAAAGAAAGGTATGAGCTTGCAATGGACAAGAAGTCAGAAAGATGAGAATATCTAGAAAAGGAAAATTATAAGTCCTATCAAGAGGGTCTATGGAGTTGGTCTAAATGTTCAGGGATTTCTCCAGTTAACATCTGTGTTTAATGTATCATCTTAATAAAATAGTATAGTACTGTATATAGTACACTGGCAGCACGGTGGCTTAGTGGTAAGCACGTTTGCCACTCAGCACTAGGGATTCCCGGTTCGAATCCCCATCTGGGTGGAGTTTCCATGTTCTCCCCGTGTCTGCGTGGGTTTTCTCCGGTTTCCTCCCACAGTCCAAAAACATGAATCAAGTCAATTGAATTCTCCAAATTACCCCATATAGAGTGTGTCTGTGTGAGTGAGTGTGTGCCCAGCGATGGATTGGCGCCCTGTCCTGGGTGTATCTGCCCAGCGCCCGAGACGTTCTCCCCTGGATGGGAATGTGGAACCCCACCGCAACCCTACTAGAGGATAAAGCGGGAGATAATGAATAATGAATATATAGTAAACTGTTTATATATAGTAATAGAAACCCTCTGTATGCAGATGTAAGTTCTAATATTTTGTAATAAAATGTAACTGTACCTGCTTAGAAAAGTATTGAAAATAAGATTACATGTTATAAATTGTGTTAAACTACTTACATTTAAAACGAGTACGCAAATAAAATAATCAAGTCACGAAGTTTGAAATGTCCAAGAAAAAGCACTAATTTAAAAGCTGTAAGACAAATAAAAAAAAAACATGTTTCAGGAACATTCATCTGCTGCCAAGAAGTAACATCTCTACAGCAAAATTTGTCTTCCACTTAAGCTTATTCTTATATACATCTCTTATTTTAAAAAAATTATTTTTTCTTTTAGATTTACACGATACTTTATATTGTATAGATTGTATTTCTTAAATACTTCATGCTGATGTTTATCTTAAAAGTTCTGAGGTGAATACAGAAAACTGCGGGGACAATGTAACAAACATTTCTAGTGTATTTAATAGGTACTCCAACAAATGCCAGGAGATCCATCATTCTCAAAAAAAAAATAGTTTTGCTCCAGTAGGTTCCATATAAATTGTGTTATACTACTTACATTTAAAACGAGTAAGCAAATAAAATAAATCAAGTCACGAAGTTTGAAATGTCCAAGAAAAAGCACTAATTTAAAAGCTGTAAGACAAATAAAAAAAAACATGTTTCAGGAACATTCATCTGCTGCCAAGAAGTAACATCTCTACAGCAAAATCTGTCTTCCACTTAAGCTTATTCTTATATACATCTCTTATTTTAAAGAAGAACCTTTTTCAGTTGAATTTAAAATGGTGTGCATTGCTTTCACATGGAACCGAGACTGTTGGAACTGTTGAGAGTGGTGTGAAAAGCTTTCATGCTGAGATTCAATAAGTCTCCTGATTGGATAATCTTTTGCACATACATGTTTGTGCGCCACACCAGGTCTTGTTTGCACATGTGTGCATGTGAGAATCAATTTGGGCAATTTAATAATTATTACCCAGTGTTCTCTTAAGCACGTTTTTATTGAGCTGGTGGGAAAAGCTTTTTAATCTGTTAGTAGAGTGTAGATTGAATTTTATTTGATTTAGTTTAAAATGCCGGGTTCTTCAAATTTGCAATGAAACTGCAATCTTGTATAAAGAAGAAATAATCAAAAATAATCATGGAAATACAAATGTTTGCTTTAAAACACCCAGCAGCACATGGTTGTAATACCCCACAAAGTGAAGAAGCAGCAAAGAAACATTAACTTGACAGTTTCTTAGGGCTTAATGCACAGTCGCAATGGCTGGCAAACCCACGTGAGAGCTAATCGACCCGTCATGAGAGTTAAGGGTTCATGATCATTAAGGTACACAGCAAGCACGTGTGTTCTTACTTTGGTCATTACCAAGAACCTCACAGGGTTGTTAATCACCTCACATCGTGTTATATTTTGCTGTTAATATACTATGTAAGGCTTTATTCACTTGCATTATCACCACCATCTGTGAGCAAGTTCAGAAGCACATTTCATTTCATGACTCTACCTTCTTATTTACTTCATGTTCCAAAGGATGAACAGAGTATTAACAGAGAGAACAGAGAGAACAGGTATTTTTCACATAAAAAGGTCTGACCATTCTGTGTTCAATGATTACTGTAGCAAAAAGGACAGATGTGATTGAATTTTTCAAATTAAACTGGTTCAGTGTATGTATATAGGCTTAAAAAACAAAAAGTTTAATATGTATCTCACATATTAAGAGTAAGAAAAATACATCCATCCATCCATCCATCCATTATCTTCCGCTTTATCCTTTAGGGTCGTGGGGGGGGGGGGGGGGGGGGGGGTGGGGGGGGGTGGGGGGGGGTGGGGGGGGGGGGGGGGGGGGGGGTTTCCCCATGCCGATTCAGGGGAGAACGTTTCGGGCGCTGGGCAGATACACCCAGGACAGGGCGCCAATCTATCACTGGGCACACACTCTCACACAAACACACTCTATATGGGGTAATTTATATATATTTTTATATTATATATATATATATATATATATATATATATATATATATATATATATTATTCATTTTTTTTTTTTTTTTTTTTTCAACTTTTTTTGCATTAGTAAAACATTGATAAAAAATTTCTTTGGTATCATTTCTTAAATTGTCTTATATAGATGAGAAATGGTTTTTCATGTTTATTAGCTTTTTCTTTATTATTCTATGTTTAAATATATTCCTTTTAACTTTTTACCAGTTCACCAGACTTCATTAATGCTGCGCAGACCAGAATATGTCACCTGGGGATGTGGGTGAAATAAGTTAAGTTTGCATTTGGCTTTAGGTAATAAGAAATGCATTTGTTCATATGCGGTACTGTATGTAAGTACATATGGGTTGTGCATAAATAAATTGAAACTGCTTATTTTTTGGAAAAGCAGACATCTTGAAAAGATGGAAAGTCAATCAACATTGCTTTCACAGAAATGTGTATGACCCAGAAAACCAAACTAATATTAGATTAAAGCCGAAAGGCTTTAATCTAAAAAGACCGAAGACTGAAATTCAAACTTATTCAGGATATTTTCATTACTATTTACCACAAAAATTGGCCCAAATCAGCTAAAAGGTTTGAGGTAAAACCAGTATGAATCTTGAGTTTGTTCATTTCCTTTTTATACATTACCAAAAAAAACCCTCATTGATTACTTGTTTTTATAATAAATTAATAATGTATTTTGAATTGTATTAAACTATTTATCCAAGCACACACAATATTTTAAGATAAAATTCTGTTTTAGATTTGTTAACTTTTAAAATTGGACTTGTCATTTTTTTATTTCCTGCATGATGATATAAAGTGTACAACCCTGTATTATTTTCATTATGTAATTTTATGATTTTATCAAAAATGAATATGTTTGATCTATTTTGACTACTGTGCTTACACCCACAGGAATTCGTCCCCCACATTTAACCCATACATGCAGTGAATCACATATATGTGAATGAAGTGAGCAGGTGTGCAGATTCCCATCAATTTTTCCACAAAGTTGGAAGCCCGAAATTGTCCAAAATCCAAAGATTCATTATTGATTTTAAACACTTGCGGCAATCAAACTGAATGAATGGGGGGAGAAGGGATTATGGATTTATTATGTGATTACTTCATTCTATAGCACAAAATGGAGTCAGACATGGTACAAACAGCTCCTATTATGTGATCTTGGTTTGACCTCAAGCTGTAAATTGATTTCTATGCTTTTCACCTCTTGTGTATTTAAGTTACATAACAGATTATGGTAGATGTTGACAGTTATTGTATTCCTGGAAAGAAAAACTTGCCTGACGGTCCAATGAAACTTAAAAAGATATTGGCAGGAATGGATAGTTAAAAACACTCTACTCAGTTTTGAATATTCAAAAAATATATATAAAACAGTCCTTTAAGTTAAAAATATCACATTGTTATTATCCATCCATCCATTATCCACGGCGGCTTAGTGATTAGCATGTTCTCCTCTCAGCGCTAGGGATTCCCGGTTCGAATCCCCATCTTGGTGGATTTCCATGTTCTCCCCGTGTTCGTGTGGGTTTCCTCCGGGTTCTCCGGTTTCCTCCCACAGTCCAAAAACATGGATCAAGTCAATTGAATTCTCCAAATTGCCCCATATAGAGTGTGTGTGTGAGTGAGTGTGTGTCCAGCGATAGATTGGCGCCCTGTCCTGGGTCTATCTGCCCAGCGCCTGAGATGTTCTCCCCTGGATGGGCATGGGGAACCCCACCGCGACCCTAATAGAGGATAAAGCGGGAGATAATGAATGAATGAATGAATGTCAGTGATGTAAAAGCTTGTTAGATTATTTGCAGGGCTTTTTATTTAAAAAGGTATAGTATTTTTTTCAGGTATTTGACGAGATGGTGGCTTTGTGTTTAAAGCTATAAACAATACCCACTCAATAATGTGCAAATGATTATAGATGATTAAATAGTGTTGAGATAATGGACACTAATTTGAGTAGTCAGTTCTGTATTTTATATAATCACAATGAAACAGAATGAAGACTGTGTGCAGATATGTGTACATCGGTTTATTGACCAAAAAGCTTTTAGCAGGAAATACTATGTCTGTAAAGCTGACACTTAACTAAAAAAAGGTTGCTTGCCTGTGATAATCAATGAATTTATTGTTCTGTGAAGCAGTTACACCAAAATGACTCTCCTGAGAGAGATACAAAAAAGTCAATAGTGGGAGTCATGAAATAACTATTTTTTCTCTGGTAACAAAACTTTGGAAAACAAAACTTTGATGTGTGAAATAAAATAAAATAAAATAAAAATTGGTCAAGCATGTTTCTTTTTCTTATTTATAGTAGATATAGTAGAAAAAAACAAATAAAACAAACGGTGGCACGGTGGCTTAGTGGTTAGCACATTCGCCCCTCAGCGCTAGGGATTCCCGGTTCGAATCCCAATCTCGGTGGAGTTTCCATGTTCTCCCCGTGTCCGTGTGGGTTTCCTCCGGGTTCTCCGGTTTCCTCCCACAGACCAAAAACATGGATCAAGTCAATTGAGTTCTCCAAATTGCCCCATATAGAGTGTGTCTGTGTGAGTGAGTGTGTGCCCAGCGATGGATTGGCGCCCTGTCCTGGGTCTATCTGCCCAGCGCTCGAGACGTTCTCCCCTGGATGGGCATGGGGAACCCCCCCCGCGACCCTAATAGAGGATAAAGCGGAAGTGTGTCTGCCCAGTGCACGAAACGTTCTCCCCTGGATGGGCATGAGGAACCCCCGCGACCCTAATAGAGGATAAAGCGGAAGATAATGGATGGATGGAAATAAAGCAAACTGATATCCCATTAAAAATATGTTTGTGTGTCTGCTTGTGTATCTACATTATACTAAATATTATGCATAAAATACTTTTAATCTAATTTCCAACATTTAACAATGGTTCTGTATTTATATTATTCTGCTTTCTATTACTTTTAGATTGTGGAGCACCCCCTCTTCAGCTGTATGGTATTTTCTATCTTGTTCTTGATTTTGATAAGTTGGCAGTTGCAGCAGGCGAACAGCAGATGGCGGTAGAAAACCATTTATTTTAGCAGAAAGCGTCTAAGCCTTAAAAAGAACCAGTTTGTCGTTTGCAATTATTGTGCAATTTAAATCTTTAGGAATTTTCTCATAGACTTGTAACAAATCTACCTAAACACCTATTAACACCCAGAGTAACACCTATAAACTACATTTACTGGTTTGGTTTTAAACTGTGACTATTTATTTTACTGTTATATAATGGGACATAGGTGGCACGGTGGCTTAGTGGTTAGCATGTTCTCCTCTCAGCGCTAGGGATTCCCGGGGAATCCCCATCTGGGTGGAGTTTCCATGTTCTCCCCGTGTCCTCGTGGGTTTCCTCCGGGTTCTCCGGTTTCCTCCCACAGTCCAAAAACATGGATCAAATCAATTGAGTTCTCCAAATTGCCCCATATAGAGTGTGTGTGAGTGAGTGAGTGTGCACAGTGATAGATTGGTGTCCTGTCCTGGGTGTATCTGCCCAGCGCCCGAGACGTTCTCCCCTGGATGGGCATGGGGAACCCCATCGCGACCCTAATAGAGGATAAAGCGGAAGATAATGGATGGATGGATGGATAATGGGATATTAACTGACTTTAATGTACTATGTGTCAAGGTTTGATGTTTTAGGTCTATATTATTATTCATTCATTATCTCCCGCTTTATCCTCCACCAGGGTCGCGGTGGGGTTCCCCATGCCCATCCAGGGGAGAAAGTCCCAGGTGCCGGGCAGACACACCCAGGACAGGGCGCCAATCCATCGCCGGGCACACACCCACACACCCAAACCCACTCTATATGGGGCAATTTAGAGAACTTAGAGAACAATTTAGAGAACAATTAACTTGATCCATGTTTTTGGACTGTGGGGGGAAACCGGAGAACCCGGAGGAAACCCACGCGGACACAGGGAGAACATGGAAACTCCACCCAGATGGGGATTCGAACCGGGAATCCCTAGCGCTGAGAGGCGAACGTGCTAACCACTAAGCCACCGTGCCGCCCTGTATTATTAAAGATTCTAAAAAATATTTTAGTAAAAGCTAAGTTTACATTTACAATATTGTGGGATTTATCATGTTTATTTGTCAAATAAACAGAACCAATCTGAAGCGAATGCAGAGCTTGAAAAGCCTGATAAAACTGTCTGTTTGCTGGTTGGTTAATTTAAATTTTAGATTAATATAACTAATATTAAAATTATTGGCTGCATCTGGACAACAGGTGCTGTATCAGTTCTGCCCGAACAAAATCCCAATAATCATTGAAATTTGTTTGTTTCTCACAGTAGTAGCTGTTTTGGCCCCCACACTGAACCATGTGATTGGCCGAGAATTCCCATAATGACAAACCCAAGCTAATGAAAGAGCAGTTCTCAGCAGGGACAGCAGGTGCATTTTGCACCTGTGTAGCAACAGTATTTGTGCACATAGCAACACAAAAAGACACTCTCTTTTAGAGAGAGGATAAAATATCTGGAAGAATGCATAACAAACACCTGTCATTACTCTGTGGGACAGTTAAGCTCCAAATGTGAAAATGAGTTAATACAGTGGTTAATTTTAGTGAACTGTATTTTACAGCTGGAATTCCCATGCAGTGTAGCTCTACTGCAATTTCTCTGTAATTAAGATGATAGTGGAACAGAGGGAGTTCTGTACACCTTTACTAAATCCCAAAAAGTCTCCTGAAAAAAGCTTACTGCAAAGCTTTCGATGTCTTTTGGCTTCTGGTTTGATAAATCTGCAGCATGAGTATCCACGTGGATATTTTTAGTGCCCTAATTCTACCACGTCTTCTTTACCAAAGTAGAATAACTTCAAAGCTGATGGGTATTAGAGTAAAAACCCGCAGCTCTGACAGTCCCTTGACAGTTGTCTATGGCTTCCTTTGCTCTTTCCTCTAAAGTCATTGGAGGTTTTCAGAGAATGCTTCAAATAAACCTGACAGGATTATACTTGATTGCTGATAATTCTCTGCCGCTTAATACAATGTTATTAAATCTGTATAGACACGTACAGTATATGCACATCCTTTACCCAGGATGGCTTTTAATCATGGAAAGAAACAGCAGTGAAATAGATGTAAGGGTACCAGGGTAAAAAAATAAAGGTGGGAGGTGTGTCAAAGATGAACAGACAGTTCTCTTTAGCCTTTTCTACCAGCTACACAACAGGCCGTAGAATAGGTCAGATAAGCCCACACTGTCACTAGGGCTGACTATGACAGTGGAATACTGATGTAGCACAGGATGGAGAGTTGACAAAGCGGTCATTAAAAAAACAAAAAACAACTCAATTTACAATTTATATTGGTCCTAACAACAAAACATTGATCTGAAATATGCGGAATTAAGTGATAAAGTGATAAAGTGATTTATTTTGCCTGCTGTGCATACACACAGGAGGAATTTGTCCTCCACATTTAACCCATCCATGCAGTGAAACACACACATATGTGCACACACTGGTGAAGTGAGCACACGTGTGTGTGTATAAGCGGTGGGAAGCCTTGAATACGGCGCCCGGGGAGCAATTGGGGTTAGGTGCCTTGCCCAAGGGCACTTTAGCCATGGTACATGGTGGGTTTGGGAATCGAATCGGGGACCTTTCAGGTCATAAGGCCAGTTCCTTAACCACAAGCCCATGACTGCCCTTGAAAAATTTGTAATATTATAGTATAGAATAGATAGAGGGTGAGGAAACTTACAGATCGAGGAAAATTATAAGATGAGTTCTCAATTGGTAGGCTTGTGGTTAAGAAACCAGCCTTGTGACCTGAAGTTCCTGGTTCCCTTCCCAGTCCCACCAATTTCTATGACTGAAGTACCCTTGGACGAGGTGCAGTGTTTAAGATATTCGGCTGAAGAATAGTTTCCAGTAGTTTATTCATTCATTCATTATCTCCCGCTTTATCCTCTATTAGGGTCGCGGTGGGGTTCCCCATGCCCATCCAGGGGAGAATGTCTCGGGCGCTGGACAGATAGACCCAGGACAGATCGCCAATCCATCGCTGGACACACACTCACTCACACACAAACTCTATATGGGGCAATTTCGAGAATTCAATTCTCCTCTCAGCACTAGGGATTCCCGGTTCAAATCCCCATCTGGGTGGAGTTTCCATGTCCTCCCTGTGTCTGCGTGGGTTTCCTCCGGGTTCTCCGGTTTCCTCCCACAGTCCAAAAACATGGATCAAGTCAATTAAATTCTCAAAACTGCCCCATATAGAGTGTCTCTGTGTGAGTGAGTATGTGCCCAGCGATAGATTGGCGCCCTGTCCTGGGTCTGTCTGCCCCCCCCCCCCAAGACCCTAATAGAGGATAAAGCGGGAGATAATGAATGAATGAATGAACTTTGTATTGGGTAAAATAATACCTCAAATTAGTATGTGACCGCTGCAACCAAACCAAACCTCAGGTGGCACGTTACTCGTACTATTGTGCTTGTGCAAAGACATTTACCACAAGAAGCCTGTGAACCCGAAAATAAAAATAAACAACTAAAAAAGGAGTGCATCCCAACTCTGCCCTGACCAACTGACCCAAGATCCTTGGGGAACCAAAAGAACAAGAAAACA
Source organism: Corydoras sp. C115 (assembly GCA_019802505.1). Classification (NCBI taxonomy): domain Eukaryota; kingdom Metazoa; phylum Chordata; class Actinopteri; order Siluriformes; family Callichthyidae; genus Corydoras; species Corydoras sp. C115. The sequence continues at coordinate 614,945 of JAFMOC010000008.1, forward strand.
CAGTCTATGGGGTGAGAGCTGTGTCACTTACACCAGCGTTTTTGTGATGCTCCCCCCCCTATTCCCTTGTGAGGCGCACTGTAAGAACACATGCAGGAGGGATGCTTCCCTCCGGAAAAACACAGTGTTTTAAGTATAATGTTTCGGTGCTGAGGCTTTTACAGATTTAAACACTCACTGCTGAGACCAAGAATTGTGTTTAGATGCATCAGCAGGTGGAACAAATAGTGGATGAACCATAAGTACATACGATTTTAATTAGTTCAAAGATTGAAAGTGAGTTTAGACTCAGTGGACTAGTTTTTTTTTCACAAATTCAAAAATTGCAAAATTCACAAATTGAAAAAGTTAAAATACCTATTTAATAAACGAAAGCCAGCACATCATATTGCACTGAATAAAAAATTTCTCTACATGTCCATCCATCCATCCATTATCTTGTGGGCGGGGGGGGGTCCCCATGCCCATCCAGGGGAGAACGTTTCGGGCGCTGGGCAGATACACCCAGGACAGGGCGCCAATCACACACTCATTCACACAAATACACTCTATATGGGGCAATTTGGAGAACTCAATTGACTTGATCCATGTTTTTGGACTGTGGGAGGAAACCGGAGAACCCGGAGGAAACCCACACGGACACGGGGAGAACATGGAAACTCCACCCAGATTGGGATTCGAACCTGAATCGCTAGCGCTGAGAGGAGAACATGCTAACCACTAAGCCACCGTGCCGCCCTTGTGTACATGTAACTATCCATATTAATATCTTATTCATAGTAACATAAATTCATAAGATGATTTAGAATATATATCTTAATTATTTATTTGATTTTTAAAACGTGCAAAAAAAAAGCTTTAAAATCCAAACAAATTCACTATAAGCTACGATGTACTAAAACTAGTTATATAATCTCATTATGAGTACAAGACTTGATGTTAGAAGTGACATTTTCACTTAAAAAGAGATCGAGTGCCCTTGATAACATTAACAGTGTGCAAACTTCAACTCACACAGTATTATTAATGCAGGACTTTTTCTTATTAAGCTGACCTTCTTTGAATGTCAAGCTTTATTCGTTTTCTCTGGTGAAGCATAGGTGTTCCTCTCACGTTTCAGGACATGGTGAGAAATTTAATTAATGTTGGGATACAATAAAAAAGTGCTGATTTGTAAATGAATGTAATAGAAATGTATATCAATCTATCCATACACACAAACACACACACACACACACGTGTATATATATATATCCATTGTCTTCGGCTTTATGCTATATTAGGTTCGTGGGGGGGTTCCCCATGCCCATCCAGGGGAGAACGTTTCGGGCGCTGGGCAGATAAACCCAAGAGAGGACACCAATCTATCGCTGGGGACACACTCACTCACTCACTCACTCACACAGACACACTCTATATGGGGCAATTTGGAGAACTCAATTGACTTTGGGAGGATCCATGTTTTTGGACTGTGGGAGGAAACCGGAGAACCCGGAAGAAACCCATGCGGACACGGGGACACATGGAAACTCCACCCAGATGGGGATTCAAACCGGGAATCCCTAGTGCTGAGAGGAGAACATGCTAACCACTAAGCCACTGTGCCGCCTATATATTCATTCATTCATTCATTCATTCATTATCTCCCGCTTTATCCTCTATTAGGGTCGTGGGGGGGTTCCCCATGCCCATCCAGGGGAGCTGGGCAGACACACCCAGGACAGGGTGCCAATCTATCGCTGGGCACACACTCACTCACACAGACACACTCTATATGGGGCAATTTGGAGAACTCAATTGACTTGATCCATGTTTTTGGACTGTGGGAGGAAACCGGAGAACCCGGAGGAAACCCACGCAGACATGGGGAGAACATGGAAACTCCACCCAGATGGGGATTCGAACCGGGAATCCCTAGTGCTGAGAGGAGAACATGCTAACCACTAAGCCACTGTGCCGCCTATATATATATATATATAGTTAATTAATTCATTATTTTGATTTAACAATTTAATTAAATCTGGCTGATATGAGCTTTTTGTTCTATTTAATGGAATAAAAGCTAATTTGGATGTATTTCGTTTAATAGTGCTGTTATGACATTCTGTCTGTAATGTCCTGTGCTGTCTGTGTTTTTGAAACAAACAAACCTGTGTCCCTGTTCTATTTGCGCCTTTGTTTTTTCACTATTATTTAATTACATAATGGTATTACATTTCAGTTAGAAGCAACCAGAACTGAACGATCAACATGCAATTCTGCCCTGGCATTCACTGAGACATACGGCAGTTGAAATTGAATTTCAGCACCCATGTCTACAACATCTTGTCCACGAATGGCTCTATCCAGAGTAACAGCCTTAGGTGCAGAGTAACAGAGAAGATTAAAAACCCAAAGACATGGTCTTTTTAAGAGGACTGAGGGCAGAGTGGTGTGTGGGCAAAGTGTTAAAAACAGCACCATGTTTAAATCCTCAAGTCAGCAAATAAGCCGATTAAATGTCCTCATGCACCACAGGCGGGGACTTGAAGCAAGCATGATGTCAGCAGAGGACAAGGTACTGCTTTGCTTTAGTGAGACATTGTCATGGCACAATTCATCTGGGAGTTGATGATGCAAGGGGTTTATTTTCTGGAAGGGAGAGACGGAGCATCTGGGGACTAAACGCTTGTGTAAAAAAAGTAAACAAGTGCTTATAGACTATGTAATAATGTAAGACAAAGATTAAACTGAAAGCATGTGAAAGCTCTAAATTGAAATCAAGTCTTGAAATAAAAAATAAAAAGCCTTAACAAAGGCATTTCAATATTGAAACAAAAGCAAAAGAAATAATGAAATAAATGTAACTGAATCTGACCTGAATTAAACCTCTTTTTCCTGAGACGTCACATTTTGTACATATATATGTACAAACACAGAATATATATTTTAAGTTGTAGAAAATGTAGAAAGTAGCATGAAAGCCTCTGTGGTGCCAGATAGAATCAGTGCTGTCTCGGGGTTAAGCCCCACTGGCAGAATGGCTGGGTCATGCTATAACAGGCAGACATGCTGGTAGTCTCCAGGGTATGCCATACTCAGCCACATGTGACAGAACACAACAAGAGACAAATTAAAAAGTTCATTAAAGTGAACATAAAATAGCTCAGTACAATTAACTTAGGGTGCATGCTATTCCAATTCAGAGCACATCAGTACCCAAGACCACACTGGCCCTAACAATCAAACCAGACCTCATGGTGCATGTACACATACACTACTGTACATCAGAGAGCATGCACTCTTATAAAAAATAAATACATAGAAAATAAAAGAAATGGGCAGTATCTACCAGATCCAGCCTTGAGCATGGCTCCCACTGGTTCTCCATGAAGCATTTCCTGCATGTAAAAAGCCTCACCTGCCAACCGATCACAGCACATTCCATTTCTCTGAGCAGATCAGTGAGTTTTGTACCTCACTGTTCATCCTTTTCTTTAGCTGCAGGTAGCTAGCCATGTGCCATGATTGGATACCAATAGCTTATGGACCTTCACAGAAGGTGATGTCCTACATGACTTTACCAAAGAACACTACAGCAGAAACAGCAGGGAAAAACATGAGAGTCAAGGTCGTGCCACCATATGTAATGTCATGACCCAATACCAAGCCATCAAGACATTTGCCAAAATTTCGCTGAGCAGATCAGTGTGTTTTGTACCTCACAGTTCATCCTTTTCTTTAGCTGCAGGTAGCTAGCCATGTGCCATGATTGGATACCAATAGCTTGTGGACCTTCACAGAAGGTAATGTCCTACGTGATTTTACCAAAGGACACTACAGCAGAAAGGGAACAAACATGAAAGTCAAGGTCGTGCCACCGTATATAATGTTATGACCCAATACCAAGCCATCAAGACATTTGCCAAAATTTCTCTGAGCAGATAAGTATGTTTTGTACCTCACTGTTCATCCTTTTCTTTAGCTGCAGGTAGCTAGCCATGTGCCATGATTGGATACCAATAGCTTATGGACCTTCACAGAAGGTGACGTCCTACATGACTTTACCAAAGAACACTACAGCAGAAACAGCAGGGAAAAACATGAGAGTCAAGGTCGTGCCACCGTATATAATGTTATGACCCAGTACCAAGCCATCAAGACATGTGCCAAAACTGCAAAACCAATGCCGACAAACTTGTGCTTGATATATTCTTTTTGTTACAATGCAGTCATAGAATAAAATGCCAGACGTGCACAAGGATAAGAATGTTGTCGCTATTTGTATGACTTTATTGTTGTGTAGTTGAACTGCATAATCCATAACATTTAGAAAGTGCTTTAAAGTACGTTTTTTTTTATTGTACACTAACCATGCATAATACACTTTGACCAACAATGGTATGTGTGTAGAAGTTGGAGAATTTTTTTTTTTCAGTGGCTTTAATTTGTTATAACAAACACATTTGTATGCAGTACTGTGTCTAAAACCACAGTATTTTCCCATTCGTAAAAATTTAAATAATAGTAATCATAATTAATGTCAACGATGTGCATTGTTGGATTAGTGATTAGCACGTTCGCCTCTCAGCACTTGGGATTCCCGATTCGAATCCCCATCTGGGTGGAGTTTCCATGTTCTCCCCGTGTCCACGTGGGTTTCCTCCGGGTTCTCCGGTTTCCTCCCACAGTCCAAAAAACATGGATCAAGTCAATTGAGTTCTCCAAATTGCCCCATATAGAGTGTGCTTGTGTGCGTGTCTCTGTGTGTGAGTGTGTGGCCAGCGATAGATTGGTGTCCTGTCCTGGGTGTATCTGCCCAGCGCCCGAAACGTTCTCCCCTGGATGGGCATGGAGAAACCCCCCGCGACCCTAATATAGCATAAAGCGGAAGATAATGAATGAATGAAAGGATGTGCATTGTAATATTTTATAAACTCATTTAAAGAGAGTTTTGTATGTGACTTTTTCCAGGAAGGACAGAGGGAAGCGGTTGTGACCTTCCCAATGAGCAATACTGGGTAAATGCCTTCTAGCTAAATTCTGCTGAGTGCAGCCTCTATTCTCTTTTGACATTGTCTGGTTAAAGGTCACGTAATCAATAACCCGCTTACAGTGCAAACCAACACAGCGCACACCTTCTCTGAATGCTGTACATCCACAGCAACACTACAACATGTCTTTGTCAATTTGTCATTTTCTGAAACTATATGTCCCTCCATATAATATACACAACAAGATGAATTAAGCTCCAAAACCAGATGTGACAAGTCATTCATCTCGATGCATGGGACAAAACAGCAAGAAATTAAATATTACAATGGATCGGTACAGGGGGTTTTGAGCATAAGCACCTATGTAATCGATTGAAAGCGTCATCTCACCATAATAATAATGAATGTATTAAATACACGTAATGATCCTTCATTATGCTACTATTTTTACACTTATTGTATTTTTTTTTTAATTCCACACAAAGATTCACTTTGTTGTCTTTGCATTCTGAAAAACAATGGCCTTTATGTAAAGAGCATTTCTGAAAGCTCTTCTTGTGGGAAAAATGTATAAAACAGTAATGTTTGTTCTCATGTGTGATGTATTGATAGAGAAAGTCATACAACAAAGTTACAAACATGCTCTGATTCTCCTGTTCAATAATGTATCAGAGAGTCTTATAAATTATTCAAGGCATGCTCCATGTAACTGTCATCTTGTTCTGTTTTCAATTATTAAGAAGGCGTGTTTATTTTGTTGAATTCAAGAGAATTGTGTCTGGTGGCTTGAGTTGTAAAAGTCTTAAATGTCATTAATATTTCAACAAACGTATCAAGTACATCCACAGAATCTTATAGATACAATCTGAATTGGATATGGATACTGAATAGTATTCTTTTTCTGGTCAAAGCGTTGTGCACTAAATATTTACTATATCTTTTTAGTTCATTCATTCATTCATTATCTCCCGCTTTATCCTCTATTAGGGTCGCGGTGGGGTTCCCCATGCCCATCCAGGGGAGAACATCTCGGGCGCTGGGTAGATACACCCAGGACAGGGTGCCAATCCATCGCTGGGCACACACTCACTCACACAAACACACTCTATATGGGGCAATTTTTGAGAATTCAATTCACTTGATCCATGTTTTTGGACTGTGGAAGGAAACCGGAGAACCCGGAGGAAACCCACGCAGACACGGGAAGAACATGGAAACTCCACCCAGATGGGGATTCGAACCGGGAATCCCTAGAGCTGAGAGGAGAACGTGCTAACCACTAAGCCACCGTGCCGCCCTATCTTTTTAGTTACTCTTACAATTTTAATATTATGGTTAAAGATGAGACAACAAAATATAGCATTTCCAAAACATATGTTGAGTGTACACACAGCTGGATTTCTTGTTTTTACAAAAAGAAGCAAGAATGTGATGAGTTTGATACTCAAAATGAGTGGGCCTTAACCTTTAAGTGGAGTTTGTATGTTCTCCCATTGTCTGCGTAGATTTTCTCTGTCTGTTTATTGATTGAGGACCTGTCAAAAGGGTTGCTCTATTTTCCCCAAGGATGTACTAAGTTACACTCCAGCATACTCATTATAATTACCAGTTTTGTTGTTTAAATTGAGATCTAAAGACTAATAGAAACTTATAGATTTGAGAAATTCTATTGTAATTGACACTGCAAAAGTTTACCTTAAGTTTACAATTAATTGTTTTGCCTATTCAAAAATAAATTGAGGATACACAAGTTTTAGTACAAAGAAAAGTTTGAAACACTGCATCACCAAAACTGGAGTAAATAATTGTTTAATTATCTAACAGGTGACTTAGTGGTTGGCATGTTCTCCTCTCAGCACTAGGGATTCCCGGTTCGAATCCCAATCTGGGTAGAGTTTCCATGTTCTGCGTGGGTTTTCTCCGGTTTCTCCGGTTTCCTCCCACAGTCCAAAAACATGGATCAAGTCAATTGAGTTCTCCAAATTGCCCCATATAGAGTGTGTTTGTGTGTGTCTCTATGTGTGAGTGTGTGTCCAGTGATCGATTGGCGCCCTGTCCTGGGTGTATTCGCCCAGCGCCCGAAACTTTCTCCCTTGGATGGGCATGGGGAACCCCACCGCGACCCTAATATAGGGTAAAGCGGAAGATAATGAATGAATGAATGAAGTATCTAACATTCACCAAGATTGGAAAAACTAAAATGTGCCGAGAAGTATATATGATTTGACTTAAATCCATAATAACTTTACATTAAAATGTATATGCAATAAGAGTAACTAATAAGAGTAACTATAATAGTAACTAATCCATATATTATATTTTAGTTAAACCAATCATAAACAGCATGAGAAGCTTAATTATATTTGCTTTATGTTATGTGAAAAGATTATTATATAAGTGTTAAGTGGTTTGTTTAAAGAATGTAAATTGCAATATGTATTATGTAAGGATTCACTTACCAAGTATTGTTTAAATGATCATTATGTCAATCTTTCTTTTTTTTATATATATATTTTTTTACAAAAGATTATTTGCTGCAATATTGCGTCTGGGCTTCAGCAGAATTAGTAAGACCCCAGGAGAAACATTTGTGCACTCATGGTGCTGGTTCTCTTGGTAGTGTTTCTTTAAAAACCCTTTGTAAGCAAATTACATTGACAAATTTTAAATTATTCAGAGGGTAATAAGTTCTGATGGGCAGATGAGGGACTTCAACCTCTATTGCTCTTGGACCCATGCTAAAAATGTTAAACAAAAATCTTTGAAGTTAGAACATATTCGATGTTATTTATACATGCTGTAACTCTAAAGACTATCATTTTTGTTGATGGCATGTTAATGGCATAATTATAAAGACCTTCAAAAAGCGCTTTAACTGTCTGTATTTATTGATAAATAACACTTTAGGGTGTACACCACTTTAAAGTTCTTAAATTATAATTGTATGCTTAAATAAATGATGATGCTGTACTGTTTTCTGCGATTTTCCACAGCTGCTAGTGTTCTAATTGATTTATAGCCGATGGGCATGTAGACATAAAAGCACATTTAATATTAGTGTTTTTTTTTAATGCTGACTCCATTTTATCTCTCCTGACGGCTAATGTCATGGAGATTAAAGTTACTTTTTGTTTTGAAGTTGTACATAGCATTCCTTGTGTGAGAAAAGGGCCCCATTTCAATTTCAAAGGGCCAAAGTCCTTTGGAGATGTGGTGAGTCACTGGAGGCCTGTGCAAGATGTAACGTTTCAAAATGTGCTTTAAAATACAACACTGAAAAGTTTCATATCCGATTTCCTCCACATTTCTTAAATGATGCCATGGAGACTCAAGAAAACTTTATATGAATTTAATATTATTGCCATTGAACTTCAGTCATAGTCAGGGCATGATTTTAATCCAGTGAAATGAAACACCTTCCTGTTGTTTTCTTTATTATATTATTACATTAGGGCGGCACGGTGGCTTAGTGGTTTAGCATGTTCGCCTCTCAGCGCTAGGGATTCCCGGTTCGAACCCCCATCTGGGTGGAGTTTCCATGTTCTCCACGTGTCCGCCTGGGTTTCCTCCGGGTTCTCCGGTTTCCTCCCACAGTCCAAAAACATGGATCAAGTCAATTGAGTTCTCCAAAATTGCCCCATATAGAGTGTGTCTGGGTGATTGAGTGTGTGCCCAGCGATAGATTGCCGTCCTGTCCTGGGTGTATCTGCCCAGCGCCTGAAACGTTCTCCCCTGGATGGGCATGGGGAACCCCCCCGCGACCCTAATATAGGATAAAGTGGAAGATAATGAATGAATAAAAGTATAAAAGTAAAAATAAAGAAGCCATGTTTATGATCAATGTCAATCTGTGTCAACTATGGAGCCATGTGCGTGGTAATCAATTTATTCTACATGAAAGTCACCCAACCATGACTTATAGGGACCTTGCTTTGTGCTCTGGTACAAACAAAGAGTTGGAAACATCAAGTGGGTGGGAGTGGAAGTTCATCTACATGTGTTAATGAGACTGAATAAAACATCTGACCTCAGAAATGAAGGCTATCCAAATAGTTTTGTCCATATACACATATACATACATGTATGTAATTGATTTTGGTTTCTGCAGTGTAAACAGACAAAGTGTTCATATAATATGTGCACAACGTTAAGAACTGCAGTCTGAATAATGATAATAACTGAATAATGTGAAACTGCTGCCTTGCTTAGTCTAAAACACGTTTTATAGTGGTTGAAGTTTTACCTGCAAAAACCTTCACTGACCTCCATATGAGTTACCTAATTCATCTACAGAAACAGAACAAAGCAAAGGGCAAGTTCCTGACAGATCATCTGTTTTAAAGTATTGTTGTTTCAAACCGTTTGTCTTCTGTTTAGTGTTTAAGAAAAATCGCAAAGCATCTTTTTGTACAAAAAGAGGAAATTGATGCCAAGGTTTACCACAGCATGGCTTTGTCTCAGAGGAAAGCTACAGCCCCAGGCTTCCGGTAGGCACACTGCTGGCCTGATTAGGAAGATGTGCAGATAAATAGTATGAATGTTTCTATGTTCTACTTTTTTAATGAGAATTGATTTTGGAGAACATTCTAAGTTGCACATACACATCATGAGACATGAGAGTGAGGAACATGCACTGAACACAGAAAAATAAATATTTAAAAATAAATATTTTCTTTGTATTATGTTATACAGGGCGGCACAGTGGTTAGTGGTTAGCATGTTCTCCTCTCAGTGCTTGGGATTCCCGGTTCGAATCCCCATCTGGGTGGAGTTTCCATGTTCTCCCCGTGTCCGCGTGGGTTTCCTCCGGGTTCTCCGGTTTCCTCCCACAGTCCAAAAACATGGATCAAGTCAATTGAATTCTCTAAATTGCCCCATATAGAGTGTGTTTGTGTGAGTAAGTGTGTGCCCAGCGATAGATTGGCGCCCTGTCCTGGGTGTATCTGCCCAGCGCCCGAGACGTTCTCCCCTGGATGGGCATGGGGAACCCCCCCGCGACCCTAATAGAGGATAAATGAATGAATGAATGAATGAATGAATGAATTATGTTATACACTCTGAAAATAAAAGAGTGCACCTACAGAGAAGATCATCTTTGTCAATCTCTTAACCATCACAGACATTTACAAGGCTGCAGTCGCAAAGCAACCAGTATTGTGGATGAAAACTCACACACAAACACTAAGGTAAGTCAGTCTCCCATCGTATGAAAAAGGTACCGAAGCATTCAGGTCCTCACATCCAGAAAACAATCAGAGTCTGGTCTGAACACACAAGAGTCTGGACAAGCGGCAAATAACCCCATTTTAAAATACCAGCGCTGTATCACTTCCACAAACCAAAAAGTGGCACTGCTGATCTGACTGCACTAACTTTATTACTTTAACTTTACTATAATTTCCATCCATTATCTTCCGCTTTATCCTCTACTAGGGTCGCGGTCGGGTTCCCCATGCCCATCCAGGGGAGAACGTCTCGGGCGCTGGACAGACACAACCAGGACAGGGCGCCAATCTATCGCTGGGTACACTCACTCACACAAACACACTCTATATGGGGCAAATTGGAGAACTCAATTGACTTGATCCATGTTTTTGGACTGGGGGAGGAAACCGGAGAACCCGGAGGAAACCCATGCTGACACGGGGAGAACATGGAAACTCCACCCAGATGGGGATTCGAACCGGGAATCCCTAGTGCTGAGAGGACACCATGCCGTCATTTTACTATAATTTGTCTTTGCAGATTGTCTTGCATTTTTTGCACAGGCTTTTGCATATATGCACTTCATAAGAAGAATAAGAATACAAAGCCTTCATTGTCATTGCAAAAAATTTTTTTTTTGCAGAAATTCATGTTGTATTGTGTAATTGTTTTGTATTGTTGGCAAACATTTTATTTTGCTTTGTACTGCACCCAAAAATATGGATATGATCGGAACAACAATAACAATACTTAAATATTCATATACACGTAAATATACATACTGTACAATGTTATGGTACATAACAAAAATGATTTCTTAAGGTTCCAGGTCATAAAGTGGAGCCTTGATTTGTGGGACCTATTATTTCTTAATGAGCAGACTCATCTGCAATTTTTTTTTTTGCAGAAATTCGTTGTATTTTGTAATTGTTTTGTATTGTTGGCAAACATTTTATTTTGCTTTGTACTGCACACAAAAATATGGATATGATCGGAACGACAATAACAATACTTAAATATTCAGATATACGTAAATGTACATACAACGTTATGGTACATAACAAAAATGAGAAATGATTTCTTAAGGTTCCAGGTCATAAAGTGGAGCCTTGATTTGTGGGACCTATTATTTCTTAATGAGCAGACTCATCTGCAATGCAAGTCGGCATTAAATATTTAAATGTGTCAGCCAGCTGCTTGTACATAATTCCTGAAGGTGTGTTAAAAAGGTAGCTTGCAAGCGAAAAGGCTGCTTTTGGTGTTGAACTCTTAGTATGCGAAACTAGAAAAGCTGAACATTATATGCAATCTAGCTAGAGGAGGCGGTGCAGTGAAGAGCTCAGAGGTGACCCCGCAATTTTTGTCAAGCTTTGGACAACTTTCGATAAAATGGGGCTGATGGTCATATACAGCCACTTCAGAGTTAATGTTTTCAGGCTTTGTGAGAGTGAATGCAGAGCGAGCTGACGTTCCAGCATGATTACGGCTGAATCTATTCTTCATAAGGGTAGTTCACAATGTCTGAGATGGAAACCGTGAACAGAAAATAATATGACAGATGGATAGTAACTGAGAAGAAAGTATCTGAAAAGAAAGATTACAATTTCAATGCGTACAAGCCTCCACTGCTTTAGATTGAAGATTTTCTCTGCCTGCTGTCATATATTGAGAGATGGGCAATTAAATATTATATTCAATGAACGGTTATGTGTTAAACAATGCACAAACAAGAAACTCAATCTTTCCACCGCAATTATAAAACATATTATCTCGTGTTGTTGGTCTTTCAGTATTTTCTTTCTTGTATTTTTCCGATGGAAGATGCAGTGTTAGGATGAGAGTGTAGTAAAAATTTTCTGTGTCACACCTGACATGTCACAACAACCAAGTCTTATTTGATATGACAGTCCAAATGAGCTCATTTCCTTCCTCAAGCATCGCTGACATTTCATGCTAATGAAGTGCAACCATGACAGTTTTATTCAGATGTGACTGCTGTAAGGATCATTTATATTGTTTAGCCAGATATTAAGTTAGAAATCCAGACATCTAATAAAAACAGAAAAATCTACTTTACCGAGTAACATGATAAATGATGCAGTGAGCTGGGATGGCTGTTGACAGTGAAGCAGTTTTAAATGAATAAGAGTCTGTATGAGACATAAATCATACATTATATATCTAAACCAATGTGTTGCTGTAAAAGAGGACAAGATAAAATTTAGATGTTTAAACAAAATACTCAGTAAAGTAATATAAAAAGGGTTAAGTCATTTTAAATTACCATCAAATTTCCCATTTTTATTTTAGATCCAAAGCATACAGGCGTTCATTTATTATTTAATTTCTTAGCTAACGTCCACCCCATTTTTTTCCTGATTGATCAACTTGGCCCCCACTTTGTTCAGACTTAACCTGCTCTCCCACCATTGTCTTTTTTGATTTCATTTGTCAACTTGCGACTCTAACAAACCCTATGAGTGGGGCAGATGTTCCATTTGGAACTGACTTGAAAATGTGAGTGACGGAATGCAGATTTGGTGTTGGATTGGTGGGGGGATTGCTAAGGGAGGACACAAGTTTTTTTTTTCCCAGCCCTTGAAATAATAAGTCTGCTTCGGGGGGTCTATGGTAGCCCCAAGTTGTCTGTATTGAGTTCCTAAGGCAAGCAGAACTAGGAGCTGGCGTCAGGGTCAAGGTGGCAGCACCCAGGCTAATGAATATGGATGGCATGTACCCATCTGCTGCTTAAACTGCATGTAAACAAACAACACTCTGGCTGTGAGAGGGATGCCGTGCTTCTGCAAAGTGACCCTCTTGCATTATGTTGTAGTGAGAAGTCACAGTTTTCCCAGCCTGAGAAAACATGTGCTGAACTATAGTTGTAAGCACATGCATGCATTCTATCGGTTGTCGTACTTCATTACATACTATTAATGCTTTTTTTCAGATGTCATTTATTTCAAGAGTCATTTATTTGTAATCAATGCAATGACAGTCAGGTTTATTTAAAGATCAGAGCGCAACTTTTATAATCTGTTTACAGATTTGCAGTGTTATTTAAGGGACAGTGGCAAGTACATGAGCTTTTAAGCTATTTGGATTTTAAGTTTTTTTTTTTAGGTATTTTTAGTAAAGTCAATCTGAATGCAAACATTCCAAAATGCAAGGTTAATTCTTTTCTCTGCCTCTTCCATTTTGTTTAAGAGGCATAAACGGCACAAGACCCTCAAAACTGGAATTTACAATCAACGAAATTGAGCACTTGTCTTGTTTTGACAAAGGAAACCATTTATACCATGTCTACATATAAAACCAAACATTGTGGAACATGCAAAGATTGATGGTAATCTAATTGATAAGCAAAAAGTTTAAGAATGGCTACACAACATTTCGTAAAATGTACCAAAATTAACTTAATTTTATTAATACAAATTAAAATAACTACTTATTTTTTACTAGTGATGCATAGTCCCATAATGTTCTTGTACATTTAATCATCTATACCCTCTAAATGCATTAAGCAGATTCAACTACAATATTTTTTATGTGTAAAAAAATTGTATTTAATGGTTTTTGGTTTATTTTATTGTCACCCTTTTCGGATGACAGTGCAGTAAAGTATAATGTGGATGAGAGACAGAGAAAATGAAAGTGTGTCATCATTGCTAAAGAAGAGATTCATCCTGCTCAGCAAGGATCCCTCACATCACCCAGCTTCAGGCTGGCCGATCTGCCTAGCAACCGAGCCGAGGAGAGCTCAGCGTACTGTGTGTGAGAAATTTCAGCTCTGAAAGCTTCTTTCCAGGCTCCTCTTTAACCGTGTCTCCTCACCCTTTCCTATTGTATATGGCAGAGGTCAAACCTCTGACCCCAGCGAAAGAGAATTGCCCTTGTCACCCAAGGTTCTTTCTGTGGTTCTAAGAGAGGAATCTAAATGGAGGGGATGCTTTACTAAAAGTAAATGATGCACAAACACAATAGCGGACCAAAACAATGAGTGCTGAGGGAGTTAGTGGTGATTGTGGATATCAGTGTGAAAGTAACAATGAATAGGGGATCATCCAAGAAAGAGAATGGTGAATATTATATTAAAAAAAGAATGTTTGGAAATTAAAATGCCCTTATAAACCACCTACTGTAGTCAGTTTGAGATTACAGCAAGAACTGAAATACTGAAGCCTGCTGCAGTCAAGAAACAGATCATGTGTGGGCAGAACAAAGAACATGATGTATAGATATACCTATAATAATAATCAGAGATCATCAGAACCAAAATACTCATTTTAGCTTTGCAACAGCTTTATAAAGAACCAAAGATTATGGAGTTTGCATGTTGTCGTCATGTCTGCATGGGTTTCCTCCAAGGCCTTTGGTTTCCAGCTAGAGGCTAATAACATGCTGGTAAATTGAGCGAGTTTGCCTCAGATGTGATTGTGCATGTGGATGTAATTGCATGTATGCCCTGCAATATATTCTTGACCCAACCATGGTGTTTTTATGACTTTTCCGCTGTGAGCAAGAGAAAAGGCTCCAGCCCCCCGCGTGACCCTTATCAGTTTAAGCAGATAAAAAAAGGTTAACATTATTTAGAAAAGTATTAAGAGACCCACACGTTACATCTACAAAAGCTTTCATGACATCCCACTTTTAAATCTTTCCACTCTTTGCAGCCATAACAACTTCAATTTTTTTGTAAAGCTTTCTACAAGATATTGGAATAAGCATTTGTAAGAAGGCTTAGTGTTGAATGAGGGTGGATGGTTTAAGTCTTTCATTCATTCATTCATCCATCCATTATCTTCTGCTTTATCCTCTATTAGGGTCGCGGCGGGGTTCCCCATGCCCATACAGGGGAGAACGTTTCGGGCGCTGGGCAGATACACCCAGGACAGGGCACCAATCCATCGCTGGGCACACACTCACTCACACACACACTCTATATGGGGCAATTTGGAGAATTCAATTGACTTGATCCATGTTTTTGGACTGTGGGAGGAACCCAGAGAACCCAGAGGAAACCCACGCGGACACGGGGAGAACATGGAAACTCCACCCAAATGGGGATCCGAACCGGGAATCCCTAGCGCTGAGAGGCGAACGTGCTAACCACTAAGCCACCGTGCCGCTGGTTTAAGTCTTCATTCTTGTATATCCCTAAAAGTGTTTGATTGGGATAAATTTTGGGGTAAGTATGGGGGTGCTAACCATATATCCATTCATTCATTCATTATTTTCCGCTTTATCCTATATTAGGGTCGCGGTGGGGTTCCCCATGCCCATCCAGGGGAGAACGTTTCAGGCGCTGGGCAGATACACCCAGGACAGAGCGCCAATCCATCGCTGGGCACACACTCACTCACACAGACACACTCTATATGGGGCAATTTGGAGAATTCAATTGACCTTGATCCATGTTTTTGGACTGTGGGAAGAAATCGGAGAACCCGGAGGAAACCCATGCGGACACGGGGAGAACATGGAAACTCCACCCAGAACCCGTGAATCCCTAGTGCTGAGAGGCGAACGTGCGAACCACTAAGCCACCGTGCCGCCCTCTAACCATATACTGCCACTATATTATATTATAGGATTAATATTTAGGTGCAAGCGCAGATTCACAAAACCTGCATTAGGAAAAATAACAGTTTTAAATAACAGACGTAAAGTAAAAGAACGATTGAATGTTTAATCTGATTCTAAGGTGCTAAAGAATGTGAAATAGGAGTAATGGCTCTCTATAACAATCAATAAAACAACAGTATTCCCCAAATTAAGCAAAAGCCATGGTTTCCTGTCCAGCACTCTGCATTTCAACATTCAAATTTGAATTAAACCTTTAAAATTAACATTTTAACAAGTGCTCTTATAAATAAGCACTAAATTGGCCTTGACCCAGTTATATTTAATCAACTCCTCTATCGACCTTGAGCTGGGCTCACAGATTTCCACACCCCTTAATCCTTCTTTATTACAGCCTGTGATGAACAGCAGGAGATGTGAAAAATAGCACAGGGCACAGCAGAGTGGATTTCTTTGCTTCAGGTAGCATGGAGGAAAAAGCATAACACAGAAGGCCTCATATGTTGATTGTACTGCCTGGAAACACGGCTTATTTGTGCATCAAGGAAACTGTGATGTGTATGGAGAAAAGCGGGAAAACTATAAATCTTCTTTTAGGGGGAACTAAAAATAGACGAGGTAAGTAAAAAAGTGTTAAAGGCTGTGATGGGGATGGAAGCATTACCATATTAATTAATCTAAATTCTGAATAGGGTCTGGTGTATGGGGTGGGGGGGTGGGGGGGGGTAGATGCATGTTGCAAGAAGTTCCTGAAGCGACAGAATCTTTTCTGTTGCAGTTCGCATGTTCTCACCATTTCAGCAGGGTTTCCTCTGGGAGCTCCGTTTTTTTTTCAGGGTGTGTGATATAGATGATAGGAGACGTAAATGAAAAGCAAATCCAAACAGCACCTGTCAATTAACACCCAAGTCTGTGAAATTTTCACAGAAGCTCCCACAGCCGTGGGCTACAGGCATCCCATCTGTCAAACTATTTAAGGTTGAAAATTGTGTTAAGCTTAAAGCAATTATTTGGTTCTGATGAATTTTAAAGGATTATTACAAAAATTAGAATCTTTTCATTCATTCATTATCTTCCGCTTTGTCCTATATTAGGGTCACGGGGGGGGGGGGGGGGTGTTTCCCCATGCCCATCAAGGGGAGAACGTTTCGGGTGCTGGGCAGATACACCCAGGACAGGGCGCCAATCTATCGCTGGGCACACACTCACACAGACACGCACACAAACACACACTATATGGGGCAATTTGGAGAACTCAATTGACTTGAACCATGTTTTTGGACTGTGGGAGGAAACCGGAGAAAGTGTAAGTTACTCAACAGAATCTGGATTTTAAAGCCTATTTTAAGTGATGTTAAATTATTAAATAAGATTCCAATTTTGGGCGGCACGGTGGCTTAGTGGTTAGCACGTTCGCCTCTCAGCACTAGGGATTCCCGGTTCGAATCCCCATCTGGGTGGAGTTTCCATGTTCTCCCCGTGTCCGCATGGGTTTGCTCCGGGTTCTCCGGTTTCCTCCCCCAGTCCAAAAACATGGATCAAGTCAATTGAATTCTCCAAATTGCCCCATATAGAGTGTGTCTGTGTGAGTGAGTGTGTGCCCAGCGATAGATTGGCGCCCTGTCCTGGGTGTATCTGCCCAGCGCCCGAAACGTTCTCCCCTGGATGGGCATGGGGAACCCCCCCTCCCCCAAGACCCTAATATAGGATAAAGTGGAAGATAATGGATGGAATGGATGGATAAGAAGAGGCGGCACTAAGGTGGCTTAGTGGTTAGCATGTTCTCCTCTCAGCACTAGGGATTCCCGGTTCGAATCCCCATCTGGGTGGAGTTTCCATGTTCTCCCCGTGTCCGCGTGGGTTTCCTCCGGGTTCTCCGGTTTCCTCCCACCGTCCAAAAACATGGATCAAGTCAATTGAGTTCTCCAAATTGCCCCATATAGAGTGTGTTTGTGTGTACCCAGCGATAGATTGGCGCCCTGTCCTGGGTCTATCTGCCCAGCTCCCGAGACGTTCTCCCCTGGATGGGCATGGGGAACCCCACCGCGACCCTAATAGAGGATAAAGCGGAAGATAATGAATGAAAATATAAGAAGAAAGCAAGTAAGGAGGTAATTCCCCCCTATGATGTTTTATCCAAAGATTTGCAGGCCAGGTGAAGAGTGACGATATCAAGCCCCAAAAATGCTTTTAAAAAACTAATAAACAATGCGGCCATGTGTTACTGTGGGGAGTGGAACAACACACGGTCCTCCATCAGCACCATCACGCCAAGCTGGAAAGGGGGAGGGCGACGCTTGGAGACGCTATCGGTAATTTGTCCTCTTTTTTTCCACGCTCGCCGTCATTATCCCTCTGCACGGTGGCACCCCCGCGCCAGTCTCCCGAATGTCCCACCGCGTTCGCCCGAAACGTTCTCCCCTGGATGGGCATGGGGAACCCCACCTCGACCCTAATAGAGGATAAAGCGGGAGATAATGAATGAAAATATAAGAAGAAAGCAAGTAAGGAGTATGATGTATGATGTTTTATCCAAAGATTTGCAGGCCAGGTGAAGAGTGACGATATCAAGCCCCAAAAGTGCTTTTAAAAAACTAATAAACAATGCGGCCATGTGTTACTGTGGGGAGTGGAACAACACAGGGTCCTCCATCAGCACCATCACGCCAAGCTGGAAAGGGGGAGGGCGACGCTTGGAGACGCTATCGGTAATTTGTCCTCTTTTTTTCCACGCTCGCCGTCATTATCCCTCTGCGCACGGTGGCTATAGAGTGTGTTTGTGTGAGTGAGTGTGTGCCCAGCGATGGATTGGCGCCCTGTCCTGGGTGTATCTGCCCAGCGCCCGAAACGTTCTCCCCTGGATGGGCATGGGGAACCCCCCCTCCCCCAAGACCCTAATAGAAGATAAAGTGGAAGATAATGGATGGAATGGATGGATAAGAAGAGGTGGCACGGTGGTTTAGTGGTTAGCATGTTCTCCTCTCAGCGCTGGGGATTCCCGGTTCGAATCCCCATCTGGGTGGAGTTTCCATGTTCTCCCCGTGTCCCCGTGGGTTTCCTCCGGGTTCTCCGGTTTCCTCCCCCAGTCCAAAAACATGGATCAAGTCAATTGAGTTCTCTAAATTGCCCCATATAGAGTGTGTCTGTGTGAGTGAGTGTGTGCCCAGCGATAGATTGGCGCCCTGTCCTGGGTCTATCTGCCCAGCGCCTGAAACGTTCTCCCCTGGATGGGCATGGGGAACCCCCCCTCCCCCCAAGACCCAAATAGAGGATAAAGCGGAAGATAATGGATGGAATGGATGGATAAGAAGAGGCGGCACGGTGGCTTAGTGGTTAGCACGTTCGCCCGAAACGTTCTCCCCTGGATGGGCATGGGGAACCCCACCTCGACCCTAATAGAGGATAAAGCGGGAGATAATGAATGAAAATATAAGAAGAAAGCAAGTAAGGAGTATGATGTATGATGTTTTATCCAAAGATTTGCAGGCCAGGTGAAGAGTGACGATATCAAGCCCCAAAAGTGCTTTAAAAAAAACTAATAAACAATGCGGCCATGTGTTACTGTGGGGAGTGGAACAACACAGGGTCCTCCATCAGCACCATCACGCCAAGCTGGAAAGGGGGAGGGCGACGCTTGGAGACGCTATCGGTAATTTGTCCTCTTTTTTTCCACGCTCGCCGTCATTATCCCTCTGCGCGTCTTTGTTCAAAGCACAGCGGCACTCGCGGAACAGATGGCGCTCGGCTCAGCCAATGGCGTGCGCCGGGATCAGCTGAGTCGCGCGGGCAGCGGCAGGTGCGCGAGCTTGTTTTCTGTGTGAGGCGCCGATCACCTCTCATCGGCGGACCATGCGCGCTGCACGGACGCACAGGACAGCAATCCGAAGTGTGGCGTCCGTCTGATCGGTCCGATCTGTCCGATCTGACCGGGACTTGATGCGAGCAGCTGGGAGGAACGCGTCGCATCGTTCCTGGATCTGTTTTGGGGACGTTCCGGGTCGCCAGGACAGGACGACGGGGACGAGGCCAACGTGCGAGCCCCAGGGGTAAGAGTTCAGAAGCTTGCACCAGTCTACTGAAGTAGGTGGAAGATCTCACTCGGTGTCCTCTTGTCTGTCGTGTGTGGTGAACGCGTTATTTGATGCGTCCCTGCGCGGATTGCTGCAGTAAACATTGTGCGCATGGCAACAGAACGCTCCTGGATGGAGAACTGCTCAAGTCGATGTATTGCATCTGTTTATCAGGTTTGTGGAGGATTTGAAAATACCTTGCAGTCCATACATTGTGTCTCTTGCTCACATTAACCATCAGCTGCTGGGAACTTGAGCTTTCTCACGCTTTTACCAGAGGCTGTTTGCAGCAGGGCGCATCTCCAGTTCACTACAGATGTCAGATGTTCAAGGGCAAAACACAAACCCACGTTTGTTGGTGTCTGGGCTTGTGGTTTGCAGGCGGTGTTAAAAGGAAATCTCCTCATGTGCCAAACCAAAGACACAGGGATCGAAGTAAATAGCATTAGATCTTGTGCGGCACTGGGTTTTGCATACATGTAGATAAGCAGAAAAAGCCTAAGGGGCGCGTGATCAATCTGATAAGCAGAATTTAGTTGATTGCATCTCTGCTGGATGCCAAGGAAACTTTATATTTGCATCTACAAGCGATTGCATTGGCAGATGTCTTGATGCTTTGTCCCTTGTTTGAGTTAAGGAGATGCAGAAACTTCAGCAGAAGGAGAAGAAGACAATGATAAACCCAAGGAGGGGGTTTTAAGAGCAAGGAAAGGATGCATAATTAGTTATGAAGGGAAGGTGGGGGGCTGTATTGTCCTTGAGGGCCTCCGCCTGCTTGCAGCTGTTGCGTCTGCAGCTTGCAGAACTTCTGAGAGCTGATGAGGGGCATATTAATGAACATGGCATCCTCAAGCAGCTGGTCTCACCCAAACACTGTGTTCATTTTAAATGGGAATTTGTTCTGTAATGGGCAGCGTTAATAATAAATGTATTTTCAAATGGGAAATTCGACATGAATTTTTATTAAGGTTTGTTCGTTTTCAGAAGCTTAAAAAAAGATAAATTCTTAACAGCACGGTACAGGTTTCAATGAGACAGAAGCATGATTTTAAATAACACATTAACGATGATGCACAGTTTGATTACTTTAATATTGAGTTTGCTCATTACATTTATTAAAATGAATTTTAGAAGTTTAGTTTGAAACTAAAGAGGAACCTTTTTGTAAGTGCTTCAAAAACTTTAAGAACCTGGCTAAGTGTTTTAAGGAAACGTTAAGGTACAGTAGTCAAACCAATCAAGTTAACTGTGGTAAAAACACTAGGTGATTTGAGGAACCTTGGTGGAACCATATTAAGGGCTTTAAGGAACCTTCAAGTAAACTGTGGTGGATCCACTGAAGGTGCAATGAGGAACCTTTAAGAGAACTGTGTGGTGGAACCACTTTAGATACACCGAGGAACCTTTAAGTAAACACGAACCACAGTTTCAAACTAAAGAACCTCCAAAAGTTTTTCAGCTTTGTAGCTTCATAGTGTTTTCTTTTTATACCTTCGTTTTTTTATAGCCTCAAAGAATCCCCTTCGCCTCTTGAGGCAACATAACAACAAAGTGTGTTTGCTCGCACCAAACTGGCTTTTGCAGAAACACAGGCAGCGCAATGCACACACTAATATATAATGGCAGAGCAAAACAGGGGCAGCAAGCCTGACTTTATTCCATTATGGTCTGTGTTTGTGTGTGTGTGTTGGGGCCCACATGATTGTTTTGTGTCTGAGAGATAAGAAATAGTGTGAGGCTTATAGTGGTTTGACTAATTTGGTGAGGGTAAGAGTGTAACTAACAGCAGGTGACACAACGGGCTCCACGTAAACAACAGAGAGCAAATACGAATAACTCAATAAAGAAGAAAACAAATTCCATAAGTTATATTAATATGTATTGGTATTAATTTGCTTGTTGTTTTGTGTTTTGTCACCCTGCTGGTTATTTGTAAGTTGTTTTTTTGTAAGTATTATGTTAAATGATTTACTGAGGACTTCATTGAAAAAAAATAAAACGAAAGTCAACACAAAAATGTTAAATGATGTTTAGTGTAATTATAGGAGTGAATTCTGGAACAAGAGCCATGGCATTTTCTTATTAACCTGCTTGGCATCACATAATGTAATAAGTATAAAAACGTCTATAAAAATAGAGCTTAATTCCTAAACTTGAATATGTACAACAAGAACAGTAGCATTAAGAAATGAGATTTTGGTCACTGGGGAGCTTCCTGTTCAATCGTTTGCTTTACACACTCACCGTCTTCCTGGAGCTTTAGGGGATTCCTGCTGACCGTTTCCTCAGCATTTTTCTGTCCAGTTTTATATTCTCTCTCTCTCTCTCTCCCTCTCTCTCTCTCTCTCTCTCTCTCTCTCTCTATCTCAGAGAGTCAAAAAATAATTAGGGCAGCTTTTTATGCAATGGTGGTTCTGACTAGTTGATCTGATGGTTATGAATAAACGGCACAGCTGCATCGGGATGTTAAGTTAGGACACTAGTTTTTTTGGGTTCTATAAAATTTTGCTTTTGTAAGTTGATGTTTTTCTTAAATGTAAAGTTTATATGATTTTTAATATATCAGATATATATATAGATGTAGATCATTTACATTTGTTTTAGTTGTATAAAATATATTAGTTTATAAATGTTGGTTTATAAAGGCATTTTATAAAATCACAGACGTCTTTTTATTTTAACACATCCTTTATATTAATTTATGATATCAAACATTGTGTTCAGTTGCAAAGTTAAAACAATAGAATAAGTTATTCTGGCCACTTTAAGCTTCCACAGTGCTGTTTACAGGTGAAAGATGTGAACAATTAAATAGCAAAAATATAAATATATAATATTAATATAAACATGTAACATGTGCAGTATGGTATTTTTTATTTTATTTGGTAAATTTCACATGTTATTTATAAATCAGGTTATGGGTCTGTTTACTCTGAGCATTCAAATAAATCCTGATGATACAATTGGCAGGGTTGCAGCATTGGATTAGGCATTTAGGGCTTGTTTCACTGCTTTATACAACTTACAACACAACCACAGTGTGTAATAAGATTTGATTTGAACATAGAGTCATCAAATACCAAAAAAAACTGAAACTGCCTCTGAATTGTTCAGATTTCGTTTCCAACAAATCAATAGGTTCTTTTAACAGAGTACTTAATGTGTTTGCCTGGCTTTCTAATAAAGCAAAGTCTGAAAATCTATTTGTGTGTGCCTCAACAAATCTCACAGTGTCTTAAAATTATTGAAATTATATTTTTCTGTGGCCATACAAGAAAAAGTGTCTCTCTAATTTACACTCTGGGCAGCACCGTGGCTTAGTCATTAGTACCTTCACCATGTCCACATGAGGTCTTCCAGGCTCTCTGGTTTCATCCCAACTGTCCAAAAACATGTATTTAAGTTGATTTGGCTGCTCTAAATAGCCCCTATCTGAATTGCCCCTGTATTGTGTGTGTGTGTGGCCAGTGAGTTATATTAATTATTTAATGTTTACTTTCTTAACTTTAATTGGTATCCATCCATCCATTATCTTCTTCTGCTTTATCCTCTATTGGGGTCGCGGTGGGGTTCCCATGCCCATCCAGGGGAAAACATGTCGGGCGCTGGGCAGATACACCCAGGACAGGGCGCCAATCCATCGCTGGGCACACACTCACTCACACAGACACACTCTATATGGGGCAATTTGGACAATTCAATTGACCGGGATCCATGTTTTTGGACTGTGGGATGAAACCGGAGAACCCGGAGGAAACCCACGCGGACACGGGGAGAACATGGAAACTCCACCCAGATGGGGATTTGAACCGGGAATCCCTAGCGCTGAGAGGCGGACGTGCTAACCACTAAGCCACCATGCCGCCAAACGTAATAATTAAATAATTAAAAATCATTAATACAGTCATATGTAATACTTTAGCCATCCATGCTTATTCTTATATTTCCCTAGACTCTAAGTCCTGTTAAAACGTAAATAGTACTAAAAGACATTTCTTTTTCACAGACCAGACTTCATCTTGTTTTATGTCGAGCTCCTTTAAAGAACTAAAGTAATGTGACCTATGCAGGACTTTCTTTAATCTCCTAAATGAAACTATTAGAGGGGAAAATATGCAAATCAACATTTTAAACTGCATGCTGAGCGACTGCATGTTATCGTGTTTCAATTCAATTGACCGGGACCCATGTTTTTGGACTGTGGGATGAAACCGGAGAACCCGGAGGAAACCCACGCGGACACGGGGAGAACATGGAAACTCCACCCAGATGGGGATTTGAACCGGGAATCCCCAGCGCTGAGAGGCGGACGTGCTAACCACTAAGCCACCGTGCCGCCCTGCCAAAGAGACTATTAAAACATATTAATTTTCATGTAACAACATGCTTGTTGCAAATGCAATACATTTAATTCCATGTAAAATATATATAGCATGCAAAATCAGAGCAAGCTTTTCTTTAAACTTTTTCTAATAATAAAAAAACAGCCTGTTTGAATACATTTGGGGTTTTCCTTATCACAGGCTACATTTGGCATGCTCTAAAGCTTCCTGAACTCCCACTTTAATACTTTTGCTGGTAGGATTGTGTCAGCATTAGCACCATATGGGACAGCAGCCGCCCTGCTTACCATTCAGGTGTCCAGGCTGTCAACGACACGATAACATGCAGTCGCTCAGCATGCAGTTTAAAATGTTGATTTGCATATTTTCCCCTCTAATAGTTTCATTTAGGAGATTAAAGAAAGTCCTGCATAGGTCACATTACTTTAGTTATAAAGGAGGTCGACATAAAACAAGATGAAGTCTGGTCTTTGAAAAAGAAATGTCTTTTAGTACTATTTAAGTTTTAACAGGACTTAGAGTCTAGGGAAATATAAGAATAAGCATGGATGGCTAAAGTATTACATATGACTGTATTAATGATTTTTAATTATTTAATTATTACATTTGGCGGCACGGTGGCTTAGTGGTTAGCAGGTTCTCCTCTCAGCACTAGGGATTCCCGGTTCGAATCCCCATCTGGGTAGAGTTTCCATGTTCTCCCCGTGTCTGTGTGGGTTTCCTCCGGGTTCTCTGGTTTCCTCCCACAGTCCAAAAACATGGAACAAGTCAATTGAGTTCTCCAAATTGCTCCATATAGAGTGTGTCTGTGTGAGTGAGTGTGTGCCCAGCGATGGATTGGCGCCCTGTCCTGGGTCTATCTGCCCAGCGCCCGAGACGTTCTCCCCTGGATGGGCATGGGGAACCCCACCGTGACCCTAATAGAGGATAAAGCGGAAGATAATGAATGAATGAATGAATGAATGAATGAATGAATGAATACATTTGGCGGCACGGTGGCTTAGTGGTTAGCACGTTTGCCTCTCAGCACTGGGGATTCCCGGTTCGAATCGCCATCTGGGTGGAGTTTCTATGTTCTCCCCGTGTCTGCGTGGGTTTCCTCCGGGTTCTCTGGTTTCCTCCCACAGTCCAAAAACATGGAACAAGTCAATTGAGTTCTCCAAATTGCCCCATATAGAGTGTGTATGCGTGCGTGTCTGTGTGAGTGAGTGTGTGCCCAGCGATAGATTGGCGCCCTGTCCTGGGTCTATCTGTCCAGCGCCCGAAACTTTCTCCCCTGGATGGGCATGGGGAACCCCACCGCGACCCTAATAGAGGATAAAGCGGGAGATAATGAATGAATAATTATTACATTTATATGATAATAATTAAAATGATGTAATATTATTAATACTTTGAAATGAAATCTGAATTCTTTTTTATGTTTTCTTTTTTTTTTCTTTACAGATTTCATCCCGGATTTCAGATATCAAGCTGTGAGGCAGATTGAAACCGACCGGAGCCTTTAGGGAACTACACTTTTGAAAACCTCTACCATTTTTGTAATTTTTTAAAAAGAAAGTTTTACAATTTTTGAGGATAAAAGACTTTTCCAGTTACACTGCTGAACAGTTGATGAAAAATCTCATCACTCAGTCTCACTGCTTCTTGGGAAGTCTAATCTTTGATTGGACGGGATAAAATGGCTAGAGGAACTGCATACTGTGTTGCTCAGAGCCAGCATTGTTTTTTTCTGCTGTTGGCATCGTTTACTTTGTCTTTTGTTGCAACCACAGCATGTCCTCAGTTATGTGTTTGTGAAGTCCGTCCTTGGTTCACACCCCAGTCCACCTACAGAGAAGCTATCACAGTAGACTGCAATGACCTTCGTCTTACACGAATCCCTGGCAATTTGTCGAGCGACACCCAGGTTCTGCTCCTGCAGAGTAACTACATTGCCAGAACCACTGAAGAACTGGAGCAGTTACTAAACCTGACTGAACTGGATCTATCCCAGAACAACTTTACCAACATTCATGACATAGGCCTGACTAACATGTCCCAGCTCACAACTCTCCACCTGGAAGAGAACCAGATCGTAGAGATGTCTGATTTCAGCTTGCAAGACCTTATAAACCTTCAGGAGCTTTACATTAACCATAATCAAATAAATTTTATTGCACCTAATGCTTTCTCTGGGTTAAGCAACTTGCTAAGGCTCCACCTAAACTCCAACAAGCTCAGGGCTATTGACAGCCGCTGGTTTGATGCAACTCCTAATCTTGAGATCCTAATGATTGGAGAAAATCCCGTGGTTGGCATCTTGGATTTGAACTTCAAACCTCTCGTTAACCTTAGAAGTTTGGTCTTGGCCGGGATGGAACTGACTGATGTGCCAGGTAATGCTTTTGTTGGACTGGACAATCTTGAAAGCCTTTCATTCTACGATAATAAACTTGTGAGTGCTCCTCAAAATGCTCTTCAGAAACTGCCAAACTTGAAATTTCTGGATTTGAATAAGAATCCCGTTCACAAAATACAAGAAGGAGACTTTAAAAACATGTTACGGCTGAAAGAACTTGGTATCAATAATATGGGTGAACTTGTCTCTATCGATAGATTTGCTATGGATAACCTTCCAGAACTTACCAAACTCGAGGCCACTAACAACCCCAAACTTTCCTACATTAGCCGGTTAGCATTCCGTGATGTGCCATCACTTGAGAGCCTCATGCTGAACAACAATGCTTTAAACTCCCTCTACCTGGCAACTGTGGAATCACTGCCCAACTTGCGGGAGATCAGCATCCACAGCAATCCACTACGTTGTGACTGTGTTATCCAATGGATGGGTACAAACAAAACAACAATTCGATTTATGGAGCCTCTTGCAATGTACTGTGCAATGCCTCCTGAGATTAAAGGCCAGCGCATGCGAGAGGTGCTCTCTCACCAATCTGCCGACCAATGTTTGCCAATGATTTCTCATGACACTTTCCCCAACCACCTGAACTTAGACATCGGCATGAGCGTAGATCTCGACTGTCGTGCAATGGCTGAGCCGGAACCGGAGATATACTGGGTGACCCCTTTGGGTAACAAGGTTATGGTGGACACTGTGTCTGATAAGTACCATCTAAACAGTGCCGGAACTTTACGCATATCTAACATACAGGTGGATGATTCTGGTCGATATACCTGTGTAGCTCAGAATACTGAAGGAGCTGACACACGGGTGACTGCAATCCGGGTGAATGGTACTCTTCTGGACACCACTCAACTCATGAAAATCTATGTGAAGCAGACAGAGTCACATTCTATTCTGGTGTCCTGGAAGGTCAACTCCAATGTAATGGCTTCCAACCTTAAATGGTCATCGGCTACCATGAAAATCGACAACCCTCATATAACCTACACAGCTAGGGTCCCGGTAGATGTTCACGAGTACAATCTTACACACCTTCAACCAGCCACTGAATATGAGGTCTGTCTCTCGGTCTCCAATATTCACCAGCAGACCCAAAAGTCCTGTGTAAATGTCACGACTAAGCATGCCACATTTGCTGTAGAGATTTCTGACCAAGGTGCTAACACAGCTCTTGCAGCTGTGATGGGTACTATCCTGGCTATTGTTTGTGTGGGTTTCATAATCCTCTACATTGCTAAGAGATGGAAGAGGAAGAACTATAACCACTCCCTAAAGAAATACATGCAGAAAACCTCATCCATTCCGCTCAATGAGTTGTACCCTCCTCTTATAAACCTGTGGGATGTTGACACTGAGAAGGACAAAGATGGCGCTTTGGACCTAAAACCCAGCCAAGTTGACACAACAAGAAGCTATTACATGTGGTGAAATCTATCAAACTGTTGTTTCAGAGCACAAAGACACATTTTGCTTTCTTGTGCAAATATAAAACGTGGACCATTTTCTGCTTTGCTTCCTGAAAGCAATTATATTATTATATAGACTCATGTTTCATATATTTTAGTAGAGCAAATTGCATTTTCTTCTTTTAGCCTCAACTTTGCAGTTTAGTTTTTGAACAAGTAGCTGCTGTGTTCTTTTTTTTGTTTGTTTATTATATATTTTATCAGCACAGCATAGGTATTGTCAAAGTTTTTTGGGACAGTTGATGCCTAGCAGTTGATCCTGTGACGGGATGACTTTGGCAGTATTCATAGAGAATGCAAAGTTTCTTTCTCTTTTTGTAAAACAGTTTAACTGTTGTGCACTGAAATATCTTCAAATCTTTGTCTATGGACTCCTATGTAAGCTGACAAAATGAGTTTAGACTTGACACACTGTCTATTGAATGATGTTAGCAATTGTTCTGTAATGTTGTATCAACTATAATTTTAACTATTTTGTATTCAATATAAAAGTAAATAAATTTTGATTTAGAAATTATTGTATAGTCTTACATTTTGACGAGTGAAGCCACTTTGACATCCTGGGTCGTTACAACAATTACAAGAAGTTCTAACTCTAGGTTGCTATGAGTACAGTTTTGATTTTAGACGTATTAATCATTACATTACATTAAAACTCAGTATGAGCAATCTGAGGAAATTGAAATTTTGGACTAAAGCCTGCATGTAGAATGATTTCATCTCTTTGCTTGCCATTGCTTCAGTAAATGCACTTGCTAAAGACGTTATTACAAGTTTTCTTAAGAATGTGGCAGAAACTTCCATCCATCCATTATCTTCAGCTTTATCCTCTAATAGGGTTGTGGGGGAGGGTCCCCATGCCCATCCATGGGAAGAAAGTCTCGGGCGCTGGGCAGATACACCCAGGACAGGGCGCCAATCTATCGCTGGGCACACTCACTCACTCACACTCTATATGGGGCAATTTGGAGAATTCAATTGACTTGTCCATGTTTTTGGACTGTGGGAGGACACCAGAGAACTCGGAGGAAACCCACGCAGACACGGGGAGAACATGGAAACTCCACCCATATTGGTATTCGAACTCGGAATCCCTAGTGCTGAGAGAAGAACATGCTAACCACCAAGCCACCGTGCCGCTGTGGCAGAAACTTGACCTGTAAATTGAAATTGTCCATTGCGACAGTAAATTTTTGTCGTGTGGGAGGGTCCCCATGCCCATCCATGGGAAGAAAGTCTCGGGCGCTGGGCAGATACACCCAAGACAGGGCGCCAATCTATCGCTGGGCCCACTCACTCACTCACTCACATGCTATATGGGGCAATTTGGAGAATTCAATTGACTTGTCCATGTTTTTGGACTGTGGGAGGACACCAGAGAACCCGGAAGAAACCCACGCGGACACGGGGAGCACGGAGAAATTCCACCCAGATTGGATTCAAACTGGGAATCCCTAGTGCTGAGAGGAGAACGTGCTAACCACCAAGGCACCGTGCCGCTGTGGCCGAAACTTGACCTGTAAATTGAAATTGTCCATTACGACAGTACATTTTAGTCAATAAATATAATGGATTGTTCAAATAAAAAAAGATAATATGCATGTAAACAGAAAGATGCACACTTTCGATGCCTTATGATGGGTGCAATACAGAATGGCTAGTTGAAGACAAGCCAGTCATTGGGGAAATACTTGGCAGCGCTTGATGGAACACAGTGATCTTTTGTCGCCATTGAAACAACCCTGAAAGCATAAGTACCGCCACTGAATGCAAAGTCAGGCCCTGCAGAATTTCAGTCCATCGAAGTGTGCAAAAATCTGATAAATGTGCTAAATAGGCTTAGATAAATTGCATATGAAGATATCATGTTAAAAAGCTCGTTCAGAAGATTAAGGTCATTTTTCTGTTTGGTTCACTGTAAGTGTTTTGAAGCAGCTACTGAACCGGTGCACATTTTGTATCTTTTATTCTCACAATGGAAAATGTCAAATGACCGAGAGGTTTGGAATCCTTTGTCAGCTCAGGGGCTTTGTTAAAATTTGTACTGACATCTGGCTGGATGTAAGACATCCACTAATTGACAAGTCATTTAAGATGTTTTGAACAAATGAAAGTTCTTTACGCAGCCTGGGGTGTAGAACATCCCCTCAGGACATTATTTTAATATGTAATACCATGTGATTCAAATAAAGGTTTACTTAAAGGCATATAATCAGACAGTTATTTTGTAAACATAATTTATATATAATGAAGATGCTGAAGTAATGTAATTATATTAACATATATTGTTTTGGAATGTGGCGGCACGGTGGCTTAGTGGTTAGCATGTTCTCCTCTCAGCACTAGGGATTCCCGGTTCGACTCCCCATCTGGGTGGAGTTTCCATGTTCTCCCCGTGTCCGTGTGGGTTTCCTCCAGGTTCTCCGATTTCCTCCCATAGTCCAAAAACATGGATCAAGTCAATTGAGTTCTCCAAATTGCCCCATATAGAGTGTGTTTGTGTGCGTGTCTGTGTGAGTGAGTTTGTGCCCAGTGATAGATTGGCCTGGGTGTATCTGCCCAGTGCCCGCAACGTTCTCCCCTGGATGGATGGATGGATGTTTTGGAATGTTTACAGGGAATTTGTATACGTGTCCCAAAATTCAAAGTGTGTTTGGGGCAACATCCATCCATCCATTATCTGCCGCTTTATCCTATATTAGGGTCACGGGGGGATGGGGGGGGGGGTGTTCCCCATGCCCATCCAGGGGAGAATGTTTCGGGCGCTGGGCAGATACACCCAGGACAGGGCGCCAATCTATCGCTGGGCACACACTCACTCACACAGAAAAACAAAAAAAATTGATTTGATCCATGTTTTTGGACTGTGGGAGGAAACCGGAGAACCCGGAGGAAACAAACGCGGACACGGGGAGAACATGGAAACTCCACCCAGATGGGGATTCGAACCGGAAATCCCAAGCGCTGAGAGGTGAACATGCTAACCACTAAGCCACCGTGCCGTTTGGGGCAACATGTTTTAGGTAAATTAAAATAATGTTAGGAGACTAAGTAAACGGATCCTAGTCTTAGTGTAGTGCTTGTACGATGTTAGGCAATTTCAACAGCTGCCTGTTTGCTGATAAATTTACATATCCAATAAGAACCCTACATAAACAGGTCTTCATTCTACAATCAACGTAAAATAAAATAAAAACAAGAATAAATAATTAGATTTCTTTTATTAAACAAAGAAAATGCTTCCAATGTTATTATTTCCTCTAAATAATTATTGCATGAAGTGAAAATAAAGAAACTCTTAATTGGATGCCCAACTCTGAAGCGGAAATGAGGTTAAACAAGGGTTCATATTTATTGAATATTTTAACTTTTATTTTAAAACAAGCTCACACATGTAAGGGAACAAGGAGCAGCCAACAAAGTCTCAGGATTTGCAGACAATGATGTGCTTATACTGAAAATATATGGGGCATCACAAAGAAGATAATTAGACACAGTAATCTCAGTCGGTTAAGCGGCTGCAAATTGTGTTTAATTAGAATGACCAAAAATTCTAATTTGCAAATCAGTACTCTCTGAAATTAAACGCCAAACCACATTGGTTGTCATGCTACTCATTCATTCATTCATTCATTATCTTCCGCTTTATCCTCTATTAGGGTTGCGGTGGGGTTCCCCATGCCCATCCAGGGGAGAACGTCTCGGGCGCTGGGCAGATAGACCCAGGACAGGGCGCCAATCCATCACTGGGCACACACTCACTCACACAGACACACTCTATATGGGGCAATTTTGAGAATTCAATTGACTTGATCCATTTTTTTGGACTGTGGGAGGAAACCGGAGAACCCGGAGGAAACCCACGCAGACACGGGGAGAACATGGAAACTCCACCCAGATGGGGATTCGAACCGGGAATCCCTAGCACTGAGAGGCAAACGTGCTAACCACTAAGCCACCATGCCGCCTGTCATGCTACTGTCCTGTAATTTTTTAAATAAATTTGATATCTCCCATGTTTTAAAATCTGTCTTACAAAATACAATGACGTTGTAAATAAAGTCACAGAACATTGTCCTCTCTACCATTTTTAGTGAAATTTTATTTAAGAGACTAAACAAAAATCACAGATTTTGTTTTTCATTGCATTGCAAAAAAATATCCAAACTCATAACCTTCTTATATTTCACAAAATGAATAATAATTACCCTAAACCTGACCTGCAATATAAACTGTATTTGTAATTGTAATATATTTTTTTTGTAGTGCATAGCTTGTAAAATTATACTAAAATCATAATACATACCTTATGATTTTAGTATAATTTTACAAGCTATGCACTACAAAAATATATATATATATATATATTACAATTAACCAAAAACACATTTTCATTTCATTTTTTCAATCATACACCTCGACTTCTTCGATTCTAATATGTTAAATATTCTGCAAGTGTTGCTCTGAACATCATGATGTAGACAGTATATTACAATAGGTCAGAAAATGCCAAGAATACCACCGGGAGTGAAAAAACAGCTGGCCTTGCAGTAATGTCTTGTACGAACCATTCTAGAATTGTCTGACTTTAATCCACTGTGGTTCCTAAGATGCTTGCAGTGAAGGCACACTGAATCTAACCCCTGTGTAAAGGTGTTATATGGCAGTAATTATTTGAACAATATCCGTTTGTTTTATTGTATTTTTTTGCTGTGTACAGCTGTATTATGGATTTCTTGAAACTATTAAGGGGGTCGCAACAGGGAACGCAAAAGAAGGCAATTGCCTGGGGCCCTCTATTGGAAGATGTCCCAGAGGATGGCTGATTTTATTAGGCTACAGAAACAGCAATATTGAAGGAACCACTTAAAATTCGATGATTTGCCTTGTACAGCAGAACACAACATCACATGGAAACCCACACCATTAGAATCAATATCCGAAGCTAACGAAGCTGACAAGAGCAGGAGGGGAGAAATGAAGAACAGGCAAACAAACAGAGACAAATCTGTTACGTTAAATTAATTATTTATGTCAAGGGTTTGATTTAGTGGACCATGAAATATGAGCTTAACAGCGTTCTAACCACGCCAGCTAGTAAGTAGACTTGATTATTTTGTCTAAACAAACTAATGCATATATGGCATCATATCGGTTCATATGTGAACAAATTTGCTTGTATATGTCTTACAGTAAACAAGATGTTACAAGAAATTGGCAATGACTGAATATTTATAACGCCGAGCCCAAGTAATGAGAGCGATAAAAAGGACAAAGCAGGCAGGTTAAAAGACTAACAAGTGTGGTGTCCATCCATCCATTATCTTCCGCTTTTCCCCCCCATCCAGGGGAGAACGTCTCGGGCGCTGGGCAGATACACGCAGGACAGGGTGCCAATCCATCGCTGGGCACACACTGACTCACACAGACACGCATATGGGGCAATTTGGAGAACTCAATTGACTTGATCCATGTTTTTGGACTGTGGGAGAAAACCGGAGAACCCGGAGGAAACCCACACGGACAAGGGGAGAACATGGAAACTCCACCCAGATGGGGATTCGAACCAGGAATCCTCTCCCACTGAGAGGAGAACATGCCAAACACTATATATAACCAAGACACGGACGACAGAAGACAAGCAACTAACTTTCAATGAAAGCGGACCGACTTTCAATGATAATAATTTGATGAGCCACGGGAAGGAGAATAGTTTTTGTAACAACTGGGTGGAGACACGTGAAGAGACACAGGTTGTGATCTCGCCCGCCGAGTCTCGTAACTCGCCCGCAATCGTAATCCTCGTAATCCTCCCGGAATGACGGCGAGCTCCGAAGTAATTTTCTTTACTCTGCTTTTCTGTGAGATGAGCGCGCATGGAGCCACAGATCAGCAGGACGTGATGTGTGGAAAAAACCACCCGGTCGCACAACAATACTTTTATAGATTTTGGAACTCAGTACACGTATAAGGCGCACCGGATTATAAGGCGCATGTCCGATTTCTGGGAAAATTTTAGGCTTTTAGGTGCGCCTTATAGTCCGGAAAATACAGTATTCATGAACAGGTTTGAAACATGAGCAAAATCGTTGTTAAGCCACAAACATTAAAGTTTGGGGTGATTGTAGTATTGAAATCAAAGTTAGCACAGCGTGGTAGTCATATATTTAAACATGTGAAAAGGTGTTGCAGTTCAAAGCTACAGACATTTGCTGCACATCTTTTTCTGTTGCTCTGTTTCCATGGCAACCCCCCCCCCCCCATTTTTTTTACCTGTCAAAACTGGCAGCGATGTCTGTAAGGTACCCCAAGGTGCACAGACTGAAATATCACTGACAAGGTCAACACGCGGCACAACAGGCATCTCTACAGAAGTGTAATAAAATAAAAAGTCGGAGTGAAAGCTCCTAAAAGGCCAATTAGTCATCACATCTTACTGGGTCTCATGGACAGTGAATATTATTTCTGAAAGAATGTGACATATTACATAATTTCTTGGTACTGTCAGGTGTTAAGCATCAACATGTTAAAGAAATTCATGTGGCATTTGTTGACATTTGTTAATTTCACATTCCATTTATTAACCAAAAGCTGAGCTAAGACTGAGGCTCATAAGCAGGGAGAGTTAAAGCTGACCTTCTGGATCCACTATGGATTACGGCAGACATATGACCACCAAACCTAAACAGTAGCTTCCAGTTCAAGCTGGGAAAAGATAATCAAAATTTAATCTTTGCACAGTGTGTGTTTGGGGGGGGGGGGGTCCAGAACCAAATCCTCTACCCAACAACAAAAGAGTTCAACATATTTTCTTCAAAGATAAAGAGAATTAAGATTCAGATCTTTGCTGAGCAGTAACACACACACACACACACACACACACACACACACACACATGCATGCACACACAAACTGCAATTTCTGCTTGTTTAAAAAAAAAAAAAAAAAAAATTCATAAAAAAAAAAAAAAAAATATATATATATATATATATATATATATATATATATATATATATATATATATATATATGGCGGCACGGTGGCTTAGTGGTTAGCACGTTCACCTCTCAGCACTAGGGATTCCCGGTTGGAGTTTCCATGTTCTCCCCGTGTCTGTGTGGGTTTCTTCCGGGTTCTCCGGTTTCCTCCCACAGTCCAAAAACATGGA
This sequence comes from Corydoras sp. C115, assembly GCA_019802505.1. NCBI lineage: Eukaryota > Metazoa > Chordata > Actinopteri > Siluriformes > Callichthyidae > Corydoras > Corydoras sp. C115. Next base: position 650,160 of record JAFMOC010000008.1, read on the forward strand.
TCAAGTCAATTGAGTTCTCCAAATTGCCCCATATAGAGTGTGTATGTGTGCGTGTCTGTGTGAGTGTGTGCCCAGCGATGGATTGGCACCCTGTCCTGGGTGTATCTGCCCAGCGCCCGAAACGTTCTCCCCTGGATGGGCATGGGGAACCCCACCGCGACCCTAATATAGGATAAAGCGGAAAATAATGAATGAAAAAAAAAAAAAAAAAAATATATATATATATATATATATATATATATATATATATATATATATATATATATATATAAACATATACAAACTGTATACATTGTACATATGTTTTGATGTTAGTGTATCACACTAATCTCTAAATGGACTGATGCACTTTCTAGGGTGCTTTCCTTTCACATTATGAACACTGTAATAAGCTCCAGTACTTTGTAAGACTCTAATAAGGTTTGTGTATAATTTCCAGCTTTGTTTGCTATACTGCCTCTTTACTTTAAAGCTTCTTCAAAACTATTCTCTACTCGCTGGTGATCAACAAACTTCAAACAATATAGGAGGCATCTTATTATATCTTTTAATAATTACATTTTATACTGTAACTGTGAACAAACCATATTTTAAAAGGTATGTAAGTGTTTTTTAACCATGGTAACAAAGTCGTGAATATCTTTCCACTAATAGTAAGGTTTATAAATGCCAGCTCCTGTTTCTAGGACACAAGTTTTAAGTGCCTTTTGTATTTTTTTCATTACTTTATCTGCTTAAGGTAACATGATTTAAATTTGATTTTAAGTGCAATCTTAGCAAAGTTGTTTAAACAAAAACCTGCAATTGCAATAACGCTGATTCACTAATCAAATAAAATCTTGTTTCAACGTCTTTATAATATAATTTGTTTTTATTTATTTTGCAAAAATAGGATTAAAAAGTGAAATTACAAATATCTTTGAGAAAAATATCACATTAACAAGCACAAATCTAAGCATCAGATAGAGAGGTGTAAAGTTCGCTGCTGCCGGGCTCTAGAACAGTGAGGATTTTTGCCATTTATTGGAAGAGCATTGATGAAGGCGGACACCGATGTTTGTTGATAAGGCCTGTTATTTATGTGGTGTTGTGTTCATGGGGGCGGCACGGTGGCTTAGTGGTTAGCACGTTCGCCTCTCAGCGGTAGGGATTCCCGGTTCGAATCCCAATCTGGGTGGAGTTTCCATGTTCTCCCACAGTCCAAAAACATGGATCAAGTCAATTGAATTTTCAAAATTGCCCCATATAGAGTGTGTCTGAGTGAGTGAGTGTGTGCCCAGCGATGGATTGGCGCCCTGTCCTGGGTGTATCTGCCCAGCGACCGAGATGTTCTCCCCTGGATGGGCATGGGGAACCCCCCCGCGACACTAATAGAGGATAAAGCGGGAGATAATGAATGAATGAATGAATGTGTTCATGGGTATGGTAGCTCAGGGAGTTAAGCTATCAATCTGAAGGTTGTGGGTTCAAATCCCAAATCCACTGAATTTACCATTGTGGATCCTATTACACGGGCCTTAACCCTCATTGCTCCAGATATCATGGCCAGTCCTGCGTTCTGACCATAACCAAGTTTGCATGTTTTGCATGTAACTAGTATGATGTATGTTTAGATAAAAGCATCTGCAAAATGACCCAATAAATGGTCTATTTTCTACAACAATGAGACCTTGCTTTGTGTACTAGGGCACCATCTGGCTAAAAAAGAAAAAGGCCTTCCTCAAACTGTTTGAAGTTGGAAGGATATACATTTTTCAGAATGTCTTGGAATGCTGAAACCAAGCACACCATATTTTTCTGTACATAATTCATCCTTCACCAAACCCAATGGTCAGAACAATGTAGTTATAGTGTTCGTCTTTCCAGAACACTACATATTCCATAGAACATATTCCTACTGTTCCAGAGCCTGGTGGCAGCACATTTAATACCACTCTATCTGATGCTTAGCACTGTGCTTGTTGATGTATGTCAGTACATGCAGCTGCTCAGCCATGGTAACCCATGTCATGAAGTTACTGATTCATCAGATTGTCTGCAACTTTTCTTCTACTATGGCTCTCAGCAGTCAGTGACCCTGCTCTGTTACTTCACATGGTCTGCTGCTTCATGGCAGAACAGTTTCCTAGAAAACTTTTTAATCATACCACTCACAGATCATAAAATATTTAGGATAACAGAACCTTCACGATGGCAGTAACAATGTCCAAATACAATGAGATTTTTAGAATATAAAGTAAAAAGGATTATTAAAATAATTTCTTCTCAGGTTTCATTGTATCTGTGTTTTAGACAGAATGAGTGAAACGTTTATCAATTTCATAAGTAAATCTAATCTTGTTTGATTTATGCTCCTGCTGTCACCTGCCCCCAGCAATTTGGAAGCTCATCTGCATGAGTGCTTCTCTACTGAGTGCCTGCAGATATTATTAAAATGTTACATGCTCTGAAGTAATGACTAATCATGCTTTATCCTGACTGCATTTAAACTTCACAGATTATAAGATGCTAGGTGGTTCAAAAAGCCTGAGCATAGACTTTGTACTTGGTATAAATTCAAGTAATATAAATTCAAACTTAAGTTTAAAGTGAATATACTTGTCATTATAATAGTGAATAATATAATATTGAATTCATTATAGGCGGCACGGTGGCTTAGTGGTTAGCACGTTTGCCTCTCAGAACTAGGGATTCCCGGTTCGGATCCCCATCTGGGTGGAGTTTCCATGTTCTCCCCATGTCTGCGTGGGTTTCCCCTGGGTTCGCCGGTTTCCTCCCACAGTCCAAAAACATGGAACAAGTCAATTGAGTTCTCCAAATATATATAGAGTGTGTATGCATGCGTGTCTGTGTGAGTGAGTGTGTGCCCAGCGATAGATTGGCGCCCTGTCCTGGGTGTATCTGCCCAGCGCCCAAAACGTTCTCCCCTGGATAGGCATGGGGAACCCCCCCACGACCCTAATATAGGATAAAGTGGAAGATAATGAATGAATGAATGAATTAATTATATAACAACAACAATAATAATAATAATAATAATAATAATATTTTGGATTGGGGTGGTGGTGGCGAAATACAAGTGAATACAATACAACAGAACATCAGTTTTCAATTCTCAAGCTGCCCTGTGACCTTAACTTTAAACAGCTATATTTTATTAAATTAGTTTTAGAGATTCATAATAATGATGCACTCCCTGATTAATGGTCTCAAACTCCTTGTTTTTTAATTCTAATTTTGATTATTTTAGTTTTGTGTCTCTCAATAAGTATCTCACAAATAACAGAATAGGGTAACTATAGCGCAGTAGATGGAAATAAAAAACTAGGTCAATTTTGACATATGGAAGAATAATATTTTTGTTGTAGGTTAGTTAGGTTAGTTAGTTAATTATGGTATACATGTCTGTGTATTTTACTGCACACGTGTTTGTCCAGCTGTATTTCGTTCATGCATTGTTACTCCATGTTTTTACACAAAAATAAAAATGCAGCTTGATCGTCTCTAATAATGTTGTGTTGACAACTGCAAGGAACATCATAAGAAATATGATCTTTCTTAAGTGCTTGTTAAATGCAGGAGGAATCAAACATTATGGATGGCCTTCTGAAGTTAATTCTCCTGGGCTCTAATTAAAATCTGTAGTGTTTCTCCGTTCTGCCAGTACATTTAATGGAATCAAGTTTCCATAAAGCAATTCTAACTAATTTATTACTCACTGATAGATGAAGATGCATTTGTTATTTGGAAACATTTTCTACATAAACAGCCTAGCAAAAGCTCCCCTCTGCATTCTGTTCCAACGTTAATCAGTGCTGTCTGTCCATTAAACTGGTAAAAACTGTCAGAGAATTCCCAACATATTCATTAATTATTAACTATTAATGTTTCACTGAAAATTTAACACGTAAATGTTTTTTTTGTTTGCATGTTCTAATAGATAATAATAAATCAAAAAGTACCTGCTGGTTTAAACAGCGCTGTGAAGATGACTATTGCACCCATATAAGCCTTGTGACATTATGTAACTATATAAGAGTTACAGACGTTCTAATCATCAAACGCTTTATACATACATACATTTAACATCTGCTAAACCATGCTATAGATCCAATACCATCCCAACCATCCTGTGAGAAAATGGTAAAACTAATTGATTTACATAATTTATTAATTTATTTAAAATGTGGCTGAAATTTACAGTTTAAACTAAAACTGACACAAAACATAAAACACAATGCCGCTTAAAAATTGTGGGAAATGTTACACTTACCACAAACCAATTGGTTGACCGTGATCCTCTGGTGAACCTCCGCCTTTGGAAAGAAAGTCACAATAAGTAATTGCATTCTACAGAAATTTATTGAAAGGTTATAAAAATGTTTGTAAACGTTCTTGCTGAAAATATAATTCTTCTACATTTTCAGGTTGTAAAAAAATGTGATTAAGTAAACCTAATTAAAACAATAATAATCTAATAAGCCCAAAAATAGTAATATGAATAGATCTAAATACAAGTATCTGTTAAAATAATAATTGAATAATAATTAATCCATCAAAAAATATATTTTTAGAGGAGCACTCTCTCATTTACATTACATTACATTTATTCATTTAGAAGACGCTTTTATCCAAAGCGACTTACAAATGAGAACATCACAAGTCAGAAGTTATGAAGAAAACCAACTATACTGTAAAATCATCAAACCTGATTGTTACCCCTCACCCCCCCTTTTTTTTTTTTCTTTTTTTTTTTTTTTTACAACAGGTATTTGTTAAAAAGACCTTCAGTAGCCTCTCAACACTATGGAGTCCCAGTTCGAATCCCAATCTGGGTGGAGTTTCCATGTTCTCACCGTTTCCACCTGGGTTTCCTCTGGGTTTCCTCTGGGTTTTCGGTTTCCTCCCACAGTCCAAAAACATGGATCAAGGTAAATGAAATGCTCCAAACTGCCCCATATAGAGTGTGAGTGTGTCTGTGTGAGTGGGTGTGTACCCAGCGATAGATTGGCGCCCTGTCCTGGGTGGATGGATCAGTACAATTGATGCACAATAGTCTGACAACTTATCTCTTACTATAGTCAGTCTTACATCCTTAATTAATAAAGGTAGGTGCATTATTCAGTACCATTACCATATTTGTAAATCCTAACACTATTAAGACATAATACAATGAATGTTAGTTAAACATCCGAAAGGAAATCTTCCTATCATTACAGCTAAATAAATGTTAATTAATTAAGAAAAACAAAGGTTTTTAACTGCTCAGAATGGAAGTGACTACAGAATACAACAAAAAATGTAAATAAAAATTGTACAAATTATTTTACTTCTTTTACACTGTTGCCTCTCATTACCAGAGAGAAACATACAAAGTGTTTCATTCTTGTTTTTTTTTCACGTTTGAGCTATAAATTTCTGTGCTACTTGTCAGTGTGTTTCTGTGGACAGTGTTTCCATGGATACAACAGCATGTCAGGGTGTGCCCAAAAGATAAAAAGAAACAAAGTAAGAACCCCTGGTGAGATGGGCGAGATAGTCACAAAACCTTTAAATGGCATTAAATTACCATCAACTCCCAATGTAACCCATTTTTAACATTTCAGTTCACTGACACTAGGTATAGAATTCATAAAAAAAGAACTGAGACATTTTCTTAGCTTGTTCAGTTTCTTTTATATCCCTCATATTTTTTAAATAAACTAAGCCTGGGGTCTTTTAAAATAAACTGAGCCTGGGGTATTATGGGTTGAGAAAAAAGGGGCACAATTAAACATAAGACTAGCCAGAAGGAATGAGCAACTAAAACACAGAAAGAAATAACTAAGCAGTACATTTCAATTACGTGGAAAATGCAGAATTTCTTTGACACACTAATGTTTTTACAATTTAGACAAATAAAATGTCATTTTTATTTAGATAGCTCTACCACCACAGTTTAAATAATTAATATATTGTATAGTTTTATATTCTGAGAACTGATGTGTTAATCCGAGGCACATTTATAATCTTAACTTTATCTTATTATTTCTGCCTGAAATTATGTATTTAAACAAATTTGCTTTGTGGTACATTTTTCTTTCAGTCAGTCAGAACCAGACAGAATTTATTAACCACGGAGAATAATTCAAGAAAAAAAAGACACCAACTTTATGTTTGTTTTTTATGAGATGAGAAAGTTATGAAGTTCTTATAATATATAAGAAATAGTTGTTGTGAATAGCTGGTGGCTCAGTGGATTTTAAAAATACACAACTAATTTTCGTAGCATTTATAATTAATGTACATGTTAATATTTGTTATTGTACTGCAAAATATTATTGACAATTTAACACAGTAAAAATGTAAATACATTTAATTACAACAACATTGCAGTGTATAATAATATTGCGGTAATGTTACATTTAAACCTAAATGGCAAATATCATTACAGCAAAACAAAAGCATATTTATGTTCAAATTACCATATAATTATTAATTATAGTTTGTGTTTCATTCTATGTGATTTAAATCATTTCAGCGTTTTCGGTGTAAATATGCTTACAGTGTGTTAATACTCTATAATTAAAAAGCAACACTCTAATGTGAGTTGCATTCTATATTACTCTTATCCTCAGGACAATATAGACTACAGTGAAGCAATGTGCAATATCCTCAAATCCTGCAGATGCTCTTTTTCTGCTGACATTACTATTTTAATTTACTCATGAACCCAGGGCAATAGGCTTTAGTGCTTTACAGCAAATTCATTTCATCTTCAAAAACATCTACTGATCCTTCTTCAATGTTCTGGGTAGAATGGGTCACTAAAAAGGCGGATACAATAATAATAATAATAATAATAATAATAATAACAATAATAATAAAACACATTAATATAAAAATATAAAAAATAAAAGGGCGGCATGGTGGCTTAGTGGTTAGCCTCTCAGCGCTAGGATTCCCGGTTCGAATCCCCATCTAGGTGGAGTTTCCATGTTCTCCCCGTGTCTGCGTGGATTTCCTCCGGGTTCTCCGGTTTCCTCCCACTGTCCAAAAACATGGATCAAGTCAATTGAGTTTTCCAAATTGCCCCATATAGAGTGTGTCTGTGTGAGTGAGTGTGTGCCCAGTGATGGATTGGCGCCCTGTCCTGGGTGTATCTGCCCAGCGCCCGAAACGTTCTCCCCTGGATGGGCATGGGGAACCCCACCGCAACCCCAATAGAGGATAAAGTGGGAGATAATGAATGAATGAATAAAAAATAGAATAAAAATAAACAAATTACACTTTTTAGATATTATTTATTGCATTCTTAGTTATAGGAATAAATTATCAAATGACAACTGTTTTAACTTTTCAAAATGGATGTGTAGGGGCTAAAGCGAGACATAGACAATACACTACATGCGTTTAAATACTACAACGAAATGACTACTTATAGCTACTTAAATAATGAATGACATGCTCTACTTGTTAAGTAGGCTAGGTTATGGGATACACATGTAAAATGTTCAAGCCACCAATCTGTCAGTAAACATAAACAAGATAAAACATTTAAAGAGTAATGAATGTGTTTATCTTATTTTAGATCTGATCATTAAGAATTACAGTTGATATTAGTTAGGGCAGGCTTATTAGTTGGGATAATGGACTAATCATCATGTTTTTTAGAAATGTCTAACTGACATTTCAACAGCTGAGGCTACTGACAAAAACCTGAATGTGACTTGACAGATAAAATGACCATGAAATTGTTACTTCCATCATTTAAATGAAATGAGATTTGCTGATGCTTTAGCATGACATTTTGCCAACGCTTTGTGTTTCCATTGAAATATAAATTATTAGTCCATTTGTAAGAAATAATTTAATATGCTTATAATAAAGAAGGCTTATTGGAATGGATCATTTATGACATTGGGCCCGTTTAATGTTTAATTTGTTGTGTTTGAAGTGGTAAGTTAAAAGCATATGTAAGATATGTAAAAATGAATGGTATCTCAGTATTCAAATTCAAATTTTTACAGATTTTGTGAGAACAATAAGTGATTTAAGTTAAGTTATTGTTTTTATTGCAGTTTACAAACTTAGAGCTCAAACACAAAAGGTCATGGAAATAATGTTGTAGTAGTAAAGCATAATTAGTCTAAAAAAAGTGATTTGCAAAGTGAAGTTCTTTGGCTCTCATACACAGGTCTTAGAAAAATTAATACAAAGCACATTAATAAATTTTTGCTCTTATAAATCATGAGATGATACTGATCTTTCTTAGATTTTATCAGCAATAAAAGCAAAACTAAAGACTGTTGCTAAATGTAGCAATGGCCTCTAATGTAAAGCACAACTTTATACTTTGATAGCATAATCACTTACAATTATTGTAATTCTTACGACTACGTTCACTTCACTTCTAACATTTTCCTGGTTTCGTTTGAAAAACTCTGGGCTAGTGTAAAACAGTGCCATGTTTGGAACATGTTCAAATCTTCAGTTGCTTAGCAGCAGATCACCTGAAATATTCACAGTTAAAACTTTGCACAGGGTTTGCTTCATAAGCATTGCTGCAGCAAATGATTTACACTGAGTTTTGATTTAATTAGTTGTTCAGTACTTGTTTTTTTTTTCAGTTTTTCTTACTTCCTTTTTTTTAAATAGTCAATAATGTTTCTACAAACTTTTAAAAATATCTGTAAATATTTTATCAAATATTTGTCATATTTTTTTACTTCTGTGTACAAAACCCATCCTTAGGGTAAAATAAACCATCATACACAAAATGCTGTTTACAACAGTTTTCCCCAAAACAGTTCACTTGACTAGGCCTAGTTATTAATGGACTAGTCATTTTTTGAAGTATATATATATTTAATTTTGCTGTTTGTTTTTTGGATTTGTTGTTATTCATTTTCATTCATTATCTTCCACTTTATCCTCTATTAGGGTCACGGTGGGGTTCCCCATGCCCATCCAGGGGAGAACGTTTCGGGTGCTGGGCAGATACACCCAGGACAGGGCGCCAATCCATTGCTGGGCACACACTCACTCACTCACACACTCTATATGGGGCAATTTGGAGAACTCAATTGACTTGATCCATGTTTTTGGACTGTGGGAGGAAACCGGAGAACCCGGAGGAAACCCACGCAGACACAGGGAGAACATGGAAACTCCACCCAGATGGGGATTCGAACCGGGAATCCGTAGCGCTGAGAGGCGAACGTGCTAACCACTAAGCCACCGTGCCACCAGGATTTGTTGTTAACACCATTAAAAACTTTTATTGTTTTAGGTTTGGCACTATAGCACCCATATGTGTATTTCCTACAACATGCATATTAGCTGAAAACCCCCCTTGCGCCTTATAGAATTTACAGCTCAGACAGTCAAACAAAATGGCAAATGTAGGTGTGTGTGTGTGTAGGTCTTGCATAATTTCTCGGTTTTGCCGTAGGCCAAAAGAACAACAACTCAAAAGATTAATCTTAACCTGAAAATGATAAACTACTTGCAGAACTTAATTCTGCTTCCATCCTTTTTAGTTACCATTATTCTCCATAACTTCTCAAATAAAAAAAGAGAGGCGATTTAATTGAACACAGAGAACTGATACATCTTTGTCATTTATGGAGACTGTGAGCTAACCCTTTGCAGATGGAGAGCCAAGTATAGCCCTTATGGATTTGAGGGCGCATTTCTTTTTTTGGAGTGCTCGCCACTGCAGCTCCATCTCTGTCAACACCAACTGAGTCAGTTTATATCTACACTCCCAAATTGGTGCAAATACACTGCATCTCTTTAACAGAGAACCCAAGAAATCTCTGTAATGTAATGTTTCTTTTTAACAGATTTTATAGAAATTATACAGAAATGTAAAGGGAAACGTGCATGAAGGGAAAATTAACCCTTCATGCTTCATGCAGGCCCAGTTCTGTGTGCCTAAAGTTTTCTGTTGTGATTGCATCTTACTGATGACTGTGCTGTTTGTTATTTTTGCTCCACTTCTATTATTTTATTTATTCTTGCAGCATCAAAACAAAGTATTTTAATGTTCGCCTAAACCCAAAAAGCCATTTACAAATTACAATTGAGTCAAAAAAATTAAAGTACTGATCATTTCAACATGGCTGTACACTTTGGCACGTTTCAGGTGCATTAGAGCATTAATTTGAGCATTCAGTTTATCTTGAATCCATGATTTTGGACTGTTGGAGGAAACCAGAGAACCCGGAGGAAACCCACACGGACACGGGAAATGGAAACTCCACCCAAATTGGGATTCGAACCTGGATGCCAAGCGCTGAGAGGCAAACGTGCTAACCACTAAGTCACCGTGCCACCCCAGATTATTATTATTATTATTATTATTATTATTAAGTTAAAGTTATTATAAGTTATTATTAAGTTCATTCATTATCTTCCACTTTATCCTATATTAGGGTCGCGGGGGGGGGGGGGGGTCCCCATGCCCATCCAGGGGAGAACGTTTCAGGCGCTGGGCAGATACACCCAGGACAGGACGCCAGTCCATAGCTGGGCACACATTCAAACAGACACACTCTATATGGGGCAATTTGGAGAACTCATTTGACTTGATTCATGTTTTTGGACTTTGGGAGGAAACCGGAGAACCCAGAGGAAACCCAAGCAGACACAGGGAGAACATGGAATCTCCACCATGATGGGGATTCAAACCATTATCTCCCGCTTTATCCTCTATTAGGGTCGCGGTGGGGTTCCCCATGCCCATCCAGGGGAGAACGTCTCGGGCGCTGGGCAGATACACCCAGGACAGGGCACCAATCCATCGCTGGGTACACACTCACTCACACACACACACACTGAAACACACTCTATATGGGGCAATTTAGAGAACTCAATTAACTTGATCCATGTTTTTGGACTGTGGGAGGAAACCAGAGAACCCGGAGGAAACCCACGCAGACACGGGGAGAACATGGAAACTCCACCCAGATGGGGATTCGAACTGGGAATCCCTAGTGCTGAGAGGAGAACATGCTAACCACTAAGCCACCGTGCCGCCCCCAGTCAAATTTACATGTTTTAAATACTTTCAGACACAAAGAGATCAGTTATGGCTGGATTTTGCTTGACAGACATTCAGTAACTACATTTCAGTAGCTTTATAACAGGTTTTAATTAGTTGGCTTTGGCGTTTGTATCGCTGTCGCGGGTTTCAGTTGGTCCGAGCCCCAAAACACATTCTACATTACTGTTATAATAAATACGTTAAATGTTTTAATAACTTAAGGAATGTGAGCACTTAATAAACATAGTTTAATATGTAAATAAACTGGTGCGTCATGAATGAAAACAAGTGAAACACCACAGCGCCACCTCCTGACGCATGTCAATATACCGTTAGGCGTTTTTTGATTTAATATGCGCAGTTTTTAATATTAACGACCTCGAATATTAATAATTGGTTTTAAATCGACACTTTACCTGCGGAATGAGACAAACGCAACGAATCCACCGCGTTACGCCCGAGGAGGGAAACTTTTATTTTGACATACGACTTCAAACGAACGCACGCACCGAGGCGCGATCACTGCGGTAAATAAGTCTGTTTACTGTGTTTATTACGATGTCAGCGAACATTAAAGGAGAAAACTGCAAATAAACTAATCAAAGCACCGAGGTGAGTGAGCGGGGCATTCGTTTCGGCTTTTAATCACGGGCAGTGGGTTTGATGTGCTTCCATCATCAGTACCCCACCCACCGCAGGCAGGCCGGGGTTGTGTTTACATCAGCCTTTCAGACAACTTTATTCTTTTAACGTTCTGAAAACGTTCTTCTGTCGTTCTCTAACAGCGGTCTGCTCACATGTCCTGTTCCTTCATCGTTACGTCACCACTGCCACGTTCCAGGGATTTAGTCCAGCACTTTACTAACACAAAGTTTGGGCTGTTCTGTAATAAATAAATAAATAAATAAATATTCATTCATTATCACCCACTTTATCCTCTATTAGGGTCGCGGTGGGGTTCCCCATGCCCATCCAGGGGAGAACGTCTCGGGTGCTGGGCAGATAGACCCAGGACAGGGCGCCAATCCATCGCTGGGGACACACTCACTCACACAGACACACTCTATATGGGGCAATTTGGAGAACTCAATTGACTTGACTCATGTTTTTGGACTGTGGGAGGAAACCGGAGAACCCGGAGGAAACCCACACGGACACGGGGAGAACATGGAAACTCCACCCAGATGGGGATTCGAACCTGAATCCCTAGCGCTGAGAGGAGAACATGCTAACCACTAAGCCACCCAATAAATAAATTAAAAAAACACTTTTTTTTTCAAACCACATGAAAAAAAGAACCAACAAGAAACTAAAACTGATGCTAAATAAACTTTAGGAAAAAAAAATCCGGTTCGAATCCCCATCTGGGTGGAGTTTTCATGTTTGTGTCCGCGTGGCTTTCCTCCGGGTTCTCCGGTTTCCTCCCACAGTCCAAAAACATGGGTCAAGTCAATTGAATTCTCCAAATTGCCTCATATAGAGTGTCTGTGTGAGTGAGTGTGTGCCCAGCGATGGATTGGCGCCCTGTCCTGGGTCTATCTGCCCAGCGCCCGAGACGTTCTCCCCTGGATGGGCATGGAGAACCCCACCGCGACCCTAATAGAGGATAAAGCGGAAGATAATGAATGAATGAATGAACTTGACAGATGTTTGCCTCTCAGTGCTGAGGATCCAGGTTTGAATCCCGAACTGGGTGGAGTTTCCATGTTCTCCCCATGTCCGTGTGGGTTTCCTCCGGGTTCATCCCACAGTCCAAAGACATGGATTCAAAGTCAATTGGCTGATCTAAATTGCCCCATATAGAGTGTGTGTGTGTCTGTGTGAGTGAGTGTGTACCCAGCAATGGATTGGCGCCCTGTCCTGGGTGTATCTGCCCAGTGCCCGAGACGTTCTCCCCTGGATCTGTCAAGTCGCTTTGTTTGATTTGTTTTTCATTGTTTCTGTGTTTCATCAGGGTTCCTTTCATTTCTCTTTCTCTATGTGTTTGATTGGAGCAGATTTGGGGGACAGGAATAAGCTGTACTGTGGTTTTATGGTCCAGTCCTCTCTCTCATCCAACTACAGTCTGCCTCAGCAACCCTGCCCTATGGACAGCACTAGTAAATCATTATTCACACAGAGCACAGATTCACTGGAATGTTTTTTGGACTGAGCAGAAAAAAATAAGTGATTAGATACACGGTTTTCTGTTTGTAATCTCTCTAACAGGGCTGTGCATACACCAAAGCTGTGCTGGTAAGTGTATAAGTGAGAAATGGACTTTTTACAGCCATGTTATAAAAACTGTTTTGGTTTACAGTGCAAATTTTTACTATTTTACTATTTTTAAATTGTACTAGAGTACAGAGTACAGTTTACCTACTATTATGTCTATCATAGACCATAAATGAAAATGTCAGCAAAGTGTTTTGACTCAGTAATATGTTTAGCTTTTTGGGAACTCCATCTAAATGTGTATTTATTTATATGTATATATTTTTATTTACTATGGAATAACTCTTATTGTGCCTTATCATACTAAATTATATTATAATTATATAATAGTAATTCAATTCCAAATGTAATTTCATGAATAAATTTGCAAGTGGAATAATTATCTTAATCTAGTATTAAGATATTGGCGGCACGGTGGCTTAGTGGTTAGCACGATCGCCTCTCAGCGCTAGGGATTCCCGGTTCGAATCCCCATCTGGGTGGAGTTTCCATGTTCTCCCCGTGTCCGCGTGGGTTTCCTCCGGGTTCTCCGGTTTCCTCCCACAGTCCAAAAACATGGATCAAGTTAATTGAATTCTCCAAATTGCCCCATATAGAGTGTGTCTGTGTGAGTGAGTGAGTGTGCCCAGCGATGGATTGGCGTCCTGTCCTGGGTGTATCTGCCCAGCGCCCGAAACGTTCTCCCCTGGATGGGCATGGGGAACCCCCCACGACCCTAATAGAGGATAAAGCGGGAGATAATGAATGAATAGTATTAAGATATAAATTACACATAAGGTGAACATGTGTGAACAACTGCAGTTTTAGAATTATTCATTCATTCATTATCTTCCACTTTATACTATATTACGGTCGCGGTGGGGTTCCCCATGCCCATCCAGGGGAGAACGTTTCAGGCGCTGGGCAGATACACCCAGGACAGGGTGCCAATCCATCGCTGGGCACACACTCACTCACTCACACAGAGACACTCTATATGGGGCAATTTTGAGAATTCAATTGACTTGATCCATGTTTTTGGACTGTGGGAGGAAACCGGAGAACCCGGAGGAAACCCACGCGGACATGGGGATAACATCGAAACTCCACCCAGATGGGGATTCGAACCGGGAATCCCTAGTGCTGAGAGGAGAACATGCAAACCACTAAACCACCGTGCCGCCCGTTTTAGAATTAGTTATGTGCTAATACTGTAGTTTGATATTTAAACATATTAAATATATTTAAATGTATGTTATTGTAGGTGACTCTTTTGCTCTGAATGACTCATGGCTCCAGTGCTGACCTTCTCTCGCTCTCTTCTTCGTTGGAGTCCCCTGTGGGCCAGAAGTATGTCTTCGCTAGAACAGAGAGCCCGGGGGGTGTTTGCCGCTGCTGTGGAGGGAGTGCAGCCAGACAGCGCGGTGCGCAGAGCTCTGCGGCGTCAGGGGGATCAGCTGGATGTGGCTGAACGCAGTTTTAAGCTAAATAACAACGTGCATCTGGTAGGCTTCGGAAAGGCAGTGCTGGGGATGGCGGCAGAGGCAGAGAGGATTGTGGGGGATCACCTAATTCAAGGGTTAGTTAGTGTACCTGTTGGAATCCAGGAAACCCTTCAACGTCTTCAAAAGCCGTAAGTATCTGAGAAAAGTATATTTACTCTCAGACTTGTATTTGTTAGTGTTGTTTTATATTATTTCATTAAAATCAGGTTTTAATTTCACATTATTTCAAACAGTATTGTCAAGAGTCTACTTACTTTCTTTATTCATTCATCTTCCGCTTTATCCTCTATTAGGGTCGCGGGGGGGTTCCCCATGCCCATCCAGGGGAGAACGTTTCGGGCGCTGGGCAGATACACCCAGGACAGGGCGCCAATCTCTCGCTGGGCACAGACTCACTCACACAGACACACTCTATATGGGTAATTTGGAGAACTCAATTGACTTGATCCATGTTCAATTGACCTGGACCCATGATTTTGGACTGTGGGAGGAAACCGGAGAACCCGGAGGAAACCCACGTGGACACGGGGAGAAGATGGACACGCACACAAACACACTCTACATGGGGCAATTTGGAGAACTCAATTGACTTGATCCATGTTCAATTGACCTGGACCCATGATTTTGGACTGTGGGAGGAAACCGGAGAACCCGGAGGAAACCCACGCGGACACGGGGGGAACACTCACACACACAGACACGCACACAAACACACTCTACATGGGGCAATTTGGAGAACTCAATTGACTTGATCCATGTTCAATTGACCTGGACTCATATTTTTGGACTGTGGGAGGAAACCGGAGAACCCGGAGGAAACCCACGCAGACACAGGGAGAACATGGAAACTCCACCCAGATGGGGATTCGAACCGGGAATCCCTAGTGCTGAGAGGAGAACATGCTAACCACTAAGCCACCGTGCCGCCCTTACTTGCTTTAATTGAAACAAATAAAGGAGCAGCACTAATAACATAATGTGATTATAAACTACATTATGTCTGTTAGGCGGCACGGTGGCTTAGTGGTTAGCACGTTCGCCTCTCAGCGCTGGGGATACCCGGTTCGAATCCCCATCTGGGTGGAGATTCCATGTTCTCCCCGTGTCTGCGTGGGTTTCCTCCGGGTTCAAGTCAATTGTCAATTGTAGTCCAGTCAATTGAATTCTCAAAATTGCCCCATATAGAGTGTGTCTGTGTGAGTGAGTGTGTGCCCAGCGATGGATTGGCGCCCTGTCCTGGGTCTATCTGCCCAGCGCCCGAGACGTTCTCCCCTGGATGGGCATGTGGAACCCCACCGCGACCCTAATAGAGGATAAAGCGGGAGAGAATGAATGAATTATGTCTGTTCTGAGGTCAGGATGCCTAAGATCTTTTATTTAATTTCTTTGTAAGGAATATGTTACTGGGCAGCAGCAGCAGGATTAAAGTGATGGAAGGTGCCAAACACAACCTGCCAGATCTAGAAGCCCAAAAGTCGGCTGATAGAATCCGAGAACTGGCCAGTACTCTTACTGAGCGGGACCTGCTACTCGTCCTGGTCTCAGGTAGTGTTTTAAACTCATCACTCCAAATCCTCCGTAAAACATTTTTAAAACATCAGTTACACAAACAAGCGAAACAATTCAACCCTTATTGTTATTCATATGTTTTAGCTCTGTTCTGTGGCAACCATTTCTAGGAATTGATGAGGATGCAAAAGAATGAGTAGTGAGTTATTTGCATTTCATAATGTAGGTGGTGGATCAGCTCTGTTACCAGCTCCTGTTCCACCTATAACACTACAAGAAAAACAGGAAGTGACCCGTCGTCTCGCAGCTGCCGGCGCCACAATTCAGGAATTAAACAAAGTGAGACGAGCACTGTCACTTTTGAAAGGTGGAGGCTTGGCTCGTTGTGCTCACCCTGCCCAGGTACATCTAAACGCTTACCCCCATTACCTGAGCCTTCACAAAGTCACAAACTGTTTTTTTTTTTATTGTATTTATTGTATTTATTGTATTTTTATTTAAGTGATGTGTAATTTCCATCCATCCATTATCTTCCACTTTATCCTATATTAGGGTCGCGGGGGGGGGTTCCCCATGCCCATCCAGGGTGCACCCAGGACAGGGTGCCAATCTATCGCTGGGCACACACTCACTCACACAGACACACTCTATATGGGGTAACTTGGAGAACTCAATTGACTTGATCCATGTTTTTGGACTGTGGGAGGAAACCGGAGAACCAGGAGGAAACCCACGCGGACATGGGAGGAACATGGAAACTCTATCCAGATTGGGATTCGAACCGGGAATCCCTAGCGCTGAGAGGAGAACATGCTAAACCACTAAGCCACCATGCCGCCGTTGATGTGTAATTTGTAAATTGGAAATTCTTTTTAACATAACTTTATATTTTATTAATTTATATAATCTCTGGCGGCACGGTGGCTTAGTGGTTAGCACGTTCTCCTCTCAGCGTTAGGGATTCCCGGTTCGAATCCCCATCTGGGTGGAGTTTCCATGTTCTCCCCGTGTCCGCGTGGGTTTCCTCCGGGTTCTCCGGTTTCCTCCCACAGTCCAAAAACATGGATCAAGTCAATTGAATTCTCAAAATTGCCCCATATAGAGTGTGTCTGTGTGAGTGAGTGTGTGCCCAGCGATGGATTGGCGCCCTGTCCTGGGTCTATCTGCCCAGCGCCCGAAATGTTCTCCACTGGATGGGCATGGGGAACCCCACCGCGAGCCTAATAGAGGATAAAGCGGAAGATAATGAATGAATGAATGAATGAATATATAGTCTCTTTGTTTTTATCTTATCTTATTTATGTTTGATGCTGATGTATCAATGCAAATTTCCCCCTTCGGGATAATTATCTTATGGTAAGTGAAACCCCTTTATTTAGTATTGGGTTACTTGTTAGCGTTGTCACTACAGCAGTCTATTGTTTTATGCTGTTTTATTGGCTCCATATTGGCTCAATAGACCGCCATAATGGTGACGCAACTGGTATTCAATTTGCTGCAATCTACACCGTCACCACTAGATGCCACTGCATCCCAGACACTGAATTTCAATATCACAGCTAACAGTTATATACTGTGTATATATATATATATATATATATATATATATATATATCGAAATAAAAAAAATTCAATGTTGATAGAAAATAATGTTGCCACCATTTGTACGAAATAAATACATAAACAGACTGCTGGGTTTCGTTGAGAAAACAAAATATATTCTTATATTCTAAATTCATTTTCAAAAACAATAGTAAAAACATTTTCATTTCATTTTCTCAGGTGGTGACGCTCATTCTCTCGGACATCATTGGAGATCCTCTTGATCTTATAGCCAGTGGTCCGACAGTGTGCAGCGAGACTCCGCCAGAAGAAGTTTGGTCCATCCTGGAGCACTACAACCTCTCGGCCACTTTGCCTTCATCTGTTAAAGAGGTTTTGAGTCGATCTGGAAGTCAGCAAAGTGATGGACTCAAGGATCATTCGCATGACCATCACATTCTCAACACAGTGATCGGCTCTAACGCCATCGCTCTGGAGTGCGCCAGCAGGAAAGCTCGTGAGTTGGGATTTCGGCCAGTGATCCTGTCCCCCGGAGTGTGTGGTGATGTCCGAAGTGTGGCCCGATTATATGGGCTTCTGTCACATTTCGCCTGCACACCAGGAGAAGAACCCCCTGCATTAGCTGATGAGATCCTTAAACTCGGTCCAGAAGTTGGAGTGGAGACGTGGGATCTTTGTCGCATAATGAAACAGCTGGAAGATGGCAGAGATGAAAGCTGGTGTGCCACGTGCCTTTTAGCTGGAGGTGAACCTACTGTGCAGCTGACCGGGAAGGGCAGGGGTGGAAGGAACCAGGAGCTAGCTCTTCGAGTGGGGCTGGAGCTCAGCAGGAACGAGGAGAAAAGTGTAGCCGTATTCCTGAGTGGTGGAACTGATGGTCAGGACGGCCCTACGGAAGCTGCTGGGGCAGTTAGTGATGGAAACATGGATGCAGATGCCAAAAGCCAGGGTCTGGATGTTGATGGTTTTCTTAGCAGTAATGATTCCTTCACATTCTTCTCACGTCTGTCTGATGGGCAGAGGTTGCTTCTACCAGGGCTAACTGGTACCAATGTAATGGACATTCATGTGTTACTTCTGCCACCTCCACATCCTCCAAGTAACTGATTCAGTATATACACAATGTATAATTTTTAAAAGAATTCGTACATTCCTATCTTTTTCAAGCCTATCAAGAATGCACATTTTATATTCATGTATCTTTTTAACATTACATTGACCTTTTATACTCTACTAATAACCACTTTTTTAAACCACTTTTTCTTAAATGTTCTATTAAAACAATAATAACAGAACACGTCTTATTGATCGTCATTGTTTCCAGTTTCAATTTATTCTGGTAGCATGTTGAACAACAGAGGTCAGAAAGCAAAGAATTACAGTAAAAATTTGATTGGTCTGAGTGAGAAAATGCTTACGTAACACTGACCCATGATAAACATTCAGAAAACCATGTGTCAACATACAGTATGCATTCACCTTTCAATGCGCATAGAACAAAAAGTAGAAAGCGCTGCAACTCCATTAAAAAGTCTTTAAGCTTAATAACGATTTATGAGGCATTAATGCTTTTTAGTATTTTCGTGTGTGATTAAGAACTTATATGTAATCTGGATTTTTGGTTTTTATTGTTGGTTTGTAAATTCTTAAAACCTTATTATACATCTAAGAACTACAGTAATGCTGTGCTGAGTGAGAACATGCATTTTTAGCAAGTTGAATAATCAGAATGTAGAAGTCTGAAATGCCGATTTGAATCCACTCACTTCATATAGCACGGGTAATTATGTGTATGAATTAACAAAATTAATCCTGCATTCATACTTTAATCTGCTCAACGAATATTGAGCAAAATAATTATGGCTTAAGCTGTCATTAAGAATTATTAGAGGTGAACAGGATTAAAGATAGACCTGTGCTATTCATACTGAAGGTATAATTGTGATGAAATTGAAGCATAGGCTCTTTAGTTTCACAGAGATTTTTAATCCCTCCTGAATAAGATTTAATCCATCAACTAACAAACTACTGTGGATGGTGTTCTCTTAATTTACTTTTAAATAAATCTAACTAATAGGTCCAGTTTATAACTTTAACAGTAACAAGTTACTTGTCCACACTACATACTGTACTGTTAATTCAGATTATTATTACTATTATTATAGTTTAAAGACTCAGAGGTCTGAACTGTACAATATAACAAGAATTTAGAATTATTTTCCATTTCTACCTAGAAACCGCCACACATAAAAAAAAAACAAAAGAACGGCAAGCATGAATTTAAAAATTGACATTCATTGACAGAGTAAAAGAATGTTTCAGAATTACTGCACACAGCTTTAAACGCTGATGGGTGAAATTTCGGGATGACAAATCATATGACAAATGTAGACCTTGCTGAGCTAAAGAATTCAGACACATACACCTCAGTCATTTTTTTGCAAATCCATATGCATGCATATGCATTTTGCACATACACATGCACACACACACATATATATATATATATATATATATATATATATATATATATATATATATATATATATATATATTCCAGTACAGGTAATGAGGTGCTGTTAATTAAACCACCAGAGTGTGGAATGGTGTTAGTGACAGTGGCATAAAGTTAGGCTAGTTTGGGTATTTTTTTTTTTATGCAAAAACCGACTCTTGATATAATTTTTTAAAAAAGTGTAATGAAAAATTGCAAATAAAAAGCCCACTGAAACAAAGGCGTTGTTCATACTTGAAGTGTAGATGTGGTTTTGCTTATCAGTTCACACATGGACATGTTTGGGGAAAGTGAGTTTTCACTTGACATAAATGTTTCGAAAATTCTAAATTAAACAGTGCAGTCCCCTGTGATTATGTCGGTATTTAACAGTTTTAAAGCCCTGGTGGATTTGAAGTTGAAGTACCAGCTGGTGAATGAATACTTACATGAATAATAATAAAAAAAAAAAAAAAAAAAAAAAAACATTCTGGTCATTGTTACGAAATAAAAGTATGAAGTGACTAACAGTTATAATGTAATTCTGGCTACTTAGCTGCCGACACATACTAACCACTAAACAGTAAGTTTGCTTAAACAGGATAACAGTGAATTTATTCTCCTGAAAGCTTGAGCTATACGAGTGTATACGTATAGAAGCCCACTTCAAACAGAAAGTGGTTAAAGGAAGCCAATCATTTTATTTAAAATCCTTCACAGCCACAAAGAGTTAGTGCTGATATGCATCACAAACTAATGCTTGGTTCCCTCATTTCCTCTTCACACCCCAGTCATCAGTCCGGTCCTTAGAAACATGTTACATGGCAAAAACATGAAGTCAGCCATGTACCAAAATCCAGGTTGTTATATCTTATATTTGTATCTCACTCAACCAAAGATGAATAAGCTAAAAGGTGGCCCTGCATGCAACCTTCAGGTTTTCTTTTGTTAGAAAAACAAGTAATATATATTAAAAAAAAACTTTTTTAAAAATTATGCTTATAGCGCCATCTTGTAGTGAAATTTTAACTGATTCGACTATCAGTCGACTATAGGGAAAATCTGACGAATCAGATTCGACTACGAAAATCTGTAGTTGAATACAGCCCTAGTAATTACATTCATTATTAGTATTATTTTTATTATTAGGCGGCACGGTGGCTTAGTGGTTAGCACGTTCGCCTCTCAGCGCTAGGGATTCCCGGTTCGAATCCCCATCTGGGTGGAGTTTCCATGTTCTCCCCGTGTATGCGTGGGCTTCCTCCGGGTTCTCCGGTTTCCTCCCACAGTCCAAAAACATGGATCAAGTCAATTGAATTCTCTAAATTGCCCCATATAGAGTGTGTCTGTGTGAGTGAGTGTGTGCCCAGCGATGGACTGGTGTCCTGTCCTGGGTGTATCTGCCCAGCGCCCGAGATTCTCTCCCCTGGATGGGCATGGGGAACCCCCCCGCGACCCTAATAGAGGATAAAGCGGGAGATAATGAATGAATGTATTTTTATTATTATTTACATTTACATTTAGTCATTTAGCAGATGCTTTTATCCAAAGCGACTTACGAATGAGAACATTACAAGTCAGTTATAGTATTGAAGCACTTTTTTTCAGATATATTAAACATAAAATACTTTGATCGGTGTAATGCCTTAATAATTTAAATACCCACGACTTCCCATGCCTTTTGGCAACATAATATTTTTACGAATTTATGTACTGCAGATGGCCGGCAGTGGCTTAGTGGATAGCATGTTCTCCTCTCAGCATTAGGGATTCCCGGTTCGAATCCCCATCTGGGTGGAGTTTCCATGTTCTCCCCGTGTCCGCGTGGGTTTCCTCCGGGTTCTCCGGTTTCCTCCCACAGTCCAAAAA
The DNA here is from genome assembly GCA_019802505.1 of Corydoras sp. C115. Classification (NCBI taxonomy): domain Eukaryota; kingdom Metazoa; phylum Chordata; class Actinopteri; order Siluriformes; family Callichthyidae; genus Corydoras; species Corydoras sp. C115. The sequence continues at coordinate 672,322 of JAFMOC010000008.1, forward strand.
CATGGATCAAGGTCAATTGAGTTCTCGAAATTGCCCCATTTAGAGTGTTTATGTGTGCATGTCTGTGCGAGTGTGTGCCCAGCGATAGATTGGCGCCATGTCCTGGGTGTGTTTGCCCATCGCCCGAAACGTTCTACGCTTTATCCTCTATTAGGGTCGCGGTGGGGTTCTCCATGCCCATCCAGGGGAGAACGTCTCGGGCGCCGGGCAGATACACCCAGGACAGGACGCCAATCCATCACTGTACTGCAGATTAGTATTGTTGTAATTATCTTTACTGTAGGGATGAGGTCACTTTCAAAAGCAGATTTCTAACAACAATGCCCCTTGCTTTGGAAAAAAAAAATCCTGCCACCAAAGTACATTTCAAGTTTGAGGTTTGAGGAAGAAGTAAGTGAACATAAAGGTATTCAAAACAACTCTGCAAAACACCTATCTAAGCATAAAAGCATCTTAAGAGTGGTATTTCCTAAAAAATAATATAAAGCTAGTTAATATGTGGTAGTCAGAGATAAAGACTAGTAAAAAAAAATAATAAATTCAGCAATTCAGAAAAACATTCTGGAAAATGACTGTAAATGCCAATGTGCCATATTCATGAATGCAGAGCACCTACCATCCACTCAGGTGCGGTGCTGTGTCAGGTGTACCACCATTCTGTCCTCCTGTTCCTAAATAAACACACAAAAAACAAGATAAGGACGGAATTTAACCTGGGCGACCTGAAAGTCCCCGGTTTGAATCCCAGTTCCACCATGAGCCATGGCTGAAGTACCCTTGGGCAAGTCGCCTAACCCCAATTGCTCTTCGGGCACTGGACACAGGGCTGCCCACTGCTCGGGCACATGTGCTGACCTTACTCAATGTGTATATGTGTGTTTCACTGCACTGATGGGTTAAATGTGGAGGACTTATTCCTCTGTAGGCAAATATTAACACTATATATAAACACTATCACAAGGTTGGGGCACGGTGGTTTAGTGGTTAGCATGTTCTCCTCTCAGCACTAGGGATTTCCGGTTCGAATCCCAATCTGGGTGGAGTTTCCATGTTCTCCCCGTGTCCGTGTGGGTTTCCTCCGGGTTCTACGGTTTCCTCCCACAGTCCAAACACATGGATCAAGTCTATTGAATTCTCCAAATTGCCCCATATAGAGTGTGTCTGTATGAGTGAATGTGTGCCCAGCGATAGACTGGCGCCCTTTCCTGGGTGTATCTGCCCAGCGCCCAAGACGTTCTCCCCTGGATGGGCAGATACACGTTCCCCCCCCCCCCCCCTCCGCACCCCTAGTATGAGACAAAGCGGAAGATAATGGATGGATGCATGTCACAAGGTTGGTTCCTCAAACATAAGCTTACGACTGAATGCCCCTTAGGTAACTTTTTGCCATAGTTGAGTAACTTAGCTTAAGGTGGTAGCTTTTGTGAAGTGAAGCTTAATTTCTTGTTGACTAACTAATAGCTTAGGTCACTACATTGGACAGCACTGTTGGTTACAAGGTTCTTCTGGTTGGTTATTCAGGGGGTCTGAGGGAACCCACCTTGTCTGTAGTACATGTTGTTGACTGTGTTTCCGTAAACGTTCCAAGCGAAATGGATGGCGATGAGACTGAAGATGAGCCAGCTGAGCAGGATCTTAAACACGGTCACTCTCATGTCGTAGGCCAGCCAGTCATCCACGAACTCCGCCAGGAAAGAGAGCAGACTGTCCAGCATCCGCGACAGGAACTCGAAATCCCACTGCTCCTCCATCAGCACCGAGACACTGCACCGGGCTACCGTCTCCTCTCATACACACACACACACACACACACACCGAGCACACACACACACCGAGCACACACACACACACCGATCACACACACACACCGAGCACACACACACACCGAGCACACACACACACCGAGACACTGCACCGGGCTACCGTCTCCTCTCACACACACACACACACACACACCGAGCACACACACACACCGAGCACACACACACACACACACCGAGCACACACACACACCGATCACACACACACACCGAGCACACACACACACACACCGATCACACACACCGAGCACACACACACACACCGAGCACACACACACACTGATCACACACACCGATCACACACACACACTGATCACACACACACACCGAGCACACACACACACCGATCACACACACTGATCACACACACACACCGATCACACACACACACACACTGATCACACACACACACCGAGACACTGCACCGGGCTACCGTCTCCTCTCATACACACACACACACCGATCACACACACCGAGCACACACCCAAACACACCGAGCACACACACACACCGATCACACACCCAAACAACGATCACACACACACACACCGATCACACACACACACACACCGATCACACACACCGAGCACACACACACACACACACACACACACACACCGATCACACACACACACACACACACCGATCACACACACCGAGCACACACACCGAGCACACACACACACCGAGCACACACACACACACCCAAACACACCGAGCACACACACACACACACACACACACCGAGCACACACACACACCGATCACACACACACACCGAGCACACACCCAAACAACGATCACACACACACACACACACCGAGCACGCACCCAAACACCAATCAAGCACCGATTTCAGCCACACACACACACACACACCGATCACACACACACACCGAGCACGCACACACACACACACACACACACACCGAGCACGCACACACACACACACCGATCACACACACAAACACCAATCAAGCACCGATCGCACACACACACACACACACACACACCGAATACACACACACCGAGTACACAAACTGAGCGCACACACACACACACACACACCGATCTCACACACACACACACCGATCACACACACACACACCGATCGCAGTCTGTGTGATGACAGCGTGCTGGAGTTTTGTCTTTCGGTCGTTCGTTAGCCAGCAACGTAAACAAACCGGAGCGCAGCGGCTCCTCTTCTTCCTTTTGTACAACTAACATGAAAGCAGCTCTCTGTTGCCCCCTGTGTCTGACTTTATATCTCACACACACACACTCACTCACTCACTCACACAGACACACTCTCTATAAGGGGCAATTTGGAGAACTCAATTGACCTTGATCCATGTTTTTTGCACTGTGGGAGGAAACCGGAGAACCCGGAGGAAACCCACGCGGACACGGGGAGAACATGGAAACTCCACCCAGATTGGGATTCGAACCGGGAATCCCTAGTGCTAAGAGGAGAACATGCTAACCACTAAGCCCTGTGTAAAAACACATATATGATATTTGTATTGCACAAACGCATGGGTACACAAAAAGAGTTCAAACACATTCAATAAATTGAGAAGAAACATAATGTTTCTGTAATGTAAATGTACAACAAAGCGACTGTCAGAGGAGGTATTTCCTGCGTCAGCTGAGGAAACACGCAGTTCTACTCTGCAATCATTGTCTTGTGCACTTCTATTACTACCCGGTTTGGAGCTGCAACAAAACAAGACAGGAACAGAATACAGAGAACAATTAGAACTGCTGAAAAAACACATTGGTGCTCCTTTGCTCACCCTGCAGAATTTATACATTTCAATAACCAGTTTTGAATGCTAATCTGGGTGGAGTTTTTAAGTCCGTGTGGAGTTTTCATTTACGTTGTCTGCTATAAATTGCCCCCATATAATGCATGTGTGTGTGAGTAAGTGTGTGCCCAGAAATGTATTGTGAAAAAAGGGCTATAAATACTTTATTAAGATTTGTGAATAAACTTATGTTAACTTACATATGAATACTGGGTTTATAAGAATAGTTAACAAAATATAAACAGATCAACGTACTAACAATAAAGTGCTATATTTTTTAGAAAGCAGCATTAAATAAGCATCATTTTATTTACTTTTGCTTTCCCTCAAAATCGAATAAATGTTTATGCGGTGTCAGTTACTGTAAGGAGTTCACACAAGTGGTTTGATTGTATTCAAGGAAGTACAGTGGCTCGACCCCTCTTCACATCAACCAGACCACTGATGATTCACTGAAATTCATCATTCATCATGATGTTTAGTGAATGAAAGGAGATGTCATTGTTGTCATAGCCTGTTTTTTTGTTTCATATTTTTAAGATCTTTTAATATTTTTTTTGCACAGTGAGAAGAAGGGGATCTCTGTGCTATAGATTTATTCTTTAAATTACTGAGGAGAGGGTTGTATTGAAAGAAACCATATATTTATAAATATTACTAAATTAAAGGAAACACCCTCCACAACTGGAAAATACTGCAGTCTAGTAATTCTCTCCAAGTGGAAAACGGTTAGAAGAATTAGCCATGTTGGTAAAAGTCAAAATAATCTGCTTTTCTAAAATTTTCAAAATGAAAACAAATAGCACAAGTAAATTACAATTAGTTAGAAAAAAGAAAGGTAAAAAAGTACAGTGTGTAAAATGTATGTTAATATCAGTTAAATCAAACTGAACAACTTGTAATTTATGAATTGAAGAGGTTTGGAAAAATAAGCGAGCGTTTAACCACATGGCATTTACAATATGTCAACCCTCTAGTTTCACGGAGGAAGAGGTGAAGCACATTTGCCTTTTTAAAAAAGAACTTTCCACAAATGCACAGTCACGCTGCATTACCAACTAGAGGATCCAAACAACCATTGGAGAAACTTTAATGATCAACATGTTTCATTGTCAATTCCTGTTTTCTTTTTTTAGAATAAATAGTGATAAGGTAAGCATTAAAACTGTGGATAAAAATAAACTTCCCAGATTAAAAATTATTACAAATTAAAATTAACCAAACATTTGCCACTATGCCCCATTATCATACAAACTGCAGCAATTTTGTTAAATTAGGAGTTTACCACATTCCACTATTGCATGTCATTACAATGCCGTTGGAGTGATTCATGCCAAGTTGTTATGCAGTTTGGAATCCGTCAATAAGAATTGTAACATTTATATTTCCCTAAATCCTAAAGTTCAATATTCTTAAAGTAAAAAAATTGCTTTCATATGCTTAAATTCTGCCTCACAAAGATCAACATTGGTACGTGAATGAGGTACAAAAGAAACATCTGGTGTTTCCTACAGAAACCTCAATATAAATGTGCTTAAAAATCAGCTTAAACATGAAATCATCTGAATAAATTCAGCTTTATCCTCTATTAGGGTCGGGGGGGGTTCCCCATGCCCATCCAGGGGAGAACGTTTCAGGCGCTGGGCAGATACACCAGGACAGGACGCCAATCTATCGCTGGGCACACACTCACTCACGCATACACACCCTATATGGGGCAATTTGAAGAACTAAATTGACATTCCATGTTTTTGGATTGTGGGAGGAAACCAGAGAACCCCGGAGGAAACCCACGCAGACACGGGGAGAACAAGGAAACTCCACCCAGATGGGGATTCGCACCGTGAATCCCTAGTGCTGAGAGGTGCTAACCACTAAGCCACCGTAAAATGGCAACATATTTACCTTAATTAGTATACATAGGGGCATAATTTGCGACATGCACACAACTACAACCGAAAACTACCTTGGTATCAGTAGAAACTAAAGAAGAAATATGATAAAAAAAGAAAGAAAGAAAACCAAAACTGTTTCACAACAATTTATAACAGTAACGCCTTGTGTTAACTTCAACTAGATGAGGAAAATAAAGAAAAAATAATGACATAAATAGCTTTGAAACCTTATGCACTGTATAATCTAGACCTACAATAGGAGCTTGAAACATATGACATACAGTATAGTTTGAATTGATGTGATAATACAAATGCAGAAAGAAATTTGCCCAGAACAACATTAAACTCTAGTAACAATTGGAGTAGAACCAGATGGTTACACAGTCAAGACGGTGCTCTGCATCGTCAACTTCTATAACGTCGGCAATAGTTTTGAGATATTCTTTTAAGCATTGAATAACATTTTTCAGAAATCTGTGGCCAGGCTGTTTTTTGAAGTTCAACCAACTTCAGCGAACACAAGGAACTCTCTGACTTTCTACTGAAGCTCACTTTTCCAGAGTTTCCATTATCTAGCTCACAGCACTTTTGTTGGAATTAGTACTTGGTGCATTGATCTCACTATGGCGTCAATTTAGTTTGTAGAGCCTTCATTAACTTGTTCAGCGCTTCCTAACTTTATGACTCTTGAGTTGTTAATAACTTGTTGTAAGTTGCTTTGGATAAAACCACAAATAATGAAATATAAATGTATTTTTGAATGGTTTATTGTGTAAAGCAGTAAACAAGCATTAAATAGCAAAAAAAAAGCAACGAGCTAAAAAGCAGTAAACAAGAATTTAACTGCAGATTGTACTTTATGTAGACTCCCAATTTTTTAATTTGTATGTTCAATCTTTGTTTAATTTTAAACAGAATCAGAATTATTCTGGTGCTGTATAGCATTCTACAGTTCTACAGTTATTATTCATTGACTAGCTGAAAGCAACTGAAATGTTTTTAGTAAGTTTTAAATTAACTTTTCTTTACATGAAAGCAAATCTATCAAACACTGATGATGTTAAATAATATCATTTTGCAATGTCTGTAGAAGAATTACTTCCCCAAACTAAAAATAAAGCAACCGCAACTCATTTCTAGTCTACAAAATATTTGCTCTCTGAAAACCTGACATGTGCAACATAAGAAATCAATTTTGCAGTGTTAATAACCATTTACCAAAATTTTAAATAATCATTTTTTGACTGAGACACTGAATTGTCTGTTTTTGTTCCAAGTGAAATTCGTTTCGTATTTGTTTTGCTACTGCCATAAACTTTCAATCAGAAAGTGCCAGAGTGTCTGTGCTGTGCTGTAGGACACTTTCAATGCTACGTGTGTAGAAGTCCTCTGTCAGGCTGAAAACTCTTCATTTCTCTAAATTATTAAATACACTATCACTGACTGAAGAAAAAGAGAAAGGCGGAGTATGAATTTTTTTCTTCATGCTTATAGGTTTCACGGGAACTCTGTAAACTTGAGGCACTCCATATGTGGATTGAGATTTTGTTTTTTGCAGCCAGCCCAACTCTGTGGTAGCCACTCTTCCTGCTTTCAAGTGAATTTCACTTACAGTAAAAAAGGTTGTCTGCCCCAATTTCTGTATCTCAACTAGATGTTCAATGTTTCCCTGCAACATTTGGTGTTTGGTGTAACTATCTAATAAATTGGTTTCCACTTTCTACTTTTGATCATGTAATCTCTAGTGCTTTTGAAAAGTATATTTGTTGTGAATATTCATTCCATGTCTCCACTAAGGCCTAATGGAAATGCCTAACTTATTATCTTTATATATACATAATTTTATATATCATGGATAATGCATAACCATCCCTTGATTTAGTTTCTTACAAATTGAAAAATTAAATTTTATGCAGAATGCTTTTTTCAGAAGTGTGTGTTTTCTTTGACATAGAGATTCTGCTCTTCCAAATATGTGATATTTTAAAATGAGGATACTGTTTCAATATATTGCAGTTTTGCAGTAAGGCACTTGCATGTTTTGTTGATTTTTATCTTTTATAGGGATGCAACTCTATGAGTGAATGAAATTTATTTGCTAAAAATAAACTTATTTAGGAACAACTGCATATTAAATGTGATTACTTTTATACAGGGTGCAGATTATGTTATTTTTCACAGCATGTTACATGTAATAAATATTACTATAAAGTGAAGTTATGTTAAGTTAAATTACATTTTACATGAAAAATCTTTTAAACAAGGGATAGGGCCCTAACATTATACAACTTTGGCTTTATGCATATACTTAAAACGCAAGCTTGATCACATGCATGTTTTGTAGAAATATCTTATGAAGAAACAAATGTATTCTGCTTTTCTCAAGCACAGTCTTGATACCTCTTTATAAGAACCAATGTTTTCTTTAGATCATTCTTTTATCAGGGTATCATTCTATTTGATATTCAAAATTCACTTCTCTGGCATGAAACAAATAATATTTACATTGATTGATCATTTCTAAAGAACCAATCTATTACAAATAGTTTCCCTCTGTTTTCCATTTTGTTATGATTGTTTTTTTATTGCTAAACATTTCCAGTGAATGTTTCAAAATCCAAATTAGCACAAATAATTGAACAATATTGTTAAAGAAAATCCTGTCATGATTAAAATAAAAATGATAGCCATATAAGCAGGTATGCTCTGCAGGAGTGCAAATGTCATGCTGCGCTGTTTTTAGAATTATAAAGCAAAGAGGCGTTTTGTTTTTTCCATGTGTGACTCATTACAATGTTTTTCTCCCTTATTAAAACACATTGTGTTCAAAAGTTCTTAATAAAAATAGAAATGGAAAATTAATATGTAGAATATCAAGGGACTTAAAATATGTTTTAGTTAACAGTCAAAAAAAGCACAAACTGTAGAACTACACACAAAAGACAATAAAATAATGCGCAGATTAAGTACTTAAAGAAAAAAAAAGCACTTAAAGTGGCATAGATTAAAATTAGTGATAACTATAATCATTAGATTCAAATTAGCGATAACACTAATAAACAAGATTGTTGCAAAGATGCTTACTGTTATCTTTAAAGTGTATTAATTCTTGCTCCTAAAACCATCAATTAAAAATATCCAAACAAAAATAAAAAAACATTTAGCTTTAAAGTAAAGTAGCTAATGTGATTTTAAAAGATATGATATTATCCATCCATCCATTATCTTCCGCTTTATGCTGTATTAGGGTCGCGGGGGGGGTTCTCCATGCCCATCCAGTAGAGAACGTCTCGGGCGCTGGGGAGATACACCCAGGACAGGGCACCAATCCATCACTGGGCACACACTCACAGACACACACACAAACACACTCAATGTGGGTTAATTTGGAGAATACCTTGATCCATATTTTTGGACTGTGGGAGGAAACCAGAGAACCCGGAGGAAACCCACGCAGACATGGGGAGAACATGGAAACTCCACCCAGATTGGGATTCGAACCGGAAATCCCTAGCGCTGAGAGGTGAACGTGCTAACCACTAAGCCACCTTGGTGCCCGATATAATATTATATTACTATTAAATGTATGATTATCAGCAAGAAACTAAATGACAATTTTCAAAGAAGCTAATGTAGCCTTTTTCCTATTCTCATTCTCTCTCGCAGACACAGATATACACACATATTGTTTCTATCTTTTTGTAACCTTTCTATCACCTCTCTCTCCAGTTTTTCCACTTTAAAAATGGCTTTTACGAGTTTCTAATATGTATCTGTAGAAATCTGCAATTTCTGTTTAAAGGAGTTGATGTGCGGTCAGTAACAGATGAAGATTATTGGCTTGCAAATGTTTCATTTAAGAAAACTCTATTTTGTGGGGAATGTGGTCATTGTTCTGCGCAGATCATGAAAGATCCTCAAATCATGTTGTTTTATAAATATGACTATGCACATGTGGAACAGTCAGGCTGAAACATGAGGGCCTTACCCAAAATGTTGGGCTCTTTTTTGTCTTACCTTTTACTGGAACCAATGTTGCAGTTGTAAACTCAGAACACCTCACGTAGTGTATAGTAATATAGTAGCATGTAGTAATGCTTCCGTTTACTGCACTGAGCTGTATTTCTTTTAACATGTCTTAATATCATAAATATGTCAAAATATTTGTATTTATTCTAATATCTGCAAATATTTCATTCACTCTCGAAACAGCTTTTGTGTAATTAGATTGAACTTCTTTTTTAAAGATATTGAAACTTTAATGGTGTTTTATTACTACTGCAAATGCAGTCCCTTTATTTTACTGCTGCTACAAGGGTATTATGAACTGTGCAGACATTGAAAACAAACAAAAATTGAACATAGACATGAATATAAATGTTTTATAATGAAACTGTATGAAATTTGTAATAATGACATGAACAAAAATAGCTTGAATAACATTATTTGCATCATACAACATAATAAATAAAATCACGCTTTTTATTAATATAACTAATGATTGGCTTCATTTTGTTTATCTTTTTTTTTGGGGGGGGGGGGGGGGGGGGGGGGGGGGCGGGGGGGGGACTCATACTTAATTGGAGGATCATGCATTACAACCTTTCTGAACAAGCTTCCGTTTGGTGGTTCTGTTTTTTTTTGCTCTTTAAAAGGGGTACCATTAAACCACATCCACACAAAGCAACAGACCTTCATTACCATGAGATGCTGCATTCCTCTGTTTCTTTTCAATGTCTTTTGCTTTTTTAAACCTCAAAATGCGGAAATTACTTGTAACGCAGGTAAATAGAAGTTATCAGTTGCTTCATTGACTCTAATGTCTTCTTACCTTTATTACTTGATTAATACTATTGAGTGATTACATGTCTGGGTTTGTGTGCATCGTGTAGGTGAAATGTCCAACATCTCACGGAATAAATGTGTACCTTGTCCAGAAAACCAGTATCAGCCTAAAAGAAGCAATTTTATGGAATGTCAGAACTGTACACCTTGCGGTAGGTTCAATAACATTTTTGAGCAAAAGCATGTAATGTGTGGTGTTGCGTCAAGAATAATTAATTTTCATATGTGTTAAGCTTTCTATTATTCATTTTAATTATAAAAAAATACGTTATTTGATTTGTGCCAGGAAGGCCGTAATATATTTATTTATTTATATAATCTTGTTTCACTGAATAATATCATAAAATATTGCTTGGGTAATTCTTGAATTATTAACTATTTTCAATGAATTTCTTTAATTAATTTATGTTGATATTTTTTGATTAATTGTTTTTTATTTCAGGAAAAAATAGTATAGAAATTTCGGCTTGTACACGAATTCATAACACAAAATGTGGATGCAGTGATGGTTTTGAAGCTCTCAATGATGGAACAAGATGCAGGTGTCCTGTAGGTTCAGGCCTAAAGATAGGTATAAATACTCACTGTATTCTACAACCATGACTATACTATACTATACGAGTTTAATTTATCATTGTACTTGACTGAAGTTTGTTTTTGATGTTTTTAAGAAAATGAGATAACTATTTGTGTGAAATGTCCAAATGGAAGCTTCACCAGCCATACTGACTCAAAGTGTCAGCCATGGAAACAGTAAGTCAAACTAATGTTTAAATCTGACTAAGCTTACATTTTTCCTACTACGCCAAAACCTTTTAAGAGTAAAAGACGTTTAATATTATGATAACATAAGGAAAAAGCCTGGTGGCTTCGTCTCTCCACGTTGCTTATCTGTTTCCTTTCCAGGTGCGATTCGAGTGGCGAGGAGAAGCCAGGAAGTCCTACCTCTGATGTTGTCTGCAAAAATGCAACTGAAGTACCGACAGAAAAAACTTCTACTTTTATCAACACACCCAGCAATGTTCCAACCACTATAAGAAACCACAAGAATGTTATATACACAACCTCTATACCTCCAATCAGAAGGCAACATATTTTGTGTAAGAACTCCAAATTCTTTATCTTAACTGGGTTTTAACATGGCATTTTACTCCAGTGCCCTGCTTCTGTGCCTCATTATTTAGAAATCAATTGCTCACTACTTTTACTCACTGCTCTGGTTTTCTCACACATTTAAAATGTGTCATTGATTTCACTGAGCCATTTACAACTGGATAACCACTGCAATACATACCATAACTGGGTCACTAAAACAACATAAATGAAACCAAGTTCTTTTTTTGGCTGGCGACATAGATTTGGAGGTAGTGGACCATTTTTAGAATGTAGCATAATTAGTTTGATACCGACATAAGTCTATTTCATTTGTGGAGAAAGCAAATTTGCCACCCATGTTTTAGACATATTGTGTATTTGTTTTCAGATAGCAAACAATTTGTTCATTCGAGTTGCAATCCATAATTTATTTCAGGGTTGGGTCCATTTGCTGCTTGCCTTGCACTATTTCTAATTCACTGGCTAATCATCAAAATGAAGCTCATCAATTGTTTTCGTTTTCACAAGAACGCCATCGTTCAAAAAGGTAGGCACCCTTTCAACTCCTTGTTACAACTGAAAAACTGTTAATGAATTTGAATCTGATTTATTTTTTTCTTCTCCTTTTCACTTTAGATAGCACATGCAGGAAACCTGTTGAGGAATCAGGAGAAAAAAATCCTTCCACCATCCTTCTTTCAAAGTCCTTCTACCATCTAAACTAACAAATAACCCAACCACCTTTCACATTGATTTAATTCACAAGCAGTAGCTATTATATATCAGTTGTACCCACAGTCAACCAGCAGCACTTTATTTTTACTATAACTTCAAATCCACTGAAACAAGCATCATTAGTCGTTTCCATGATTAGTGGAAACTGAAACCAGTAATAGGATCACTAAGTTCCTGTGATGTCTCTTAATGCACATGTATTTTAAAGTGTATTACACCAAGTGTATTTAAAAAAAGGTTTCATTTTATATATTCATAATGAATGTTTTAAATGTTTGTTTTAGTGGTAAATACGACAAAAGTGAATATTGGGTATATTTTGCTTATATATTTTTAAAAAATTAATACATCTAATAAATATTTTATTGGTTTTGTTATTGCATTCTGCTACAATTTACAAATATGTTTTTAAAGGAATTTGCCAAAAAGGGTACATTAATAAGGAGGATTTTAATCATATAGACAATATAACCAAAAATAAAGTAATGGCACATATATGATATGGTCAATCTCCTGAATCCCTCTGAAAATTTGAGGTTCAAGGAGGAAACAACCTGAAAGACTGTAGTTGTGGAATGGGAATAGACTTGTGATATGATATTTATTTATTAAAAGGTTTGACTGAAATGTCAATAACTGAATCATAGATTTTTATTCTGTTATTATTCTCTAGCATTTTGCAGTTCAAGCCCGCAGTCTGTATTTTAGAACTAGAACAAGTTTTTATGAATAAAATTGAATGTACGAAGAAGGTTTTACAAATGTTATTCTTTTAAGAATTGTATTTCATTGTATTTCAATCGTATTTCATCATTTCATTTCATCATTCATTGGATAATTTTTATTAGATATTATTACAATAAAATTTAAATATAATCCAATATGAAATGGTAATGATATCATCTTTATATTGTTTCAAAGTTGAATCAAATAATACTGAAGTCTCATGTAATTCTTCTCTTGTCTATCACTTAGGAAACCACTTTTTCGTTTTGCATGACTGCAAAAACAGGTGCAATTCTGCAAAAGGAAGGATATTTGCATAGATCTATCAATTTCAGTATTCCTGTATTACAAACCCTACTTCTCTGCTAAAACATTCATTCTGCTCAAACGTAGGTAGCTAAGTACTGTAAGTCTTGACTACAGGTATTCTCCCCTCCCACTGTCCCATGTAACTTTCTCCATTCCAGCAAACAGCAAAACAAAATCTGATAAAGCCTTAATTTATGTGCATGTAACCTACATCCAGTCTATAGTCATATTTGATTGGCCACATTTTTCTGTTGAATCACTTGACTGGAACAAACCCAACTCAACACGTGATTATAATGTTCCTTCTAGTAAGGCATCTTTTTTTTTTTTGTAAAAGGGACCTCCTACCACAAGTACAAATTAGATTAAATCTACTGCACTCTTTCATCATGCATCCCTCGCTTTAATGTGAACCATATGTTACACATGGTTCAAGTTAATAATGTATACTGAACATTAACCTGAACATTTTCTTGTATCTTCTGATATTTAACATTTCATACTATTAGTTACACAGTGTAGGTCCTGAGTTCTTTTTCTCTAGTAAAGGGCTTAATGTTTATGCTAAGGATTTTCTATGTTATTTTATATTTTTATATTTTCTAAGTGCCCAGCGATAGATTGGTGCCCTGTCTGCCCAGCGCCCAAGACGTTCTCTCCTGGATGGGCATGGGGAACTCCACTGCGACCCTAATAGAGGATAATGAATGAATGAATGAATTAATTAATTAATTAATATATTTTCTAAGGATTTTTTCTATGTTTAGCTCTACAACATGGTTTACCTCGTGTTCCTGCCAATATATTGGAATACTGTAAAGCTGTTTTGTGATAATGTAGTTTTGTAAAAAGCGCTATATAAATAAATGAACCTGAACTTGAATTTGTTACAAGGCAACAAAAACTAAAATCAGCTTTTATACAGACAAATTTACAAACTGGTGCTAGCCAACAAAGTTAGTATGGAAGGAAAAAAGTAGTTGGTACAGAAGAAAATAACCCTGAAAAGGTTATAGTACCACTGTTCCGGAAGATTCCACATTTAGCATGTTAACTGATTTCAAGTAATCACTCATCAAGATTGCTTGTTGCCTAAGCACTGTGGGAACAACAATTACAAGAGGGTGCGGTAGCTCAGTGGGTAAGGCATTGGGCTATCAAGCTGAAGGTTGGGGGTATAAATCCCAGGTCCACTGAAGTTACCAATGTGGGTCCTTGAGCAAGACATTTAACCCTCATTGTTCCAGGGATGTTGTGATTAAACCTGTGCTCACCTTCTAAGTCGCTTTGGATAAAAGTGTCTGCTAAATGACCAATTGTATTACAGGACAGAACCTGGATTTTGCCATTACTGAACTGATTTAGTTTTTTAATTTTGGAAATTGGACACCTGATCATTAGATAATCTGTATGTGGGTGTCCTGCACTGTTAATGCTGCCCGGCCACTCAAAGAGGATGAGTCCTCCAATGAGACTTGGTCCTCTAATAGTTTCTGGGTTCAGAACAAACATGGAATCTCATAAATTGGTGGCACACAGAGCAGTCATAAGTGCTCTTGCCTAACAGTTCAAATAATATTAAATAGTTTTTTTATGTTTATATATTTTATATTTAGGAAATTAGTGTGAATTAAACAAAAAGTTTGTAACTTTTGGTACAAATGGTAAAACTGCACTTTCTTTACATTAACATTATAATAATACAACAACATTGAAATTAAATTTTAATTAATAAAGTGCCTTAGACATAAATATACATTTAAAAAATCATAAAATTAAAGCTTTAAAAACAGCAACGTTTTTGAACCACAACAATACCACTTCCTCAGTTTGCAGTCGGGTTGCAAAACGTCACGGTTTTTCCTTGCAGTACTTTTTTGATCTTCCAACCTGTTTCTAAAAATCATGTGTTCTGTTACGTAGCAGTGCACTTTCTGTCCTGTGCAACACTGGCACATTTAATGTTATATTACTGTTTTTTTAATACAGAGTTGTGAAAACAAATCCCTATAACAGCTAAAAATCAACACCATGTCAGTCAAGCAGGTTCTTCCAAACTTTTTCACAAGACACTGATCATGACAGTCAGTGTTGTGTTCGTCATAAAATCCCCCGACCACCAGATTGTGGTAACAGTGCCAATTGTTAGAAGGCTGTAAATATATGACATCAAAGCTGCTTGCGTAATATGTGAAGCAAAGCAAAGCTGACGTAAGCGTGTACACCACATACAAATTTATGAGCAGAAAAGAAGTGAAAATGCCAGACAGTGCATCATGACACTCTATTCATATTCATAAATATATATGTTCATAGCTGTATATTTCATATTTATAATCTGTATAGTCACATCTGTATATTCTACTAATCTGTATATCATAGCTGTATATTTCATATTTATAATCTGTACATTACTTCTGTATATTTCCACTAGTCTGTACATCATAGCTGTATATTTCATATTTATAATCTGTACATTACTTCTGTATATTTCCACTAGTCTGTACATCATAGCTGTATATTTCATATTTATAATCTGTACATTCACATCTGTATATTCTACTAGTCTGTACATCATAGCTGTATATTTCATTTCATATTTATAATCTGTTTATAATCTGTACATTACATCTGTATATTCCACTAGTCTGTATACCATAGCTATATATTTCATATTATAATCTGTACATTCATATCTGTATATTCTACTTACCACTTGTAATGTATATATTTATATATCTGCTAAAGCACTTCTGGATGGATGCAAACTGTATTTCGTTGTTCATATTGAGCAATGACAATAAAGTTGAATTCTATTCTATTCTATTCTATTCTATTCTATTCTATTCTATTCCAAGACATGACCCTCTGTGACATCAGAACAAAGGGTGTTCATGTATTGGTATGGTGGTAAAGATGAATTCATTCATTCATTCATTATCTCCCGCTTTATCCTCTATTAGGGTCGCGGTGGGGTTCCCCATGCCCATCCAGGGGAGAACATCTCGGGCGCTGGGCAGATAGACCCAGGACAGGGCACCAATCCATCACTGGGTATGGTAAAGATGAATTCCTCTAAAATGTGTAACCATCATCTTGGTAGTAATATAAAATCACTAAGTGATTAGATCTGTCTAAATTAGTACAGCTAACTGAATTTTTAAGTTTGCATTTTATTTCAAGACAAATTTTTAATGTCTTAGTTTTACAAGACTGCCATAAATATTTTTTTCCAGTGCAGTACTACATAGAAAGATTTAAAGCTATAATTGTTAATAATAATAATAATAATAATAATAATAATAATAATAATAATAATAATAATAATAATAATAATAATTGCTTTTATTTTGTTGTATCTACCAGATTTGCAGAAATTTGATCCACATTGCTTAGGTTGACTGAATGATACTTAGATGTCCTAAGACAACCTTAGAAATTAGAGTTCAAGTTATTTATTTATATAGCACTTTTTAGATTAGTACTTTGTCACAAAGCAGCTTTACAGAGTTAAAAGCCTGAAACCCCCAAAGAGAAAACCGAAGCAACAGTGGCAAGAAAAAACTCCCTGTTATGTTTTTTTTTTTTTAGTAAGAATCCTTGGGAGGACCAAGTGGGGAACTCATTCTCCTTGAGCTGCCGGGCAGTTTTAGAACACCCATGTACACATTGTGTAGCGGTGTCTGTATTTAACAATTGTTAAATTAGAGACATAAATTCTTACTTAAGTTATATCAGAGTTTAGACTTGGGCACTGCAGATCATTTACCAAGATTTTATTGCATTTCACTGGTTATGTAATGTAGGTTAATGTCTTGTTAAAATAAAGTTAGCATTACTGAACTGATGCAAGTTTTCGTGCAGTAGCTCTCTGTGTTGTCTATATGTACATGTCTTTCAATTTTTGTAAGATGACCCATCTACAGCGATGGATTGGCGCCCTGTCCTGGGTCTATCTGCCCAGCGCCCGAGACGTTCTCCCCTGGATGGGCATGGGGAACCCCACCGCGACCCTAATAGAGGATAAAGCAGGAGATAATAAATGAATGAATTAATTAAACTAAAGTTTAAACATGGTTGGTGTTCTGATTGCTAAAGCCCATCTATGCTTAAAAGTTTTTATCACATGCCAAACCCACATTGTTCATGGTTGCTGTACAGTTATACGTACATTGTGAAAAAAAAATGTTGCAAGACACGTTGCAACTAACACATCAACAACAGCACTTCATACCACTTCCTTAAGTTGTATTTGATGTCCTTTGTTTCAGAGAATCATGTTAGTCATGCTAATCGAGTTTCTGTTAGTGTGGATAGCATAGCAGTGTTTCCTTGTTTCCTGTAAAACCTGTAAAAAAGACACGTTCATATTTAATCCCATATAACTTGCAACTTTAAAAGAAGAAAACATGTGTTTTAAGCAGAATTTTCCAAACATTATTACTATATGCACTATATCACTCTTGTGTTTGTTACAAAATTCCCTGACAACCAATCTGTAGTGCTAATTGTTAGAAATCTACAAAGCCAAGTCAGAACATACTGCAGTAATGTTTTCACTTTGTTTCATGCATATAAATGTATCAAATTGTTACATTTGTGTCTCCATATCCATATCATAATTAATTGTATTGATGTAGTATTAGGTTTCTACGTATTTCCTATTGTAAACACATTCTTAATTTTAAACTGAGTCATATTTATAATTATATTCATGTTTTCTCATTCTTTATTATTTAAATCTGTTTGACTGATAGACACATTTTGAATGATTTACAGCTTAAACTGTGTCAACACTTGCTCAATGAATGGTACATTTGCATTTTTTTTTTTACATTAGGTTTAAAGATCATTCAAAAGTGATTAGAAGCTGCTGTGTTAGCAAAATAATAACTGAGAGTTCTTACTAGAAATGTGCTGTCTTGTGGTTTCTCAAGTATCATGAGAGGAATGTGTGTGTGATGAGGCACTGTGATGTGATGTCTAAGACCTTTAAGAACAGCCTGTTACAGAACAACATAGGTTTTCTAATGTACATTGCATACCAAAAAGTTTTTTCATACTTAGATAAATGTAGATATAGTTTCAGCGAATAATTTGTGCACATCGTCTTCTTGCTCCATTGTTTACCATATAGATGGACATTGTAGTTTTACAATTACAGACTGTAGTTCATCTGTGTTCTTTGTTTTTGTTAGTCCCCTGTTGGTTCTCTGTTCTCTATTGGTCAGCATCACAGAACAGGTATCATTTGGGTGGTGGATTGTTTATTGTCAGTTCTGCAGTGACACTGATGTGGTGAGGGGGTGTTAGTGCAGCAGTGCTGCTGTATTTTCATTTAAACATCTCAGTGACACTGCTGGGATAGGACTAATGCACCAACCTAATAATCCCTGCTCTGTGGTGCTACTATTGGGTTCCTGACCATTAGAATAGAGTACACACAGTATGTACTGTAGAACACAAACAGGTGGACTACAGTCTGGAATTGTAGAACTACAAAGTCCAGCTTTACAGTAAGTGGAAGTGAGAACATGGACAAAATAATGGCTAGAAATGAGGTGGGATTTATTAAAAAATGTATATTTTATTTATTTTATCTCAAATTAGGAACTTTATTTAAATCTATTGATGTAATCACCCAGGCAGTAACTCTGTAAGTGAGCTGGCCAGACAACTCAGTCATTCATATGCACTTACTGACACCTATGGGCAGTTTAGAGGAACCTGAAGGAATCCCCATTTCTTTAAGAACATTTTAGATTTACAAGTCAGCCAAAATGTATGCACTCTTCAGAAAATAAAAAAACCTATATAAATATTTAACTGTTACTGGACTAGCATACATAAACATGCTATGCACGTCCATCTTACCTGACTTTATTAATATGATATTTCTTCTGATTAAACTTAGTATTAAAATATTCATACAAAGTTTTTGTTTCCTAAAGTGTGTATACATCTTTGCTACCTCTAGAGATGTATGATATTTGTAGCTATATGGTGTATTGGTGCATTAATATTAACTTGATTTGATTTGATTTGATTTGATTTGATTTGATTTGATTTGATTACCTGAACATGGTGCTGTAAATTAGTTGTTAACTTATCTAAAATTTCGGTCCATGCCTCTTTCTCTCACGCTCTCTCTTTTCTTTGTCTTACACAAACACTTTCTCACCCTCTCTCTCTCTCAAAAATCAACATTCAAAGTAGTTTTATTGACATGACGGTATTCAAAACAATATTACCAAAGCATTACAATAAAAGATAACAATAGTATATATAATATAGTAATTATATAACAATAATATATATATATATATATATATATATATATATATATATATATATATATATATATATATATATATACCTGTATATATATATATATATATATATATATATATATATATATATATATATATATATATATATATATATATAAATATATATATATATAAACTTTCTTTCCCTCACTCTCACTCTGTTTCTCATTTAACTCCCCCCACCCCACCTAACCCCACCCCACGGACACACACACTTCTCACACATTCATGCTACTCTGATCTCATTTCCTATTTCAGTGTGGTATTGTGGCTTTATTGCAGTGTATTGCATGAGTATATAACAAGCTCACAGCGTTATGTTTTGCATTTCTGAAATGGACATTGTAAAGCTCTGGGTGAAACTGTTTGCTCTGGGTTACATCTCCATTTGTCTGGCAGAAAATTGTAACTGGAAGACCCAATATAAATATAACAACATATGTTGTGATGCCTGTCCGTCAGGTAAGATATTTTAATTACAATCACAATGCTATATAAGCTTAATGCTTATGGTATTGACCTATTAGACTGAAGGCTGGGGCTTTGAGCCCTAAGTCCACTGAATTGCCAGCTATGAGCATGCGAAGCTTGCTCCTTAAAATTGGATCGATGTTTATCATGACCATGTGCTTTGACCCTGAATATTAAGTTGGGTTACCTATTAGTTATTTGGATAAGTGAAATGTTTAACACATCAGTTTTATTTATTTATGTTATTTTTTTGCTATTTTTAGTGGACAGGAGTCTTTTAAAGTTAATCAATTACAATTACAAGAACTAAACTTCAATATAAACTAAAGCAATTAATCATTATCATCAAACAAAAAAATCACAACATTTTAATAAGCCTCAGCTTCTGGTGAAAATGTGTAGTTATTTTAGGAAAAAAAATAAAAAATTTAAATACGTCTCTGTAATTAATTCTTATGGCTTTAACAGGAAAATATCCTGAGGTACACTGCAGTAATACCACACCAACCAAGTGTAAGGATTGCACAGCAGAAAACAATACTAACAATTGGTGTTCTCAAGGTGATAATGCACTGTGCATCGATACTGAGTGTACTAAACTGACCAATAGAAAACTCTGCAAACAGGGAGAAGAACTCAGGAGGATAGGTAAGGGCCACTTTATGTATTTTCCACAAATTCTGTTATGTACTTACTCAATATCTTAACATAATAATTTGTTTTTCAACTTAATAATCTACAGCTATATACATAAACGTTTACTAATGCTTTATATGGAGTTTAGAAGATTCGTAGATTGAATGCTTCTGTTGCTTTTTGGACATTTGTAAATGTGAATGCTTAATTAAGTACAAGATAAGCATCTTAATGTACACTTCAGCAAATGTCAATCATACTTGATGATGCTTTTTATATTTTCCAATGCAAGACAGTAACTGAGTAGTAATCAATGATTAGTACCCGCTTAACAAGAAGAATGTCTTGAGCAAGGTTTTTGTCTGAATGGGTTTAATCTGGGACTCCAAAAACATGTTAGCAAGTTAAGTCGGGATACATAACCCCTGGGTAATAATATGTATTTGAATGAATACTGTTCTAATGCTTTTTTAAAATATTTTGTCAGGTTTATATGAGTTTGACTATTTATGTAAACCGTGTCTCAACAAAACATACAATGATGAGGACGACAGTATGTGTAAACCTATAGCTGAGTAAGTGTCAAAAATGTGTCAAGTTTACCAAAGTTTATTTTGTTTAAATTTGAATAATAGTAAAATTAATTAATGTTGATACAGTTGCAAAAAGCTTGGATTGCTGGAAATCTTACCTGGAAACAGAACTCACAATGCAAAATGTGGTTGTCAAGGTCAGTACCCTTCATTTGCCAAATTGTATTATTATTATTATTATTATTATTATTATTATTATTATTATTATAAAAAACAGACTTGCAATATTTATTATTACTTTATTACCGACATTCCCTAAAACAACTTCTGAATAAATATTTAATTGTAGTTGATTTATTTTTGAAATGGTAGTAATAAGTACTTACTGACTAATATTGTCAGTATGGATGATACTGGAAATAGCAGAATAGGTTTACATTGAGTGGCATTTGTTCCTTGAAATTAAAACCTGTGCTGTTATATATATTTATATTATAACTATGATTAGTTACTATATATAATATGTAGTCACTCAGTGTCCCATTGGCCCCGGTATATGCGTCTATTGTAAAACAGCTTTTTTTTTTTGGTATTTTTCATGACACCATAACGCATGGTTAAATTCACACAAACACAACCCAATTGTTTTCTTCTCCAAAATAGCAGAAGATGTTATAGCTGCAAAAACAAAAGAAAAACTTAGAATTGGATATAATGTGTAGGTTTTGTCAAGATGCTGTATATACTGTTACAAAATATGGTTTTAATGAACAATATTTTTCTGCAATTTTTCAACAGATGTTCATCAGCTGACTCCTAAAAGTGTAACAGCAGGTTTCATAATCACTGGTTTGACATGCGTTATACTGTTTGCTAATATAGTATTAACTATACATCTCCACTTTCAAAGGACCAAGGCAAAAGTACACACAAGTATGTGACATTACTGAACTTTATCATATATTTATGATATATTTACTATATATATACAGTATATATACATCTTATGTATACTTATATATAACATATATATAAGATTGTAATATTTCACTTTTTATTTTTAGAATGCCGTCCAATCCCACGCTCACCGTCTGATGACTGCATCTGTAAACTGTCTAAAGAAGAAATGGGGGAAAGTTGAAATGAACATATTTCCTACAGAATCAGTACAGACTTTTCTACATCAGAGTCATTTTGCTAAAGCAACACAAGTGAAACATGCTCAGGATGATACGTGTGAAATTGATTTCACAATCGTCTCTGGAACTTCCCTGTGATTTCACATTTTTTGTTATCCCAACCTAAAACAAATCTAAACTATGGACTTAAGCACTTTTTGAAATTCAATTTTCCAATGGAAAAACTTCTCAAGCAAATGCAAAGAACTATTCTTGGCTTTTCATTGCCTCACAAGACAAACCACATCTTTCTGTGTACATTGATGTTTATATAACTACATTTTGTTGTGTAATAACCCGTCATAGTCTGGGTTGTTTTGATTTTTATGTGTGTATAAATTGTTTAAATGACTGTATTTTTCACATCATATACATATTTGTTTGGAACACTTCTATCTTGCATCTATCTCTTTATGTTGTCTATTTATTCATCTTATTTCACTATCTTCCACTATCTTCCTCTGCGAGTGTTCACTGGGGGGAGGAACTGGGCAGACACTCACACACATATCTCACACATACATACACTATATATATAGGCAGTTTAGATAGGAGAAATTTAAAGCAACCAATTCACCTTGAAAGCAAGTTTTGGACTGTGGGAGGAAACCAGAGGACCTGGGGACACAAGGAGAATGGGGAGACTCCATCCCGATTGGGATTCGAACCTGAATCCCCAGTGCTGGAAGACGGACATAATAATAAACTTTTGTGTTTGTAACTATTAAATAGCAAATAAAGTTTCTATAAATACATTTATATTACTGTAAAGACAAGAAGTTAAGACTAAACCAATAGATAGCGTTGCCAGTATTTCTTGAAAGACCTTTTATGGCGGGCGGCACGGTGGCTTAGTGGTTAGCAGGTTCGCCTCTCAGCGCTAGGGATTCCCGGTTCCCCATCTTAGTGGAGTTTCCATGTTCGCCCCATGTCCGCGTGGGTCTCCTCCGGGTTCTCCGGTTTCCTGCCACAGTCCAAAAACATGGATCAAGTCAATTGAGTTCTCCAAATTGCCCCATATAGAGTGTGTTTGTGTGAGTGAGTGTGTGCCCAGCGATGGATTGGCGCCCTGTCCTGGGTGTGCCCCCCCCCCCCCGCGCGACCCTTATATAGGATAAAGCGGAAAATAATGGATGGAACTTTTATGACTGAAACACTGTTTTTACTATAATATGACCTCATTTTAGGGCGGCACGGTGGCTTAGTGTTTAGCACGTTCGCCTCTCAGCGCTATGGATTCCCGGTTCGAATCCCCATCTGGGTGGAGTTTCCATGTTCGCCCCATGTCCGCGTGGGTTTCCTCCGGGTTCTCCGGTTTCCTGCCACAGTCCAAAAACATGGATCAAGTCAATTGAGTTCTCCAAATTGCCCCATATAGAGTGTGTTTGTGTGAGTGAGTATGTGTCCAGCGATGGATTGGCGCCCTGTCCTGGGTCTATCTGCCCAGCGCCCGAAATGTTCTCCCCTGGATGGGCATGGGGAACCCCCCCCCCCCACACACACACACACACACTACCCTAAAAGAAAATATTGGATGGATGTTGACAGCGGCACGGTGGCTTAGTGGTTAGCACGTTCTCCTCTCAGCACTAGGGATTCCCGGTTCGAATCCCCATCTGGGTGGAGTTTCCATGTTCTCCCCGTGTCTGTGTGGGTTTCCTCCGGGTTTTCCGGTTTCCTGCCACAGTCCAAATACATGGATCAAGTCAATTGAGTTCTCCAAATTGCCCCATATAGAGTGTGCGTGTCTGTGTGAGTGAGTGTGTGCCCAGCGATGGATTGGCGCCCTGTCCTGGGTCTATCTGCCCAGCGCCCGAAATGTTCTCCCCTGGATGAACATGGGAAACTCCCCCCCCCCCCCCCCCCACACACACACACAACCCTAATAGAGGATAAAGCAGAAAATATTGGATGGATGGATGTTGACAGCGGCACGGTGGCTTAGTGGTTAGCACGTTCTCCTCTCAGCTCTAGGGATTCCCGGTTCGAATCCCCATCTGGGTGGAGCTTCCATGTTCTCCCTGTGTCCGCGTGGGGGTTCTCCGGTTTCCTGCCACAGTCCAAAAACATGGATCAAGTCAATTAAGTTCTCCAAATTGCCCCATATAGAGTGTGCTTGTCTGTGTGAGTGAGTGTGTGCCCAGCGATGGATTGGCGCCCTGTCCTGGGTCTATCTGCCCAGCGCCCGAGACGTTCTCCCCTGGATGGGCATGGGGAACCGCCCTGACCCTAATAGTGGATAAAGCGAAAAATATTGGATGGAATAAGTATTGGATGTTTGTACAGTAGAAGTGTGTGTGTGTGTGTGTGTGTGTGTGTGTGTGTGTGTGTGTGTGTGTGTGCGCGTGCGCGCGCGCGTGTGATCGAATCAGGGTCATATGACAGGCAGCAGCAGTTCCTCCTAAACACTGCAGCCACGCAAACGGCGAGTTATTCAAGAAGCACAAAGCTACAGAAGGATCAGTGTTTTGCTCCATCGCAGACATGTTGGCACTGATCAACCGTTTTCTAGACTGGGTCAAGTCCCTGTTCTGGAAGGAGGAGATGGAGTTAACGCTGGTTGGACTTCAGTATTCCGGCAAAACCACGTTTGTCAATGTGATAGCAGTGAGTGTTGTGATCATCAGCCCTGACTGAGAGTTAGCTCGCCAGCTAACAGCTACTAACTTACTTCACAAAAATCCACATTCTGTGGCCTTCGCGTTTGTACTGCTCGCTTGTGTTCGTGAGGCGGGTGTATATTTGACGGTTGAACATTTCCAGGCAGGTCAATAGCAACATGGACTGACAGCAACACGAAAGCGCTTTATTATTTGAGTTTCTTTCTTTAGCTTATGAAGCTAGCGAGCCTCTTTCCATTCTGGCCTTTAATCATTGAGCTAGCTGTATTAGCTGTCGGTCTTTCTTGACGCTGCCCGTGGAAATGGATCATAATATAAATATATTTAACTGTAGTTGGTTATAAGGCAAGTTAGCTGTGTACGTGTAGCTTAAGCAACAAGCTACTGACAGGTTAGCTCTTTAGCCTTTTAGCACAGACCTTACATCTGAGTTTGTTAAAACTTGATTTCCAGAGACCAGAGAATATATGCTTATTATGTAGTTGAGTTGTTTTAGTACAGATTAAAGATTTATATAGAGGTGTGAGGGGCAAACATCTGACTCACAAACCAAAAGAGCTAGTGGAGCAGCTGAGAAACTGATGGCTCATGATGATGATGATCATCATCATCATCATCATCACATCAGAGCAGATTAGACTCACCTCCTAATTATCAGACAGAAAGTGGATTGATTCACTTCGCTGAAATCATGTCGTTAAATTCACATCTACTCCTTTGTTTCGCTATAAATTTCCCAGGTTTTGGGAATCTTGCCTTTTTAAATTATATAGGTTTAGAATAAATGTAATTCTTTTTATGGCATTAAGCTGTTAGGTTGGAATGAAATTAAAAGCATATATTTTATGTTTATGTTTTTAATGCTTATTGGTATTTGGTAGAACAGTCAACATCACAGTTCTCTGCCTCTCAGAATTCTGACTTTTAATCTCAGAATTCTGACTATTAATCTCAGAATTCCGACATTTTATCTCAGGATTCTGACTTTATATTACATTGCATATATAACTATTAACTACTAATAATATATAACTACTAATAATTGTTAAAACTTGTGCGTTATGTCGTCTGTAAATCACAGCAGTAATCTATATATATATATATATATATATATATATATATATATATATATATATATATGTACACACACACACACACACACACACACACACACACACACATATATATATATATATATATTTATGTGTGTGTGTGTGTACTTATATGTATATATATTTTATATAGCTTCAGAAAGGAAGCCCTTTGTATGTCTCTTGGCGTAGATGCACTAAATTGTGGGTAACTAAGTGCCAGTGATCATTATTGCCAACTCCTCGTAAGGAAAGTAGTTATCAGCTTTCCTAAAAGATACTAGAAGTCGCCAAATGATGTCATTGCCATCATTTCTATTCAAATATGGACTTCAAAGTTGTAGCCCATCTGAATTTCTTTTTTCTAATTACATTTTTAGATAAAAAAGGTAATTTAAATGCATAGAAACACGTTATTCTATACTTGTACAGAATATCTTTGTACTTGCTATATTTCAACATGAAGATTTAACCTTAAGGGTTTGAAATTATAGTGTTTGTACAGTAGAGCAGGAACCTCAGTCATAAGAAGAGAGACTTATATATATAAATATGACATACTGTCTTAATGCACCACCCTGTGTATTTGTCTTATGCAGTTTTTACACAATGCAACACCTCAGATTGCAGTTCTCATCCTATTAGGATGTGTGTCAGCTGTGAAACTTGATCACAAAGCGTGCAAAGAGACCTCTCTAATAAATCACACTGAGAAATCTTGGTCAGATCGTCTGTAAAACCAGAATGATTTTAAACAGTCTGTTGTGAGTCTGTTGCTGTTTTGTCGGATGACATTGGGACCAGCATTTAACAACCAACGTTCCTAAATATGTCATGTTTTTGCAGCGGTGTAATTTAAACATCCTACTGACTCTTCTTCCTACTGCAGAATATTTTTTTAAGTCTTTGGGTCTATTAGGGCATGGCAGGGCGTGGTAGCTCAGTGGTTAGGGTATTGGGCTGTCAATCTGAAGGTTGTGGGTTCAAATCCCACTGATTCCACTGAAGTTACCAGTGTGGGTCTTTGAGCAAGGCCCTTAACCCTCATTGCTCCAGGGATGTTGTGATTTAACCCTGTGCTCACCTTGTAAGTCGCTTTGGATAAAAGCGTCCAATAAATGACCAAATGTAAATGCAAATGTAAATATTAGCTTCCCTATTTGCGCATTTATTATTGTACAACATATTGGGGAGCTGACAGAAAACAATCATAGTACAAGTGATATGGATATTTAATTGAATTAACAGAAAAACTAAAAAAAAGTAAATTTGTTGAAGGCACTTCAGTCTGTAAGTTCAGAGCCTGTGAGTAAACATGTAAACTCATTTTTTTTTTTTTTTTAACTTTTGATTAATTAACCAGAAAACCATCTAATTAACCAAACACCGACTGTGTTCCTCTGAGGTACATGCGCAACATGTGTTTAATTTGCAGGCATTTAATATGTAGCCAAATGTGTAGTAATGCCTGAAACCAATTGGTTAAACGTTGCCTTAGTCTGAAAATCAATTGTCTTTGTAAACCATATTCTGAACCTGTATGCAGTGACGTGAAGCATCCTACCTTCAGAACAAGTGCTGTACGTAGTTAGGGCTTAGATTTTGTCTGTTTCTGTGACGCTGTATCTACCGGGTGGGATGTGGATATGATGAGATTAGTAGAACAGGAAAGAAGATATAAGATTGATATCAGAATTGTAGTGTCATCCTCCGTGTTGTAATGCTCCTGTATAAATCACCACTGTTAAAAAGAAAGCTTATTTCTGTCAGCAGAAGATGTGCTAAAGAGAAATTTGAGCTGTTAAGATACTTGACTAGTTTAGAATGTTGTGAGCACCGCCAAAGCACTATTGCTATAAACTATAATTAGTGATGACTCTGGAACATGATGGCAAACTATTCAAGTTCAAGTTATTTATTTATATAGCGCTTTTTACATCAGTACATTGTCACAAAGCAGCTTTACAGAATAAAAAGCCTTTAAACCCCCAAAGAGCAAGCCGAAGCGACAGTGGCAAGAAAAAACTCCCTTTTATGTTGTTATTTAAGGAAGAAACCTTGGGAGGACCTCATCCTCCTTGAGCGGGCAGGCAGCAACAACAGTGTATTCTGTGATGTACTGTTCTTTGCACCCTACTTCACATGCTACAGTTAAAATCCATGTTAAAGGTATAACAAGGCTTACTTAATGTCACAAAATTAAACAATGAAGGACAATTAAAGGGAATTTGAATTTCATGACATCTAATTGGGGATGCATTTAAGTTGAAATGATATTTTTTCATTTTAAAGCATATTTAATTTCCCTTTAATCTGTCATGTGTAGAAACAGACGTTCATGACAAAATGATATGAGAGCAATACCGGGCTTTACGTGCACTTCTTTACTTCCTCATTTTTGAAGTAATGAAAAAGTGTATTAAATTTAAACACGAAAAACGGTCACCTTCACGATGACGGCCTAAAATGAAGTGGTAGTTTTTCTGTTGTTAACTGAGCTTCATTTCTTTATTACACCATTATTAAGTAAAAAATGTCGGAATCAAGCTTATAGATTTTTGTGGTAAACAAGTATTTTCTTATGTTGGATTGCGAGAGTCCGAAAACCAATAGCAAATTATTATTATTTGCTATTATTTATTATTTGCTATAATATTATTATTTATTGTTTGCATGTATAATGTCATTAATTGACTTGAAATGATTAATTATCCCTTTTTATAATGTTAGTTATTTTGTCCTGAGTGACTATCCATCCGTCCATCCATTATCTTCCGCTTTATCTGCTATTAGGGTCTCAGTGGGGTTCCCCATGCCCATCCAGGGGAGAACGTTTCAGGCGCTGGGCAGATACACCCAGCACAGGGCGCCAATCTATCGCTGGGCACACACTCACTCACACAGACGCACTCTATATGGGGCAATTTGGAGAATTCAGTTGACCTTGATCCATGTTTTTATACTGTGGAAGGAAACCGGAGAACCCGGAGGAAACCCACGTGGACACGGGGAGATCATGGAAACTCCACCCAGATTGGGATTCGAACCGGGAATCCCTAGCGCTGAGAGGTGGACATGCTAACCACCAAGCCACCGTGCCGCTGTGGCAGACACTTGACCTGTAAATTGAAATTGTCCATTGCGACAGTAAATTTTAGTCAATAAATCTAATGGATTGTTCAAATAAAAAAAGATAATATGCATGTAAACAGAAAGATGCACACTTTTGATGCCTTATGATATATAGACCCCTGAGTAACTAATGCAGTAATAATTAAGTGTAGTACTGGTTTAAAACGAGCTTCTCCAAATGTTTGGTTTTAAAGTTAAGATGGACTTTACATCTTTATTTAGAATAAAACTTGCGCTCTGCCAGTGCAGCCTACATATGTTTTTGGAATGGTTGCATATTGACTATTTTTTTTGGAGTTGCTGTGTAAGTGTAAGAAAATTCTGACAAAAACTTTATCATCAGTCTAGCAGCCGTGCTTAGAAATGATTCGTCATTACATCAAGACCAGATTTGTGGCTTAGTTTAAGGTATAGTGTGCTTTCTGGTGATTGTAATGTTACGGGGCTTTCCTGTAGTTTTCAAAAGCATCAGAAGTATATTTTTTGCTTTCTCATTTTTTTTCCTAACCACCCTTTTTTTTGATGGTCTGCTAAACCTCCCACTGCTTTCACACTAGTTAATTAATGTTAAATTGTATGAAATAAAAGGAAGGGTACACTTTATAAAACAGGAATAGAAAAGTTTGTGACCTTTCAAAAACCCCAAACTTTGTGTCGTCTGATCATAGTCATTCAAGATCATTATCTTTTTAGTAATGTATAGCCCAGCTTTAAAGCTTTGTGGCTTTTTTTTTGCCTCTGAATTTGTTTGATCAGATGTTTAGATTTGGAATTTTATTTCATTTTTTACCCATGGTTTATATGACCTCTGTCTCTAAATATATTTTTTCCACAGTTCTTCTGTTTTGATAGAGCCACCGGCCAAGGTTCTGTAAAGTAATGATTCATTTAGAGAATTATGTGCTTATCTAGCAAAAAATTGTGCTATGTTGTAAAGATTATCTTTCAAATACAAATTTCTTCAAAATACAGAAACAAAAATATAAGACCTGTTTTGAAAGAGAAAATAATCTGAGGACTCATTGGCTTAAGTTCTGTTTGTTTCTGTGATTGTCAGCTGGTTTTGTAGCTTTATAAAATAAGTTGCTTGGCATCTATCCAACAATAGTCCTTGTAATAATTACATTTTTTGAGATTTAAAAACAGTCGATGAAGCTGAAATCCAGAACAATGTGAAATGGTTCTCCGTGCTCTTTTTGCATTCATTATTCATTCATTCATTATCTCCCGCTATATCCTCTATTAGGGTCGCGGTAGGGTTCCCCATGCCCATCCAGGGGAGAACGTTTCGGGCGCTGGGCAGATAGACCCAGGACAGGGTGCCAATCCATCGCTGGGTACACACTCACTCACACAGACACACTCTACATGGGGCAATTTGGAGAACTGAATTGACTAGATCCATGTTTTTGGACTGTGGGAGGAAACCGGAGAACCTGGAGGAAACCCACGCGGACACGAGGAGAACATGGAAACTCCACCCAGATGGGGATTCGAACCGGGAATCCCTAGCGCTGAGAGGCGAACGTGCTAACCACTAAGCCACCGTGCCTCCCTGCATTCATTATAGTTTTGTAAATTCTACATTTACATTTACATTGGGTCATTTATTGGACGCTTTTATCCAAAGCTACTTACAAGGTGAGCACAGGGTTAATCACAACATCCCTGGAGCAATGAGGGTTAAGGGTCTTGCTCAAGGACCAACATTGGTAACTTCAGTGGACCTGGGATTTGAACCCCCAACCTTCAGATTGATAGCCCAATGCCCTAACCACTGAGCTACTGTGCCCAAATTCTCTGTATTCAACCACTATTTTGTTAATAATCAGGCAGTTTATGTGTTTAGTTCAATGTTTGGGATATCTTTAGATATTTTGCAGCATCACAGCTGTGTTTAGTTAGATTTTTGAACTCTTTACAGCATCACAGCTGTGTTGAAATATCATACTATCCAGATATGCTTTCGGTTTAAATGAGAAGATGGGGGCGGGAGGTGGTGGGATATGTTTTGTGAGTCACAAGGCTCGCCCACTTCCACTCGGTCAGGTGACGTTGTTAGTCGTGTGATGTGAGGCGTTTTAAAAACCATAACATTTTAGCAAAAGAATCAGCAGTACGACATGGATCTAGTGACGTATCACTGGGTTAAAAGGGCAAAGTTTAAAACTTAATATAATTGGGTAATATACTGGGGGAACAGTTATGGTGTAACTCTATAAGTACTGTATTTGATCTAGTGTGTTTAGATGTGGGTTTAAATAAAAAAAAGAATTATTTTCTTTCATTTTATCTAAAAATCAACAGCTGACTGTTCAGATAATTATATTCATAAATACAGTTTGAGTCATTTGACAAAAACAAAATAAAACTCGTATTTAATTTTTTTTAATTAGATTTTTGGTTAAACATTTTGTGTGTGGGGAAAATCATCATGGTGTGGGGTATTTTCATTATTTGTTCATTTATAGACATTCATTCATTATCTTCCGCTTTATCCTATATTAGGGTCGCGGGGGGGTTCCCCATGCCCATTCAGGGGAGAACGTTTCGGGCGCTGGGCAGATAAACCCAGGACAGGACGCCAATCCATCGCTGGGCACACACTCACTCAAACGGGCACACTCTATATGAGGCAATTTGGAGAACTCAATTGACTTGATCCATGTTTTTGGACTGTGGGAGGAAACCGGAGAACCCGGAAGAAACCCACGCGGACACGGGGAGAACATGGAAACTCCACCCAGATGGGGATTCGAACCGGGAATCCCTAGTGCTGAGAGGAGAACGTGCTAACCACTAAGCCGCCCATTTATAGAGAATGAAACAATATTTTAGTTTGGTAATTATAATTGGATTTAGGGAAACATTAAATCAAACTGAATCAGAACACCAACCATGCTTAAACTTTAGTTTAATTCAGTTACAATTATATTTAATGTTAAAATGTTTTGCCTTCAGACTTTTGGCTGAATCTCATCACTGGAAAATCACAAATCTTAAAATGCTTATTCAAGCTGTTCTGAAAAAACAGAAATGTGGTTTAGCAGTTATGACAAACCTTTTTGATTATTCCCTGTAGTCTGTTTTTTTTATTTTTTATTTGAGGTCTATAATGTTAATATTATGTTCATGAGCAGTTGTTCTGCCCAGGTTATAAACAGATATTTTACAGTATACATTATACTTGGTTAAATAATCCATAACAATCCCCACTCTATATGAACAGAAAAAATAAAGGAGCGACCACATGGCGGCTCAATAGTGTGTCCAGAGTTCAATTCCCAATGGTGCGAATGCTCGACCTTTCTGTTCTGCCTGTGGTTTTTTTTTTTTTTTTTTTTTCTGTTGCTGGTTTTCAGTTTTTCTCTCACAACTAAAAGACATGCTGATGGCAGGTTGGAGACAACTTATCGTCCTAGCCATTGGGTGATGTCTTCATGTTGTGAAACTGCGAGGTCAAATCTGTTCCATCTTCTCTGCTTTAGCAATCAGAACACCAACCATGCTTTAACTTTAGTTTAATTCATTCATTCATTATCTCCCGCTTTATCCTCTATTAGGGTCGCGGTGGGGTTCCCCATGCCCATCCAGGGGAGAATGTCTCGGGCGCTGGGCAGATAGACCCAGGACAGGGGGCCAATCCATCGCTGGGCACACACTCACTCACACACACACACACTCTATAGGGGGCAATTTTAAGAATTCAATTGACTTGATCCATGATTTTGGACTGTGGGAGGAAACCGAAGAACCCGGAGGAAACTCACGCAGACACGGGGAGAACATGGAAACTCCACCCAGATGGGGATTCGAACAGGGAATCCCTAGCGCTGAGAGGCCAACGTGCTAACTACTAAGCCACCGTGCCGCCTAGTTTAATTCAGTTACAATTATATCTAATGTTATGAACCCATGACATGACAAAATAATCAGTCATCAAATTGCTTTAGTGTTTATGACGCATTACATGTCTCATCTTTATCATGTGTATTGTGCACTGTGAGGACAGAGGCAGGGAACACTTTAAAAGATAGTATACAGGGATGCATCTTAAACAGGTCTGTGTAGTTACCTACACTGCGGTCCTGTTGCGAAAACACACATGAGGAGTGACCTGTGGAAAGACTCTTTGGGCCAAACAGTTCTAGGAAGAGCTTTCTGAGGAATTCCTCAGATATTTTACAGTATACATTATACTTGGTTAAATAATCCATAATAATCCCCACTCTATATGAACAGAAAAAATAAAAGAGTGACCACATGGTGGCTCAATAGTGTGTCCGGAGTTCAATTCCCAATGGTGCGAATGCTCGACCTTTCTGTTCTGCCTGTGGTTTTAGTTTTTTTTTTTTTTTTTTGGTGCTGGTTTTCAATTTTTCTCTCACAACTAAAAGACATGCTGATGGCAGGTTGGAGACAAGTTATCGTCCTAGCCATTGGGTGATGTCTTCAGGTTGTGAAACTGCGAGATCAAATCTGTTATATCTTCTCTGCTTTAGCAATCAGAACACCAACCATGCTTAAACTTTAGTTTCATTCATTCAGGAGGAGTGACCTGTGGAAAGAATCTTTGGGCCAAACGGTTCTAGGAAGAGCTTTCTGAGGAATTCCTGTTAGTTGCATCAAACTGGTGTTATCTTTCTTCATTCACACGTAGACTTAATAATAATAATAATAATAATAATGATGATGATGAAGAAATCCTGGGAGTTGGTCAGGTCAATTTTCTTGTTTGTTTGTGTGGTTTAAAGCGAGGCTGATGGTTGTACATGGCTTATACTTGGAATATTAAAGAGTTTCGAATTATTTAAACACTTAATTTTGGACGTCAGAGTTGCTTTATTCTGCCTGTAAGTGCTATACATTTGCAACACTTGCAGCATACATGTTTTCTGTGAGAATAAAAGACCAACCCTGTAGGGGAAAAGTGTTTTAAGGTCTATAAAAAATTGTCTAAAAAATCTGCAAAGATTAGGAACTTTCTCTTTGAAATGAAGTAAGTTCTGTGGTACAGCTTGTGAAAATCAGTAGAATGTATTGTGCTACCAGCAAAGGTCAGGCAGATTTCTCTTCATTTCTGGGGGTTAACCAAACCTGCTTTATGTTGTAAAAGTCCTCCCCTGGATTTTCCCTCATGCAGAGCTGCTAGGATGTTTTGCCTTCAGACTTTTGGCTGAATCTCATCACTGGAAAATCACAAATCTGAAAATGCTTATTCAAGCTGTTCTGAAAAAAAGAAATGTGGTTTAGCAGTTGTGACAAACCTTTTTGATTTTTCTCTGAAGTCTTTTTTTTTTTTTTTTTTTTTTTTGAGGTCTATAATGTTACTATTATGTTCATGAGCACTTGTTACAGTCTGTACAATTTAAACAATTCCCAGGTTACAAACAGATTGTTTTTACAGTATACATTATACTTACCGTATTTTCCGGACCATGAGGCGCACCGTATTATAAGGCGCAGTCTGAATTACGGGATCTATTTCTGTATTTGACCCACGTATAAGGCGCACCGTACTATAAGGCGCAGTCTGAATTACGCCCTCTATTTCTGTACGGTACTTATTCTGTACGGCAGCGTATTATAAGGCACTCGCTAAAACATACGATCTACAAGAAAAGCAAAGGATGCAAAACGCTGATTTATAATTGAAGTTTATTCTACTACTTGACAAAACACACATTATTTTAATCACTCTTCTCCCACAAATCCATCAAAGTCCTCATCTTCTGTGTCTGAATTAAAAAGCTGCACTCCGGGTTCCCCCTCATCGATGTCCGAGTCCGTCTCGTCTCCGGGCGGCCGTTCGGCGACGATGCCGGCTTTCGCGAAAGCTCGGACGACGGTTACGGCAGAAACCTCAGCCCAGGTTTCTGGGCTGACAGGTTTCCCAGGTTTCCCAGGTTAATCCTCCCGGAATGACGGCAAATTGCGAATTAATTTTCTTCACTCTGCTTTTTCAGCAGTGACG
This sequence comes from Corydoras sp. C115, assembly GCA_019802505.1. Lineage (NCBI taxonomy): Eukaryota > Metazoa > Chordata > Actinopteri > Siluriformes > Callichthyidae > Corydoras > Corydoras sp. C115. The sequence goes on from JAFMOC010000008.1 coordinate 707,520, forward strand.
GTGAGGTGTGGGGAAAAAACTATCCGGTCGCACAACAATACTTTTATAGATTTTGGAACTCCGTACACGTACGGAGGCGCACCGGATTATAAGGCGCACGTCCGATTTCTGGGAAATTTTTAGGCCTTTAGGTGCGCCTTATAGTCCGGAAAATACGGTAGTTAAATAATACATAATAATCCCCACTCTATATGAACAGGAAAAAAAGAGTGACAACATGGTGGCTCAATGGTGTGTCTGGAGTTGAATTCCCAATGGTGCATTTGCTTGACCTTTCTGTTCTGCCTGTTTTTTTTTTTTTTTTTTTTTTTTTTTTTTTTTTTTTTGGTGCTGGTTTTCAGTTTTTTTCTCACAACTAAAAGACATGCTGATGGCAGGTTGGAGACAAGTTATCGTCCTAGCCATTGGTTGACGTCTCGAGGTTATGAAACTGTGCCAACTCAAATCTGTTACATCTTCTCTGCTTTAGCAACACCTAATTAAAAACAAACAAAACATTAACAAAAAAAGATTCTGTAGTCATTTCCCCATGTCCCCATGGCCTCTGTGATTCCTTTTTTAAGATGGCTTAGCTTTGATATGTTTTCTGTGTGTCATGTACAAGTGCTTTTTAAATCCAGAAAAAGGCATAAAATACATAAAAGTTAAAACACTACACACAGGGCTGTGTGAATATGTACATGTACAGTTTAAAGTGTTTCTGATAAATCTCATTTAAAGCCAGGAGATGAAAATGAAATAAAAATGATACAATTTGAACGAACATTGTGTGGGTTGTATAAGATTGGGTGTTGTTTCGCTCTTGTGTATTCATTTGTAGCCAGTACACTAAAAATGTGTTTATTGAGTTTGTGTATGGTTAGCTACTTCAGATACTGCACTGTATAAGTGAATTGTTTATAATGTCTTGCTTTTAAATTTGTCAAGACAAATTGTCTGAATTTTGTAAAAGAAAGAAGAGCCGGAAGATTAGATTAGCTGTGCCAGCACACTTTACCACAGCTCATGCTTACTGATCTTTTAAAAGTTAGTGCCTTTATCGGAACTATCGTTTTTTTTTTTTTTTGGTTTTATGTAGCTTTTTGTACAAACAGTTTACCTTTTTGCACGAGAGTTTGGTGTTCCAAAGAAAACCACCTTCAGTTGTAGATTTGATTGAAACAATTGATTTCTTTGAAGCTCATATTTCTACAAGCAGATTGGTTCCCATCTATCACCCAATAAGGAGTGTGTATTTTCTACCCAAATTACCCAAATTTGTCTGTTTATGTATCTAAAAACTGATTTGCTAATAACATACATTCATATTTCACACAATTTGTATTAGCAAATCTACCTTTACCAGATTAATGAGAAGATACCTGTTAATCTCTTGAATTTTAAACTTTTGTTCTCTTTTCTTTTCAGTCAGGACAGTTTAGTGAAGACATGATTCCAACTGTTGGATTCAACATGCGGAAAGTCACAAAAGGCAACGTTACGATTAAGGTACAGTTTTCTTCTTGGTGCATTTAGCAGCAGATCTTTACTTTTCTGTAGATAATTGATCTTCATATAAAAAAAAAAAAAAACATGTAATGGATTTCCGAAATTTAATTCCTTTTGAAAATGTGTGCAGATCTGGGATATAGGTGGACAGCCCAGATTTCGAAGCATGTGGGAACGCTACTGTCGGGGAGTAAACGCCATAGTGTGAGTTACAAAATCAAGAGTGGCTTAAAAATAAAAGAACAACACAAGTCAGTAGCTAACTGTAATATTATCTATCATAATCATTTGCAGGTCTGGTTATAATTTGTCCAGATATATCTAACTGTTTATACACACACACACACACACACACACACACACACTCACTAGTGACTGGTAGTCTTTAAACCCATTTTAGACCTAAACCCTAATTTGACCTAAAAATAAATTAGGAGGCACGGTGGCTTAGTGGTTAGCACGTTCGCCTCTCAGCACTAGGGATTCCCGGTTCGAATCGCCATCTGGGTGGAGTTTCCATGTTCTCCCCGTGTCCGCGTGGGTTTCCTCCGGGTTCTCCGGTTTCCTCCCACAGTCCAAAAACATGGATGAAGTCAATTGAGTTCTCCAAATTGCCCAATATAGAGTGTGTGAGTGTGTGCCCAGTGATAGATTAGCACCCTGTCCTGGGTGTATCTGCCCAGCACCCGAAACGTTCTCCCCCGGATGGGCATGGGGAACCCCCCCCCCCCCCCCCAGGATAGAGCGGGAGATAATGAATGAATGAATAAATTAGGATTTTAGGATTCTATGTCAAGGAAATAGAACATTATACCATTTCTCTTTCACCAAAATTACAAAGTATATTTATAAAGAAAGTATCTTCTGCACCGATGTGTTGGATTTCAGTATTAAGAAACATTTCTTGACCCGTGTTAATACTGAACTCTATAACATAAAATAAAATCAAACATTAAATCATCCAGTGTGTTTAAAATGATGACTTCTTCCCGAAATAAGTCACTGAACAAAATGTTCTCACTTTCCTATAAAGGTATATGGTGGATGCAGCAGACCGAGAGAAAGTAGAAGCTTCCAGGAACGAGCTGCACAATCTGTTAGACAAACCGCAGTTACAAGGGATCCCTGTAAGTACTTTTTAATTCAAATCTTTTTACATAATACAACAATGACGAGTGTTTTAACTCTATCTCTATGTTGTGAATCAGGTGTTGGTACTTGGTAACAAAAGGGATCTGCCTAATGCGCTGGATGAGAAACAGCTTATTGAAAAAATGTAAGTAACTTATTATTTACTCTAGTATTTTTAACCCCTTCAGCTGTAATAAGGACTGTATGCATTTATGCATTCTTAAATCCTATTATTTAATATAATTTTTTCCATTCATTCATCCATTATCTTCCACTTTATCCTCTATTTGGGTTGCGGTGGGGTTCCCCATGCCCATCCAGGGGAGAATGTTTCGGGCGCTGGGCAGATACACCCAGGACAGGGTGCCAATCCATCGCTCGGCACACACTCACTCACACAAACACACTCTATATGGGGCAATTTTGGAGAACTCAGTTGACTTGATCCATGTTTTTGGACTGTGGGAGGAAACCGGAGAACCCTGAGGAAACTCACGCGGACATGTGGAGAACATGAAAACTCCACCCAGATGGTGATTCGATCCAGGAATCCCTAGTGCTGAGAGGAGAACGTGCTAACCACTAAGCCACCGTGCCGCCCTATAATTTTTTTTAAACATTTCTTTTTTTCCTACAACGTGAATGACGTCTCCGTGAAAAACAGAACCAGTAGCTGTAAAGATGAGTGAAAAATCGCATGTTGGTGATCTTTAGAGGCGTGAAGTGTTCTGAATATTTCCATTTACAAAGATAATTGTGACGTGATAATGAAGAGGAACTGATGAGTCAGAGAAACTATCCACACAGGACTCTGTATGTTTTTGTTCCTCAGCAAAGTGAGAGCTACAACAAACTGAAATTTAAAGGTGTCATTGCCATCTATTGGTTGTTAGGAAATACACCAGTTATTTTAATTGGATTGTTTTTTTTTTTTTGTTTTTTTTTACCAAGAAGCTACTGTGTTGTATAATGATTTTGTATCAACAAATGGACTTCAGTCTCTTAACTGGAAAACTACAAATTTAACCTACTGTATATGGAATGTGGCGGCACGGTGGCTTAGTGGTTAGCACATTTGTCTCTCAGCGCTAGGGATTCCTGGTTCGAATCCCCATCTGGGTGGAGTTTCCATGTTCTCCCCGTGTCCGTGTGGGTTTCCTCCGGGTTCTCCGGTTCCCTCCCACAGTCCAAAAACATGGTTCAAGTCAATTGAATTCTCAAAATTGCCCCATATAGAGTGTGTCTGTGTGAGTGAGTGTGTGCCCAGCGATGGATTGGCGCCCTGTCCTGGGTCTATCTGCCCAGCGCCCAAGACATTCTCCCCTGGATGGGCATGGGGAACCCCACCGCGACCCTAATAGAGGATAAAGTGGAAGATAATGGATGGATGGATTTTAATGTTGGGGCTGATCAGTGTATGTTAGTTACTTAGCTGAGTAATATAAATGCATTTTCCACATTTATTGCTTGAATTGTTTAAACTGATTGTGATCTACTGGTTTATTTAAATATGTTCTAGTTTTGGTTGTAATATTGAGTAAACTCTAAAGCTGATACAGTTTAATCACACAAACATCTATACCCTGTTTCTTCTATGAAATCACTGAGGTTTCACTGCCCAAATAATGTTGCAACTGCTGTTATCAAATATCATTTTCCAGGAACTTGGCTGCTATTCAAGATCGGGAGATATGCTGCTACTCTATTTCCTGCAAAGAGAAAGACAACATTGGTGAGCCAGATTACTTGTGATCAGAAAAAGTCCAGAAAAGGTCAAAATTATTATTTTTGTTGTAATAGTGGGTTAGTTCAGGACAGATTTAAGTCTGTTTGTTTTAATCTTTGTTCATCAATTACATTTACATTTAGTCATTTAGCAGACGCTTTTATCCAAAGTGATTTACCAATGAGAACCATCAGAACACCATCAGTAGTTATGAAGAAAACCAACTACACTGTATATATAATGTACAAAATACTTTATCCCATTTTGTCATGTGGGGGGGGGTGAGGTGAGTGTGTGTGTGGGGGGGTGAGGTGAGTGTGTGTGGGGGGGTGAGGTGAGTGTGTGTGGGGGGGGTGAGGTGAGTGCGTGTGGGGGGGTGAGGTGAGTGTGTGTGGGGGGGTGAGGTGAGTGCGTGTGGGGGGGTGAGGTGAGTGTGTGTGGGGGGGTGAGGTGAGTGCGTGTGGGGGGGTGAGGTGAGTGCGTGTGGGGGGGGGGGGGGGTAAGGTTAGCTGCTTTGACGTGGATTTAGTAAAAAACTGGGAGTTTACGTCTGTACTGTAAGATTGTCTCTGCTTGATTTCAGACATCACACTGCAGTGGCTTATTCAGCACTCGAAAACGCGGAGGAGCTGAAAGCTGTGCTTGTTCCACCCTCACCTGCTGACGTTCCTTTCGTGCCCGGTCCTGCTCACTATTTGAAACTGTACAGTCGTTTCATCACACTGTTTCTGCCTCTGTCCCTCTCGCACCCTACACAACCAAGAGTTCGTCTTTCAAGCCCATCGCTTTAAAGATGTCAACCTGCCCCTATCAGCCAGAGCCTCCGGTGTCGTCGTCGTGGGGGGGGGGGGGGGTCGTCGCTCACATGTAAAGACAGGATGCTCAGCAGGCTGTTATTAACAAAGTAGATTTACTTGTTTGCTAAAGTTTGGGAGAATATTTTGAATCTATTCCTTTCTTCTTCAATATGTAAGAACGTGCTCATTTTGGAGTATGCTTAGTATGACTGTTGCTTTCTGTCTGCTCTTTTTCTCTTTTCGTTTTGGCCAAAATAATTCACTGAAGGAATGGTTACGCAAATGAGCATAACAGCGTGACAAACGTGTACAGATGTTGATCAAGTAATGATTTTTACTAAGGTGAACCGAATACTATTTAAGTGAATGTATGAAGGTTTAGGTGTAGACAGTCCTTTAACTCAGTGATGTCTAGCTGTCAGTAAGCGGAGAGAGAGGTGGCAAAGTCTAAAGTGCCTTGTGCAGCTGATCTCTCTCTCTCTCTCTCTCTCAATGACATTGAACCTTATTCCCTGTGTGCCTGCCCACTGGGTAGGAAAATAGACAAGCTGTTGAGACATTGATGAAATGAATTAGGCATGCTTTTAAAGTAGTTTATTGTATCGTCATAATGAACATAGTCTTTGATCTCCGTCAAGACGTAAAAATATCTGAAACCCCACTGTTATCAATGCACTTTTGTAAATATAAACCAATAAATAATTCTTGACATCTGAAATATGTATCTTCACTCTGAGCAAACTATGTATATTATATATATATATATATATATATATATATATATATATATATATATATATATATATATATATATATATATATAGGCGGTACGGTGGCTTAGTGGTTAGCACGTTTGTCTCTCAGCGCTAGGGATTCCAGGTTCGAATCCCCATCTGGGTGGAGTTTCCATGTTCTCCCGTGTCTGCGTGGGTTTCCTCCGGGTTCTTCCCACAGTCCAAAAACATGGATCAAGTCAATTGAGTTCTCCAAATCGCCCCATATAGAGTGTGTCTGTGTGAGTGAGTGTGTGCCCAGCGATGGATTGGCGCCCTGTCCTGGGTGTATCTGCCCAGCGCCCGAAACGTTCTCCCCTGGATGGGCATGGGGAACCCCACCGCGACCCTAATAGAGGATAAAGCGGGAGATAATGAATGAATTTTATATATATTTATATGGTGGCTTAGTGGTTAGCACGTTCTCTCAGCACTAGGGATTCCCGGTTCGAATCCCCATCTGGGTGGAGTTTCCATGTTCTCCCCGTGTCTGTGTGGGTTTCCACCGGGTTCTCCGGTTTCCTCCCACAGTCCAAAAACATGGATCAAGTCAATTGAATTCTCAAAATGGCCCCATATAGAGTGTGTTTGTGTCTCTGTGACCCTGTGTCGCCCTGTCCTGGGTCTATCTGCCCAGCGCCTGAGACGTTCTCCCCTGGATGGACATGGGGAACCCCCCGCAACCCTAATATTGGATAAAGCGGAAGATAATGGATGGATGGATTAAATTGAAATGACAGCTTTCGGTTCCGGGCAGCATTGTGGCTTAGTGGTTAGCATGTTCTCTCAGCGCTAGGGATTCCCGGTTCGAATCCCCATCTGGGTGGAGTTTCCATGTTCTCCCCGTGTCCTCGTGGGTTTCCTCCGGGTTCTCCGGTTTCCTCCCACAGTCCAAAAACATGGATGAAGTCAATCGAATTCTACAAATTGCCCCATATAGAGTGTGTTTGTGTCTCTGTGACCCTGTGTCGCCCTGTCCTGGGTGTATCTGCCCAGCGCCTGAGACGTTCTCCCCTGGATGGGCATGTGGAACCCCCCGCAACCCTAATAGAGGATAAAGCAGAAGATAACGGATGGATGGATGGATGTTGATAATTTGTCTTTTTCTTCTTAGTGGCGGGAATGCGCTTCCACTTCCCCACATCACTAAAGCCTCGTGTTTGAACGAACCGACTCCTTTCTGAACGAACGGTTCATGTGAACGGTTCACGCTTTATCCCGCCCACACACTATTCCACCGTACAGAATCTTAAGGGCAGCGCTGCGACGTCACAGACCGAACCACATGTGCGTTTTCGATTGGCCCAATTCGGAGTGGGCGGGATTTCACGAGTAGCTTGCCACGACACCCGTGCCATGCCCGCTCGCCTGATTGACACGAACCACGGCCAATCGCTAGAGACGACACAGCCCGGGCACCAATCAGAGCAGGGCGCAGAGAAGGGCTCGGTTTGTTGACAGGCCGTGGCCCTGTGCCCCGATAGCAGATCAATAAAGCGAAGCGATAAACGGCGTGCGGGCGAATTATGACTCTGACGGCCGCCGTCCAGCAAAGATGCAATGGAGGTCAGTAGTAGTGGGTCTCTTTGTGCTCCGGCTGCTCCTGAGCTGCGTGCTGTGGCCGTCGTTCGGACTGACGCTGAGCTGGGGCTTCAACTTCCCGCTGCAGTTCAGCTTCAGCCCGCAGAGGCGCGTCGAGCCGCGGCCCGAGCCCGAGCCCGAGCCCGAGCGGGGAGCCGGCGGCTGGACGCAGCGTCTGTACGCGGAGCACCGCGAGGGAACCTGCTCCCAAATCAACACCAACTCTCCGAAGAAGTCCTACCTCAGCTTCTTTAAGACCCGCAGAGATGAGTACGACAAGAAGTACGGCGCGTTTCCGGACGCGCTCAAAAGTCAGATGAAAAGCATGGCCAGAGACATGTTCTACTTTGGTTACGACAACTACATGAAGTACGCGTTCCCCGAGGACGAACTCAACCCCATCGACTGTGAAGGCAGAGGACCAGACGTTCTGAATCCGTAAGTGTGGGCTTCCTATGTCCACGTCTTCCTCATGTCCACATCTCACAGGGCAGGGGTCAGGGCTCAGGGAGTTGGGCTGTCCATCTGAAGGTCCATCCATTCATTATCTTCCACTTTATCAGGGGAGGGAGTGGTACCTCAGTGGTCAAGCTGAAGGTTGGGGGTTCAAATCCCAGGTCCACTGAAGTTACCAGTGTGGGTCCTTGAGCAAGACCCTTAACCCTCATTGCTCCAGGGATGTTGTGATGAACCCTGTGCTCACCTTGTAAGTCGCTTTGGATAAAAGCATCTGCTAAATGACCCAATTTATCATATATAAGGGTCGTGGGCGGGGGGGGGGGGACATTCAATGTCCATCCAGGGGAGAAGGTTTCTGGTGCTGGGCAGATACACCCAGAACAGGGTGTCAATCTATCACTGGGCACACACTCACTGACTCACACAGACACACTCTATATGGGGCAATTTGGAGAATTCAATTGACTTGAGCCATGTTTTTGGACTGTGGGAGGAAACCGGAGGAACCAGAGGAAACCCATGCAGACACTGGGAGAACATGGAAACTCCACCCAGATGGGGATTCGAACCGGGAATCCCTAGTGCTGAGAGGAGAACGTGCTAACCACTAAATCTAAACTAAAATTAAACCCATGATCTGATGTTGAAGGTTGTGGGTTCAAATCCCAGGTCCACTGAAGTTACCAATGTGGGCCCTTGAGCAAACATCATTGCCTTCTGGGGTGCTGACCCTCTGTGTTATGACCCCCAATCATCAAAATGGGATTATAAGTCGCTGCAATATAATGTCCTTAATGGGTCTTAAGAGGATAGCTGCACAGGTTCACTTCTGTGAACAGCAGAGAGCCAAGCAACCAATAGCATGTATTCAGCATTCATTGCAGACTGTCTGTCTGTCTGTCTATATATATATATATATATATATTGCATTCATTCATTATCTCCCGCTTTATCCTCTAGTAGGGTTGCGGTGGGGTTCCCCATGCCCATCCAGGGCATGAATGGTCTGAATGTTTACTACATTACCTAAAAATAGAAAATATTGTGAATAAAAATCAGGAATATGGGTCACATTTTCATAAGATAATCATTCAAAAAAACTATTAAATAATTTATTGTATTGTCAATGTGTATTGTGTTTTTTCGTGATGCACATTTGTTAAATGGACATTAAAATGTATGTATGTGTGTGTGTGTGTGTGTGTATATATATATATATATATATATATATATATATACATATATATATATATATATATCATTCATTCATTCATTCATTATCTCCCGCTTTTATCCTCCATTAGGGTCGCGGTGGGGTTCCCCATGCCCATCCAGGGGAGAACGTCCCGGGCGCTGGGCAGATACACCCAGGAAAGGGCGCCAATCCATCGCTGGGCACACACTCACTCACACAGACACACACTCTATAAGGGGCAATTTAGAGAATTCAATTGACTTGAGCCATGTTTTTGGACTGTGGGAGAAAACCGGAGAACCCGGAGGAAACCCACGCGGACATGGGGAGAACATGGAAACTCCACCCAGATGGGGATTCGAACCGGGAATCCCTAGAGCTGAGAGGAGAACATGCCAACCACTAAGCCACCGTGTCGCCCCATATATATATATATATATATGTAATTATATTATATAGCCAGTAATAAATTTCATGTTTAATTGCTGCACGTTGATCGCTGTCGCTAATTTGTCTGCATGGTGCAGCTGCCTGTAACCAAGCAATAAGTCACTGAGGCACTGCAACTATTAACTACAACTAATCACTAAGGGCACTATACTTTTACTTTTTAGCATCTAACTGCCCTCACTGATAACAAAAGATGTGACACCATGTTTGTTTGTTGCTGGTTCATCAATGGTTGATGGTGTCATCAATGGATAATTTTTATACAAAATAATTTATTGGTGGCAGGGTGGCACTGTGGTAAGCACTCCCACCTTACAGCAAAAAAGTCATCCTTTCATCTTATAGATAAGGAGGTCTGGGATTTGGATATATGAGATTTGTATGTTCTCCCACGTTCAAAAACATGATGGTATTAATCTGAAGATACTAGTGGAAAATTGATGGAAAATTGTCTGTGTCATCACTGTAATGGTCGAGGGTCTGGTCAGGATGTTTCCGCTGCCTTCTTCTTTAGAAGTTATTAGCTGTTCGGGGGTCCATTGTACAGCTAACGTACAAAATTTAATGGTAGCAAACCAAACAGCTGCAAATAAATGTCAGTTGTCAAAGCCAGTCCCAAGCGACTGGCATGTGGGACCATGGTTTACATTGCTGTCATGGGCTGGTTTCAGTGTTAGTTTCAGAAACTAGTTTCCTTTTTTCACAAAGCCACAGCAACGTCTATACCGTAATATTTTTTTGTTGTTGTAAAGATGGTATATGTAGATTGTGCCCATGCACAACAAAAAGTAAAATAGCTCTGTTTTAATTAACTCTTGATTGCAGAAAACAAAAATTGATTCGCTGTCATTTGCAGATGGCAGCTTCTATGAACAACAGGCAGCTGAATCCTTCCTAAACCCAAACCACATGAATGTTCAAACTAGTGCAGTTTTTTCCTTTACACCTGGTCTATGTGCAATCTAACATTCATTCATTCATTAGCTCCCGCTTTATCCTCTATTAGGGTCGCGGTGGGGTTCCCCATGCCCATCCAGGGGAGAACGTTTCGGGCGCTGGGCAGACACACCCAGGACAGGGTGCCAATCTATCGCTGGGCACACATTCACTCACAAAGACACACTCTATATGGGGCAATTTTGAGAATTCAATTGACTTGATCCAAGTTTTTGGACTGTGGGAGGAAACCGGAGAACCCGGAGGAAACCCACGCGGACACAGGGAGAACATGGAAACTCCACCCAGATGGGGATTCGAACCGGGAATCCCTAGTGCTGAGAGGAGAACGTGCTGACCACTAAGCCACACAGATACAAAAACAAACTTTAGTTTGTTTGTGCTATATTTTTTATGTAAAAAGCAGGAGTCTACAGCATAAATCCCACAAGACCTAACCTGGTTCCAAAATGCCCACATATTGCATGAATTGTATGACTATAATCTGATTTTGTAGCAAATGCATCCTGTTTTATAACATATTTCCCCTTTTTAAGAAGTCTAATAAACAAAGATGGAGTGTTTATTATTATTCAGTTATTATTCTGCCTTGTCATAGCAAGTCACTGACTCACAGTTTAGTTTAGTCTCATTTTCAGTATTGCTTAAACTAAGTCTTATGAGGAAGAGGCAACTCAAGTCAAGATCATACCATGTGACAGAAGACCCAGATAAAAGTTCATTAAAATGATCACTATTAGGAAATCTGACATACATGATCCCGTCTTGTTGTGTTAGTATGTGCACAACGGGCATCTGACCTCATAATGCTTAGCTCTGAAGATCTGATCAGATTAGCTGGTCTCAGACTGGTCTCAGACATGTCTCAGACAACTGTCAGAGCAGTGGAAATACCTCTTTAGAAATAACACCTGGACATGAACAAATACATTCTAATAGTCTGTTCATGTTTGATTAGGTAATGGTTGTCCTGTCTAATAATCTGAATTTATTACTTTCAGGTCAAACATCAACATAAATGATGTGCTTGGTAATTACTCCCTAACACTAATCGACACCCTCGATACTCTATTGGTAAGTTTAGTTCTTAAATCTATGTAGTGATGTAATAAATCTGTTAGCTAATTATAATGATTTAATTATAATTTATTATTATATTATATTTTTATATTATTATTATATTATATCATTATTAACCTATTATATAGGTTATATAATTTATTATTATTATTATTATTATTATTATTATGGTGGGATGGGTTTTGCTTGCTGCTCACAACAAGAAGGTTCTATATTAAATTCCTAATCAAAACAGATAATAATAATCATGTCTATTTATTTACTGATCCCAAAACAAGCCCATGTTTACGGTGTTGTTTCTACTCGATTATGAAATGTATATTGCTGTTTGCAGGTACTTGGGAACGTGTCCGAGTTCCATCGAGCTGTTAAGCTAGTGATTGACACCGTGTCCTTCGATAAGGATTCCACCGTGCAAGTTTTTGAGGCCAACATCAGGTGCAGCAATTTCTACTTCTTTTCATTCATTCATTATCTTCCGCTTTATCCTCTGTTAGGGTCGCGTTGGGGTTTCCCATGGGAGAACATTTCGGGCGCTGGGCAGATACACCCAGGACAGGGCGCCAATCCATCACTGGGCACACACTCACTCACACAGACACACTCTATATGGGGCAATTTTGAGAATTCAATTGACTTGATCCATGTTTTTGGACTGTGGGAGGAAACCGGAGAACCCGGAGGAGACCCATGCAGACACGAGGAGAACATGGAAACTCCACCCAGATGGGGATTCGAACCGGGAATCCCTAGCGGCGAGAGGCGGACATGACATTAACCACTAAGCCACCGTGCCGCCTAATTTCTACTTCTTTATTTATTTATTCTTTTTTCACTGCATGTCAATGAATTAAGTCTCCGTCTTTAAAAAAAAAAAAAAAACCTGCAAGCGTACGAAAGACCTTATACAAGTGAAGTCTGCTGTAGATTTAGCTTTTTCCTTTTATTTACAAGGATGCCACATTAATTGTTTTATTAAAACTATTGCCCCATGTCTGATGTAGACAGTAATGTAGATCGCAATGTTGAGTCTGTACTTTCGATGAAAAACCGGTTTTGAATTCTCACCCTCCCTTTGAGATCGAGCTTTGTAAAAATGTTTACACTTTGTAAACTATGATCAGTTGCTATGAGCGACCTCATACCAAAGGCCTGCATTAGTGGGTGTTGGCTCCTCCTGTTGTCATACCTGCAGGAGATGTGGTTTTTCCAATCACTATTCCTTTGTACGTGGAGTTCAGCTTGTGGATGTGGAATGGAACGCTTTCCTGTCAGTCTGAAGGGGCTGCCTCTGTTTACACACATTTCAGAAGCTGGGTTTTGTTCTTTCTTGTTGCTGTTAAGATATTTTTCATGGTTAATACCATAACAAAAACACAGATCTGTCTGTGAAGGGTGGACAACATTTAAGATTACCAGACCGTCAGGCAGATTAACCCAGGTTGCTTTAAAAAATAATTAATGTAACTAATGAGCTTTATCCTGCACTAATGCATACAATACAATACAGTACATTAAGACACTAATAAATATAATTTTTACACACACTTTGATCTGTAACTGCACACTGTTGTGAAATCTAACATTATGAAAACGTGTTTTAAGCTGTTTTATTAATTAAGCTGTTTTATTAATTATTAATAAGCTGTTTTATTAATTAAGCTGTTTTATTAATTATTAATAAGCTTTTTTTTTTAGACACAAATCTCACTCTTACGCTCTGTCTTTCTAAGCTGTTTCTTAAATAATGTATTTTATGAGTATCAAAGTCTGTGTTGGGTGTGTATATGGCACCACACCCATGTGCCCCTTATAACCTGCTTGTGTATTAGGTGCTTAAAATGGTTACCATTATCATATATATATTATATATATATATTATCATTATAAAAACATGGTTGGCTTGTATTAGGGTCCTAATTTATTTATTTTTTTAATTAAAGAGCTCATCCATAAATATGTGCATTTCTTTCCTCAGAATTCTGGGCAGTCTAATCTCAGCCCATATTCTACTTACTGATTCTCAGCATCCATTTGGGGATGTTGGACTGAAAGATTATGATAATGAGCTGCTGCATCTGGCGCATGACCTGGCTGTGCGACTGCTTCCTGCCTTTGAGAACACCAGCACTGGTATCCCGTACCCCAGGGTCAGCTACTGCCTTCAGTACTGTGTTCTGTTCAAAAAAATTAAACATTAAGAGTAAATTAAGGACTGAATTCTAAGACTCTGTAGCAGTGTTTGTAATTTGTATGGTGCTTTTGCTTCATGTTCTCAGGTAAATCTGAAAAGTGGAGTGCCCCCCGATAGCATAAATGAGACCTGTACAGCGGGAGCAGGCTCCCTGCTGGTGGAGTTCGGCATCTTAAGCCGGCTGCTTGGTGACTCCACGTTTGAATGGGTGGCACGGAGGGCGGTCCGAGCACTCTGGAACCTACGGAGCAATCAAACTGGGCTGCTAGGTACAGGCACTATTTACTATGAACTGAGTATGACATTTACTTAAGTTATATTGCACTAAAAATATGATGTATATAAAAATAAATCAATTAAAAAAAACATATATACATACACACACATTTACATTACATTACATTTGGTCAGGGCGGCACGGTGGCTTAGTGGTTAGCACGTTCGCCTCTCAGCGCTAGGGATTCCCGGTTCGTATTCCCATCTGGCTGGAGTTTCCATGATCTCCCCGTGTCCGCGTGGGTTTCCTCCGGGTTCTCCGGTTTCCTCCCACAGTCCAAAAACATGGATCAAGTCAATTGAATTCTCCAAAATTGCCCCATATAGAGTGTGTCTGTGTGTGTGAGTGTGTGCCCAGTGATAGATTGGCGCCCTGTCCTGGGTGTATCTGCCCAGCGCCCGAAACGTTCTCCCCTGGATGGGCATGGGGAACCCCACCCCCCGCGACCCTAATATAGGATAAAGCGGAAGATAATGAATGAATGAATGAATTAATACATTTGGTCATTTATTGGACGCTTTTATCAAAAGCGACTTACAAAGCGAGCACAGGGTTGATGCAACATCCCTGGAGCAATGAGGGTTAAGGGTCTTGCTCAAAGACCCACACTGGTAACTTCAGTGGACCTGGGATTTGAACCCACATCCTTCTGATTGAGAGCCCAACACCCTGAGCTACCATATATATATATATATAGGCGGCACGGTGGCTTAGTGGTTAGCACGTTCGCCTCTCAGCGCTAGGGATTCCTGGTTCGAATCCCCATCTGGGTGGAGTTTCCATGTTCTCCCCGTGTCTGCGTGGGTTTCCTCCGGGTTCTCCGGTTTCCTCCCATAGTCCAAAAACATGGATCAAGGTCAATTGAATTCTCAAAAAAATTGCCCCATATAGAGTGTGTCTGTGTGAGTGAGTGTGTGCCCAGCGATGGATTGGCGCCCTGTCCTGGGTCTATCTGCCCAGCGCCCGAGATGTTCTCCCCTGGATGGGCATGGGGAACCCCACCGCGACCCTAATGGAGGATGGGGCGGGAGAAAATGAATGAATGATATATAGATATATATATATATATATATACACACACACATACATTTTAATGTCCATTTAACAAATGTGCATCACGAAAAAACACAATACACTTTGACAATACAATAAATTATTTAATAGTTTTATTTAATGATTATCTTATGAAAATGTGACCCATATTCCTGATTTTTATTCACAATATTTTCTATTTTTAGGTAATGTAGTAAACATTCAGACGGGTCAGTGGGTGGGGAAGCAAAGTGGCTTGGGTGCAGGAATGGACTCCTTCTACGAATACTTACTGAAGTCTTACATTCTCTTTGGAGAGAAAGAGGACTACAGGATGTTCATGGCTGCTTATGAGAGCATTCAGAGCCACATGAGGAGAGGGTGGGTGTCATTTTCTTCTATAGTATTCTGAGAACTATGTAAAGGTATGGTTAGAGAATAATACTGAAGTATCACATATCTATCATATACATATGGTACCATAACTGTGTCCAACTTTGTTACATCTTTAGAAGAGAAGCTTGTAATGAAGGAGAAGGAGACCCCCCTCTCTATGTAAATGTGAACATGTTCAACGGGCAGATTATGAACACCTGGATAGACTCTCTGCAGGCATTCTTTCCTGGCTTACAGGTGGGTCAGGAAATACTGAAAGAAATGTAGATCCGAGAGGTCTAGATCTTTAAAGAACCACAGTTTTAGTCAAGCAGAATACATACACATACATCTAATACCCATCCATTATCTTCCACTTTATCCTCTATTAGGGTCGTGGGGGGGTTCCCCATGCTCATCCAGGGGAGAACATTTCGGGCGCTGGGCAGATACACCCAGGACAGGGCGCCAATCTATCGCTGGTCACACACTCACTCACACAGATTAGCACACTCTATATGGGGCAATTTGGAGAATTGACCTTGATCCATGTTTTTGGACTGTGGGAGGAAACCAGAGAACCCGGAGGAAACCCACGCGGACACGGGGAGAACATGGAAACTCCACCCAGATTGGGATTCGAACTGGAAATCCCCAGCGTACATCTAATACAATATTTATAATTCTCCATACAAAATATCTACAATATAATATTCATTAAAATGTATTTTGCCGGCGGCACGGTGGCTTAGTGGTTGGCACGTTCTCCTCTCAGCACTAGGGATTCCCGGTTCGAATCCCCATCTGGGTGGAGTTTCCATGTTCTCCCCGTGTCCGCGTGGGTTTCCTCCGGGTTCTCCGGTTTCCTCCCACAGTCCAAAAACATGGATCAAGTCAATTGAGTTCTCCAAATTGCCCCATATAGAGTGTGTATGCGTGCGTGTCTGTGTGACTGAGTGTGTGCCCAGCGATGGATTGGCTCCCTGTCCTGGGTGTATCTGCCCAGTGCCCGAAATGTTCTCCCCTGGATGGGCATGGGGAACCCCCCGCGACCCTAATAGAGGATAAAGTGGAAAATAATGAATGAATGTATTTTGCCTTTACCTTTTGGATTTTGAGAACTGTAACTACTCACATCCTGTGAAAATTTCATAAATCTTTCAGGTTCTAAACGGCGATGTGGAGAATGCCATTTGTCTGCATGCTTTTTACTATGCAATCTGGAGGCGTTTTGGGGCTCTGCCAGAAAGATACAATTGGCAGTTGCAGGCTCCTGATGTGCTCTTTTACCCTCTGCGACCTGAATTTGTGGAGTCGACGTACCTACTCTATCAGGTAAAGCTATTCAGTTAGAACAACATGAAAGGAAAAGTTTGTGGTCTGTGATTTGAGTCTAGCTCAATGCATTGTTACAAATGTACAACTGGGGTTATATTTGCATTTTTGAAAAAAAAAAAATGCCAGTCGAGACCTGAGACCCATGTGGTCTGTGGTTTCACAAATATGAACGTGTAAACCAAACAGTCGTGACATTAAAGCCACCTTGGGTCTGTACTCGTTGTATTTTATTAGCGCCACTCACCGTATGATTTATAGTTTTACAGTTAAAATCTGTAGTTTATTAGTTTTTCTTATGCTTTGCTAATTTGTTGTTTTATCATCAGAACGACGTTACAGTGTTAGTGCTAATGTGCACCGGGCAGTTGTGAGCAGATCTGAAACTGCAGTGCTGCTGAACTCGGTTCACTTTATTAAAATACCTATATTAGTCGGCACGGTGGCTTAGTGGTTAGCACGTTCACCTCTCAGCGCTAGGGATTCCCGGTTCGAATCCCAATCTAGGTGGAGTTTCCATGTTCTCCCCGTGTCTGCGTGGGTTTTCTCCGGGTTCTCCGGTTTCCTCCCACAGTCCAAAAACATGGATCAAGTCAATTGAATTCTCCAAATTGCCCCTTATAGAGTGAGTGTGTGCCCAGCGATAGATTGGTGTCCTGTCCTGGGTGGGCATGGGGAACCACACCGTGACCCTACTATAGGATAAAGCGGGAGATAATGAATGAATGAAGACCTATTTTAGTTCCACTTTGTGGATATAAGTTTAGAGTCATATGTAAGTGCTTGTGAAATGACTCCATTAATCCAAAAGTATATGGTGGCACACTGGTGAAGCAGTTTCAGCTTTTGACACATTAAAGAGGGTCACTGGTTTAACCCCCGAATGGAGTGAAGAAAGGCCTTACATGTTGTTCCTGTGCTTGCGTGGGTTGACTAGCCACTGCATTTTCCTCAAACATACCAAAGCCATGGCAATAGGTAAATGGAGGAAACTAAATTGCCCCTAAGACTGTATGGTTGGGTGGCATGGGGGCTTAATGGTTATCACTTTCACTCTATGGATTCCCGGTTCGAATCCCAATCTCGGTGGGGTTTCCATGTTCTCCCCGTGTCCGCGTGGGGTTCTCCGGTTTCCTCCCACAGTCCAAAAACATGGATTAGGGTCAATTGAATTCTCCAAATTGCCCCATATCGAGAGTGTTTATATGCATGTCTGTGTGAGGGAGTGTGCGCCCAGTTGATAGATTGGCGCCCTGTCCTGGGTGTATTTGCCCAGCGCCTGAGACGTTCTCCCCTGGATGGGTATGTGGAACCCCGTGACCCTTTGGGGAACATTGGAGAAATAGCTGGTGATGCTGTCTCGAGGGTGCCAGACAATCTAATCCAAAATTATATTGATGAAGGACATTAACTATCTGCATTTTCATTAAAAATAAAAAAAATAATAAATCAACTCCCATACCACTGGAAATGATGTTGGTGTGGGCCGACCTGTGGTTATAAATGGCTCTTGTCTTCTCCTTTAGCATGTTCTTTGAGTGAATGAAAACGGATGTTTGTTTAGCTTTAAACATTTTAAAATTAAATCTTTATTTAATATTGTACATTTTTTTTAAATCTGGAAAACTCCAGGTTACTATGTTTTGCTCATTAGAATGTTTAGTATTGCATTCAGCATGGTGTAATTAACACATCAGATAACGAGTAATAAAAACTGTTTGTTGTACATCTTGTTCTTTGAAGGCCACCAAGAATCCCTTCTATCTGCATGTTGGCATGGATGTTCTTCACAGCCTTGAAAACAATACCAAAGTCAAGTATGATGGAATTAATTCATAATGTATAACAAGCATCACAGAACAATATTCGATTCAGTTCACTGTGTGATTGTCCTTTTGCACATGATCGTTCATTGCAGATGTGGCTATGCCACCCTCCATCATGTCGTTGACAAATCCAAGGAGGACCGCATGGAGAGCTTCTTCCTCAGTGAGACCTGCAAATACCTCTACCTGGTATGCATTCATTATTCATTCATTCATTATCTTCCACTTTATCCTCTATTAGGGTCGCGGTGGGGTTCCCCATGCCCATCCAGGGGAGAACGTCTCGGGCGCTGGGCAGATACACCCAGGACAGGGCGCCAACCTATTGCTGGGCACACACTCACTCACACACACACTCTATATGGGGCAATTTAAAGAACTCAATTGACTTGATCCATGCTTTTGGACTGTGGGAGGAAACCGGAGAACCCGGAGGAAACTCACGCGGACACGGGGAGAACATGGAAACTCCACCCAGATGGGGATTCGAACCGGGAATCCCACTGAGAGGAGAACATGCCAACCACTAAGCCACCGTGCCGCCGGTATGCGTTCATTTCAGTTCATTTTAATGTACTAGTGTTGCTATTTTGCTTTATTGTAATTGGGACAATTACAGTGATATCATGTCTAACCAGGCGGTTAAGTGGTTAGCATGTTCTCCTCTCAGCACTAGGGGTTCCCGGTTCGAATCCCAATCTGGGTGTTCTCCCCGTGTCTGTGTGGGCTTCCTCCGGGTTCTCCGGTTTCCTCCCACAGTCCAAAAACACGGATCAAGTCAATTGAGTTCTCCAAATTGCCCGATATAGAGTGTGTTTGTGTGAGTGAGTGTGTGCCCAGCGATAGATTGGCGCCCTGTCCTTGGTGTATCTGCCCACCGCCCGAGACGTTCTCCCCTGGATGGGCATGGGGAACCCCACCAAGACCCTGATATAGGATAAAGCGGATGATAATGGATGGATGGATTAGGTCTAACCCTACTATAGAGTTCTCAGAGTGTTTCTCTTAATCAGTGTTATATTGATGGTTTGATTGCTTTGTTTTGGCTTTTGCAGCTCTTTGATGAGGAAAACCCGCTGCACAAATCTGCAAACAGACACATTTTTACTACAGAAGGACATGTTGTGCCAATAGACCAGCGCTTTCGACAGAAAACCTGGGAAGAGCAGTTTCCCTGTGAAGAGCACTATAAGGAACATCCAGCCAATATCACTAATGTAAGGACAGTTTACATCTGACATGGTAATGACTGTCGTCCCCCTTACTCTGTCCTAATGGTCAGGATCCCAGTAGTACCACCACAGACCAGGTGTTATTTGGTTTGTATTACAGTATTTGGTTATTATTATTCCTATCCCAGCAGTGTCACTGCAGAACTGACAAACAAGCCACCACCCAAAATCTGTTCTGTGATGGTCCTGACCAATAGATAACAGAGAATCAACAGGGGACTAACAGAAAAAAGGGATTTGAACCACCTATCTTCTCATTTTAAAATGGTACAGTAGTGTTTATTAATGCTAACTGATCTAATACTGGGCCCAAAGTTTGCAAGAGGTTGATAATGGATCATTTTATTTTTTGTAAAACTGTAATTCCATCCGGCGGCACGGTGGCTTAGTGGTTAGCACGTTCTCCTCTCAGCACTAGGGATTCCCGGTTCAAATCCCCATCTGGGTGGAGTTTCCATGTTCTCCCTGTGTCTGCGTGGGTTTCCTCCGGGTTCTCCGGTTTCCTCCCACAGTCCAAAAACATGGATTACATGGAGAACAATTGAGTTCTCCAAATTGCCCCATATAGAGTGTGTCTGTGTGAGTGAGTGTGTGCCCAGCGATAGATTGGCGCCCTGTCCTGGGTGTATCTGCCCAGCACCCGAAACGTTCTCCCCTGGATGGGCATGGGGAACCCCCCCGCGACCCTAATAGAGGATAAAGCGGGAGATAATGAATGAATGAATGTAATTCCATCCACAGACTTTTTAAAGTGAGACATTTTTTAGATCAGTTAATAAGTAGTGTTGATTGACGGTACTTATTAAGTGATCTAAAGTTGATTGACTACCATTTCTGGATCTTCCCCCTCTCACCTTCACTCTATCTTTTCAAAATACACTCCGACTCGTTCACCTCGCTCCAGTGATGATCGCCGCCTGGCGGTTCCACCTCACCGAGGAGCTAATTCTCACTCCGTGGCGTTCACCACTGCAAAATGGTGGAACGATCTTCCCAACTCTGTCCGTAAGGCAGAATCACTAAACAGTTTTAAGAAACTACTAAAGACGCATCTCTTTAACAAATACCTGTTGTAGAGGGGGAAAAAAAAGTGGGGGGGGGGGGCGCAGCATCGAATAACAATCAGGTTTGTTGAATTTACAGTATAGTTGGTTTTCTCCATGGCTTGTGGTGTTCTCATTTGTAAGTCGCTTTGGATAAAAGCGTCTGCTAAATGACCAAATGTAAATGTAAAATGATGTCTTCCCTACGTTTGTTTCTTTTAGTGTGAACGAATCCCTGAAGAGCGACGCTTTTCTTTACCCCTCAAGAGTGTTTATATGAGACAGATCGACCACATGGTGGGCCTTTCATGACTTCTCGCTGCCTCCTGGAGTTTATTATATAAACTCTATACCAACCCGGTTGAGAAGTTGGGCAGTGTGTCTTCCGAACTGAACATTTAGATTTTTGCGATTCTTTGTTTGCACAAGGGGTATTTTTACAATGAACAACAAAACTCTGGCACAGGTTCTTTTCAGGTGTGTGTGTGTATGCTGGGTGCGTGTTTGTGTGTGTTTTGTGTATGCTGGGTGTGTGTTTGTGTGTGTGTTTTGTGTATGCTGGGTGCATGTTGTATGTTGAAGTTACAAGTGTTAAGGTATAGAAGCAAGGATCAGTACAATGTGCCATTTGGTTAAAACACATTGCAATACTGTTTTTAAAGTGCTTGATCATCTCAACCAAAATAATGCCTTCCTCATCTGTATCACAGACAGTAGTGCAGCGTTCAAAGGAAAAACACCAGACACATTTTGACTTCACTCTCATCCCTTTTATAACTCGTGCTTTTCTAAGCAGACTCATTCATTCCTTAATTCATTTCTTCTTCTGAGGCCATATTGTGGGATCTAGTGGGTTTTCCTGTCAGCCTTTTTTTTCCAACACACTCACCATTTTCACCGTAACACATAAATCTTTCTTCATAATTCATACTATATACTTATCTATTACAACAATCACTCAGAGAGAGAGAGCTAAGATCAAAACCTAGTTCAGTAACCTTAATAAAATCAATTAAGCCCTATAGCTTGAACCCTATCCAACTTTCGGCGATGTCGATTGACATTGGCAAAAATTAAAACAGTATTGAAAGCCATGTTTAATTTTTTTTTCTTTAATTGCTTTTCCATTTAAAGATGAAGTATTTGGTTTGGTTTAGTTGTCATCAAGTCCTCACATAAGCATAAAAAGTGTTGAAGTTACATTCAGGATGCTCTGTCTCTCTTTCTTAATGAACATATTATTCCATGTATTTTATAATGCTACCAAGGTCTTAATGAATAACCATGTACTTTGCTTTGACTAATCCCATCTGCGCTTGAGCTTCCTCTAGCTGTTCCAAAGCACTTGCACAATATGCCTTTGAAGAACTCGAAATGAAGCTGTTTACAGGACATTAATTTTCTCAGCAATAAGACGGAAGAGATTATTTCCCTTTGAATGGCAGAGGTCTGTGAACAAACCCCAGTCTGTTCAATCCTTTTACACACCTGTATAAAACATGTAGCACTGCATGTGGTATTTTACCCTATCATTGTTCCCACTCAGTCATATAGTGCTGTATTCATAGGGCTGGGCTGTGCCTTGTAGAACATGTGTGCTCCGAATATATCTCAGGAACAAATATGTAAGACTTTTTTCATTCACATGGCTGTTTGAACAAAGCCATAAGATAGGCATTGTTATATCTGAGAATTTAACATGTTTGTTAGAGATGATTTTTTTTTATTGAAACTGAGAAAATTGTGATTTATTTTTTTATATGTTTATTTCTTTATATTATTTGTGATCTATCATTAACAGTGCATTGATTGTGGATTGCACATAAATTACGAAATAATGTGATTCCGTGTGTAACAAGTAAGACAAGACAAGTAAGAAGGAGTAAATGTTAATACCCAAATCCAATTTAGAGTATTTGTTTCTAATACAGGAGTTTCCATGTTCTCCCCGTGTCTGTGTGGGTTTCCTCCGGGTTCTCCGGTTTCCTCCCACAGTCCAAAAACATGGACCAAGTCAATTGAATTCTCAAAATTGCCCCATATAGAGTGTGTCTTTGTGTGTGAGTGTGTGCCCAGCGATGGATTGGCGCCCTGTCCTGGGTCTATCTGCCCGTCACCCGAGGCGTTCTCCCCTGGATGGGCATGGGGAACCGCCCCGCGACCCTAATAGAGGATAAAGTGGGAGATAATGAATGAATGAATGTTTCTAATACAGTTTATAGATACCAGACCAGACCCAGTCTGGGCATCTCAGCAACATCTACCTGCAACAAACTAAACTGTTAATTGCATTAAACAAGTCAATTTGTCTGCCGAACTTTAAAAATAACTAAGTATCTAAGTAAAAAAAGTAATACTGTAACAGAAGTCAGTATTTAGTGACCCTACCCTCAGTAGTGTGTGTGTGTGTGTGTGTGTGTGTGTGCTGAGATGTTGGAGGGAAGATTGGCTTCAGTTGAAAATCAGATTAGATCCAAGAAACTGAACCGAATGTATTTTCTGTAAACAGGTTTCAGTTTTGATGAGCTGTTAACAAATTTTGCCTTGTGTTATTTGTTTTCTGACAATACAGAGTGAACTCAGGGATGGTTTTTGTAGCTTAAGGAACTAATCTTAATTGAATCCCACTTTCTCTTTTGCACACTATAGAGGGTCATTCCATAAATATCTGGGACTCAAAATAATCTTTGAAAAATTTGTTCAAAGGTGTGTGTCTGTAAAGTATGTCCGAGTGTGTGTATGTATAGCTATCTATCTATACATACATACATCTTCACATTAAAAATAGTCCACCATTTTAAAATTCCTGGTTTAATTAATACATTATTTCTTTTCTGTAGTAAACATCATTCAGTTTCAACTTAATAAGAAATAAACTCAAAGAAAGACATGAGCCATCTACAGAAGCTTTATTGGTTTATTCATACATCCACTGGTGTTTAAAATCAATAGAACTACACAGTTATAATGTAATACCTCACAACATCCGGGTCAAGTATTCTAGGGGTTACAATTTACATAACTGATAAATAATGAATCGTAATATAAGCAAAGCTTGCTTGTGTTCTCTCTCTCTCTCTCGCTCGCCCACTCGATAACCCTTCGTTTATTTTACTGTTTGTTTTTATTAGATGTGAACAGTCACCAGCTATGCCACTGTATCGCACAAACAAACTCCAGAGACTACATTTCTATAATTTTGAAGAATAATATTTTAAAAAAGGGCCTCCATCTCAGTGAGCAGCTGGTATCATTTTATTCCACCACTGTCAGACAATACTAGACAAATGTGCCAGTGTAGCATCTAGTTTTGGTTTAGTACTCTAGTGGAATAAGAAGAAATACCCTTAGCGGCAGTGTTGAGGAGTTTTCATCTGTGTAAAAGAGGAATACAAGATTTTGTGGATTTATTCTGAAACCGTCCTCTTCTGTACCTAAAAAAGAAACCCACACAGACATTTTATCCTCATTTTTTCAGAAGACACGTGTTGGAATAAGTAAAGTTTTGTTGGCTATATGGAGCAGTTAAGTTTTTTTTAAAGAAGTCTTTGTATGACACTGTGAGAACCCAAAACTCTTTACACACACTGTGGAGACATTCATTCATTCATTCATTATCTCCCGCTTTATCCTCTATTAGGGTCATGGGGGGGGGGGGGGTTCCCCATGCCCATCCAGGGGAGAACGTTTCGGGCGCTGGGCAGATACACCCAGGACAGGGCGCCAATCACTGGATGCTGGGCACTGGATGCTCACTCACACAAACACAAGCACCCTCTATATGGGGCAATTTAAAGCATTCGATTTACCTTGAATCATGTTTTTGACTGTGGGTCAAAACGCGACTAGGGTCGCGGGGGGGTTCCCCATGCCCTGAACGTTTCGGGCGCTGGGCAGATACACCCAGGACAGGGCGCCAATCTATCGCTGGGCACACACTCACTCACACAAACACACTCTATATGGGGCAATTTGGAGAACTCAATTGACTTGATCCCTGTTTTTGGACTGTGGGAGGAAACCGGAGAACCCGGAGGAAACCCACGGGGAGAACATGGAAACTCCACCCAGATGGGGATTCGAACCGGGAATCTCTAGTGCTGAGAGGAGAACATGCAAACCACTAAGCTACCGTGCCACCTTACTGTGGAGACACTGACGGTGAAATCAATTTGTATGGCTGTAGTTATGATTGGAGAATTAGTATTTCTAGTTAAGCTCTGAGATCCCACAATGCATAACAATGTGTGTGTTGTGGTTAATTAAAAATGTTATGAAATTATTCATTCATTCATTATCACCCGCTTTTCCTCTATTAGGGTCGCGGTGGGGTTCCCCATGCCCATCCAGGGGAGAACGTCTCGGGCGCTGGGCAGATAGACCCAGGACAGGGCGCCAATCCATCGCTGGGTACACACTCACTCACTCAAACACACTCTATATGGGGCAATTTTTAGAGAACTCAATTAACTTGATCCATGTTTTTGGACTGTGGGAGGAACCCGGAGGAAACCCACGCAGACACGGGGAGAACATGGAAACTCCACCCAGATGGGGATTCGAACCGGGAATCCCTAGCGCTGAGAGGCGAACGTGCTAACCACTAAACCACCGTGCCGCCCGTTATGAAATTAAATTAAATTAAATAAAATACAGGGGCGGCACGGTGGCTTAGTGGTTAGCACGTTCGCCTCTCAGCGCTAGGGATTCCCAGTTCAAATCCCCATCTGGGTGGAGTTTCCATGTTCTCCCCGTGTCTGCGTGGGTTTCCTCCGGGTTCTCCGGTTTCCTCCCACAGTCCAAAAACATGGATCAAGTCAATTGAATTCTCAAAATTGCCCCATATAGAGTGTGTTTGTGTGAGTGTGTGTGTGCCCAGCGATGGATTGGCGCCCTGTCCTGGGTGTATCTGCCCAGCGCCCGAAATGTTCTCCCCTGGATGGGCATGGGGAACCCCCCCACGAACCTAATAGAGGATGAAGCGGGAGATAATGAATGAATGAAAAAGTAAAATACACAGCAAATGTAGTGTAGACAGACCGTTATGGTTTGCATCGACTCACCTCCTCTCAGGTGGAAGTATTTAAAACAAACCGCAGTCCTTGAGGTTTTCCTTGATGATGATGTCCGTTACGGCATCGAACACGAACTTGACGTTCTCTGTGTCAGTTGCACAGGTCATGTGGGAGTAAATTTCTTTGACGTCTCGTCGCATGTTCAAATCCAAGAACTGCACCTTGATGTAGTTACCAGCATCCTCGTAGGTGTTCGGGCCTGATCGTGAGTAAGTTTCGATTTCATGCATTCAGGCATTGAAATGAAAACAGATTTGATACGTTCAGGCATTTGTTACATGGTGTAATAAGATGAACTTTTAGATAGATAGCTAGAATTCTTTATTTATCCCGAAGGAAATTTAGTAGTCAGTAACAGTACAATAATTCATTCATTCATTATCTTCCGTTTTATCCTCTATTAGGGTCGTGGTGGGGTTCCCCATGTCCATCCAGGGGAGAACGTCTCGGGCGCTGGGCAGATACACCCAGGACAGGGCGCCAATCTATCGCTGGGCACACACTCACTCACACAGACACACTCTATATGGGGCAATTTGGAGAACTCAATTGACTCGATCCATGTTTTTGGACTGTGGGAGGAAACCGGAGAACCCGGAAGAAACCCACGCGGACACGGGGAGAACATGGAAACTCCACCCAGATGGGGATTCGAACCGGGAATCCCTAGCGCTGAGAGGCGAACGTGCTAACCACTAATCCACCGTGCCGCCCAACAGTACAATAAAATAAACAGTATTATTTCAACAGTATTATTTTAAACAAATGGCTAAAAAAATACATAAATAAAAAAGAGGGGGGGGGGTGCAGGATCAGATAACGATCAGGTTTGATAATTAGCTGGTTTTCTTCATAACTACGAACTTGTGTTCTCATTTGTAAGTCACTTTGGATAAAAGCTGCTAAATATAAATGTAAATCTGTTTTTCTCACTGTTGGAAAATGGTGTTGGTTTAAACAGCTGCTTATAAAAGTTATAGATTAGATTTACATTTACATTTACATTTAGTCATTTAGCTGATGAGCTTTAAAATAAAATCTCAGCAGTAGGGTAACCCCCAGCATGAGGGCACTCGTAGGCTTGTGGTTAAGGAACCAACCTTGCGACTTGAAGGTGTGTGAGTGTGTATATATATATGTATATACAGTATATGTTTGTATGTATATATATATATATATATAGGCGGCACGGTGGCTTAGTGGTTAGCACGTTCTCCTCTCAGCGCTAGGGATTCCCTGTTCGAATCCCCATCTGGGTGGAGTTTCCATATTCTCCCCGTGTCTGCGTGGGTTTCCTCCGGGTTCTCCGGTTTCCTCCCACAGTCCAAAAACATGGATCAAGCCAATTGAATTCTCAAAAATTGCCCCATATAGAGTGTGTCTGTGTGAGTGAGTGTGTGCCCAGCGATGGATTGGCGCCCTGTCCTGGGTCTATCTGCCCAGTGCCTGAAACGTTCTCCCCTGGATGGATATATATATATATATATATATATATATATATATATATATATATATATATATATATATGTATGTATACAGTGTGTGTATATGTGTGTGTTTTACTGTTAAATGTGGAGGACTAATTCCTCTGTGTGTAAGTACTGTATGCAGAATACGGCACTCCAACCACTGGGCATCCTTGCTGTAAACTACATGCACAATGCGTTTAATTGGTGCCTCAGTTGTTGGGTGAGGGCCATCATTAACTGGACACGGTCAGAAATTAGATGTATGATTGATATTTTGATATTTTGTCTGAGAGAATGAATGGGCTTGACATCATTACTGAAAACACCGCATATCTCCACTAATCCTTCCAAACTAAACACAGCATTATTTTTAGGGTGTTGGTTAGTCGTATGGTTTCTGGTCTTACCGTCATATTCAGGAAAGCACATGCTTAAATGAGCCTTTTTAATCTTCTCCACAAAGACATCCTTTTTGTTGAGGAAGAGTACAATGGAGGTGGTGGCAAAGTAACGGTGGTTGCAGATACTGTTAAACAGATGGAGGCTCTCATGCATTCGGTTCTGCAAGAACAAAAAGGACAACACTGTATTTGTATGTCGTTTTATTTATCACAAAGCCACATGGGCTTAGTGGTTTAGCATGTTCTCCTCTCAGCACTAGGGATTCCCGGTTCGAATCCCAATCTGGGTGGAGTTTCCATGTTCTCCCCGTGTCCGCGTGGGTTTCCTCCGGGTTCTCCGGTTTCCTCCCACAGTCCAAAAACATGGATCAAGGACAACTGAATTCTCCAAATTGCCCCATATAGAGTATGAGTGTGAGCCCAACGATTCATTGGCGCCCGTTCCTGGGTGTATCTGCCCAGAACCCGAAACGTTCAGGGCATGGGGAACCCCCCCGCGACCCTAGTAGAGGATAAAGCAGAAGATAATGGATGGATGGATGGACGGGCGGCACGGTGACTTAGTGGTTAGCACGTTCGTCTCTCAGCACTAGGGATTCCCGGTTCAGATCCCATTCTGGATGGAGTTTCCATGTTCTCCCTGTGTCTGTGTGGGTTTCCTCCGGGTTCTCTGGTTTCCTCCCACAGTCCAAAAACATGGATCAAGGTCAATTGAATTCTCTAAATTGCCCCATATAGAGTGTCTTTGTGAGTGTGTGTGTGTGTGCCCAGCAATACATTGGCGCCCTGTCCTGGGTGTATCTGCCCAGCGCCTGAAACGTTCAGGGCATGGGGAACCCCCCATGGTGAAATCCCCTCAAAATGAACCCCAGTCTCAGAAATGAAGTGATATCTCCATCATCTCACCACTTCATCATCCTCCACCAGCACCATGTCGTAAGCGCTGAGCGCAGCGATGAAAATAATGCAGGTCACGCCTTCAAAGCAGTGGATCCACTTCTTTCTCTCTGACCGCTGGCCTCCCACATCAAACATCCTACATATCAGAATGCAAGGTAATCATTATACTCTTCAGCATTTTTACTTTTTTCATTCATTCATTATCTCCCGCTTTATCCTCTACTAGGGTTGCAGGGGGGTTCCCCATGCCCATCCAGGGGAGAACGTCTCGGGCGCTGAGCGGATACACCCAGGACAGGGCGCCAATCTATCACTGGGCACACACTCCCTCACACAGACACGCACGTATACACACTCTATATGGGGCAATTTGGAGAACTCAATTGACTTGATCCATGTTTTTGGACTGTGGGAGGAAACCAGACAACCCAGAGGAAACCCACGCAGACACGGGGAGAACATGGAAACTCCACCCAGATGGGGATTCGAACCGGGAATCCCTAGTGCTGAGAGGAGAACGTGCCAACCACTAAGCCACCGTGCTGCATTTTTACTTTTTTCTGTAGTTGTTGTATATATGCATGCTCATCTCTCAGCACTGGGAATTCAGGTTTCCATGTTTCCATGTTGTCCCCGTGTCTGTGTGGGTTTTCTCAAGGTTCTCCTGTTTCCTCCCACAGTCAAAAACATGATTCAAGGTAAATTGAATGCTTTAAATTGCCCCATATAGAGTGTGCTTGTGTTTGTGTGAGTGAGCATCCAGTGCCCACAATCCAGTGATTGGCGCTCTGTCCTGGATGTATCTGCCCAGCACCCGATACCCCCCCCATCCCCCCACCCTGCAACCCTATTAGAGGATTAAGCGGAAGATAATAAATGAATGAATGTAGATGTGCTGAATGTGCAATCTCACTATAGTTGACCTTTTGAAAAATTGTAAGCATAAGTAATAAAGTATTGCATGTGCTTTATAATGGCAGGATTTTTATTATATAATAATCTCATTTTGAAAGAATGACTTTTGGGCGCTGCTGCATACCTGAAGTTAAGGTCCTTGAAGGAGAACTGAGTCTCAATGATACCAGTTGTCTTCACTCGGGATCTCAGTACGTCCTGCTCGGTTGGAACGTAGCCAGGTAGGACTAACCTTTCTAAATCATTCAGATAGCTGAAGGAAAAAACGATTTATCACATTTAAAAGCATCAGTTGTTAGACTGATGTAGACTTCCGTTCTTAAGGTTTTTAAGGGCAGCTCTATGTTTATTTGGTGATATTAGTCACGTACTATCCAGCAGAATCGTTGAGCTGATATTCCGAGGCTCTGTCGAAACATGCCTGGATGCCAGTGTCCTTCCACAGTTGCAGGATGATATCAGATAGCTCTTTGGGCATAGTTCCTTCTTCAATAGTGTCAGCTAAGTGCATCAGCTTTCTGGCATTGTCCTGTGAAAACCCGAAAATCATACACCATGACACTTCAATTTGTTCTGTTGTGATGGGCATTTCACCCCTGATTACTTTCAACTTAGTGATACCGTAATGGTATATAAAGGGAACCAAAATAAATAGATAAGAAAATCATGTTTGTTGGAGATTATAATTTGTATTACATATTTGTAAGTGCCGAAAATATGCTGCCTTTTTTTGCTTTTGGTGTGACCCCTCACCCAGTAACAACTACAATTATACTCCAGACACCCTTCAACAGGCCCCATTTTATTGAATCGTAACCGATTACATCACACAGAACAGCTTTAACTCTGAGATGTTCATGAATTGCTCTTCAGGTTCTTACATGTCAATTTAGTTTTGATCAGGACGCTGACATTTTATTCATTTCCTTGGATAATTGTTTTATTTCTCCAAACACAAAGATTTATTTCAACTAAATCTGCTATTAAGTTAAGGCAAGTTTTTTTTATTTTTTTTTTATTTTATTTATTTTTTTATCATAATCCTGGTTTCATAAAAAACTTCAAATTAACTACTGATCCCAGATATTTATCCATCCACCCATCATCTTCCGCTTTATCCTCTATTAGGGTTCCCCATGCCCATCCAGGTGAGAACGTCTCCGGCACTGGGCAGATACACCCAGGACACACTCACTCACACAGACACACTCTATACGGGGCAATTTGGAGAATTCAATTGACATTGATCCATGTTTCTGGACTGTGGGAGGAAACCGGAGAACCCGGAGGAAACCCACGTGGACACGGGGAGAACATGGAAACTCCACCCAGATTGGGATTCGAACCGGGAAAATGTTGTAAAAGTTTTCAGGGCAGAAATTTTGGAGGAATAGTTTTCCATTTGTGCACTTTTTGTCTATAATTAGAATCCATATGGATGCAAACTTTTCAAGCACCACTAATCACCTCTGATGGTTAAACTATACTCATCGTATGTATGTTTAATAATGAAATGTATATATATTAATACCTGCTGGGCAGGATCCCCGTAGCCAATGTTGAGGGTGTTCATAGCCTTTACAATCGCCATAATTGATTGCAAGGTGTTACTGTAGATGATGGAAATAAACTCCAAGCACTCCTCTAATGAGTAACCATCTTTGTGGATAATTCTGTTGTAGAATAACTTTTATTAATAAACCACACATTTTACCTTATAGGCAGGTATGCTTATTAATTACTTTGATTACATTGTTTATTGCATTATACTCACTTCATCTGTTTGACAATCGTACTTTTTCCTGATTCACCAGCACCTAAAAATTAAGAGATTATTAAAAGAATATGTAATATCTGATTAGGTCAAATGTTATGTAATACTGTAGTACTTAATCATATGTTACTATCATTTAGTATTACAGTATTAAAGCCTTTTGAAGGTATCTCAGTGCACAGCCTCATTCCCCATTTCCAGATTTGATATTGTTTTGTATAAAACAATTAAGAGTATTATTCTGTCTTCCAAATATCCATTTAATCCTCAAAGATTACAATGGTCATAACAATAGCTATTCAGTTAAATGTAACTGTATCTTAACTTTACTTTAAGTAAAGTTTTTTTGTGCTTTGGGAACTCCAAGAAATTAATAATAATTTACTTTCTATTCTGAATATTACATGTCCTCTCATGTATCCCTGGAAGGATCGGAGTAAGAGGCTTGAGGATCATTACCTTAGCCCTAATCCCCACACTGCTGATGTGTATGAGGACTCTAAATGTACTCTATGAGCACTACTTATCCCTGACCCAGATCCAAAAGATAATCAATCAGAAATTATAGCAAAACAAAGTGTTCAAATGTTTACCTTAATTTCATATTGGTATTGGATATAGTTTATAATATACAGGTTACTCTTAATGGATGGTACCAAACTTAATGTTTCTCCTTATTATTCAAAAGGCCTACAGATTAAACTTTCTTTAAATTCAGTTGTGATTTTAATCAGGTCTCCCAAATGCATCCTATTGCTTTTGTATGACTATGCCCTTAAGGCTCATTAAACTTTACCCAGTAGTAGTAGCTTGACCGTCCTGGCATCCTTGTCGGCGTCTTCCTTCAGCTTCTTCTCCAGTTCCCTGGAGTGTTTTTCCTCTGCACTCGCCCCAGCTCCCATAGTCACGCAGGATCTAAGTGTGTGAATGTACAACCCCTTACTTGCCACAAAGGCTCGCCAAATGCGGTCAACTACACTGTTCTACCCTCGACTCGTTTTCACTCCACTAAGGTGGTTGCCCAGTTGTTAAAGTCTTATGGGGATTTTGGGGATGTGCATGACCAGCTGGGTGAAGCTGGCCAATGAGGAACAAGTACAAAGGGCCACTTGATGGCAGGTCACCTGAGATTTAGACTGAATATGATGAACTCAGCAGAAGGGGTAATCTGAAAACTTCTCAGGCACAGAAACAGGATGAGCTTTACAGAGAAGGTGAGGCTTGTTCATTGACTAATATGAAGATGTGACTGTAAATGTAAAACATAAAATGTGGCCATCCACCAAAAGATCTAACAAAACCACTGCACTGACATTTTATAAGCAACTCTATACTTTTAATAATATATATATATATATATATATATATATATATATATATATATATATATATATATATATATATATATATATATATATTAATATTTATGGTAATATTTTAGGGTGTTAAAAAGTTAAAAAGACACAATCAACTGTTTTCAGTTCTCCCAATTTGAGCATCACACTGGATGTGGACTGGACATTAATGCAAAGCACTGGATATGCATCTGTGTGTTTGCTTTTAAAAGTATTTAATACGTTTCTACATGACAAAAAAATTCTACCATGACTTGTATATAATGACATATACAGAGTCTGTTAATTTACTCTTTCTATTCCATTTCTATCTTTTAACATTTTAGTTAGTGTGTAGTTGATAGCTTTACTTAATAGTGCTTTTCTCCTCAACATGTTTAAATTTTAAAATATGTTCAAACATCTCACCAATTATAAACATTATTGGTGATGGATTAGCTATGGGTATTTCTAGTGTGTGTGTGTGTGTGTGTGTGTGTGTGTGTGTGTGTGTGTGTGTGTGTGTGTGTGTGTGTGTGTGTGTGTGTGTGTGTGTGTGTGTGTGTGTGTGTGTGTGTGTGTGTGTGTGTGTGTGTGTGTGTGTGTGTGTGTGTGTGTAAGTAAGGGTGGATATTTGGAACATAAGACGGAAAGAAATGATGCATCAGTGGTGAAAAAATGCTCCATGATGTGTTAATGATTGAGCCAAAGAAAAAAAATCATGTCCATGTGTGAATTAGGTATTTGAAATATTCTTTAAAAGAACACATATTTTCTAACAGCAGTCTTTGTGAGTATTCAGGGCATTGTGACAGATTTCTGAAAGAAATGTATCTTCCATCTTGAATGTCTATTAAGGCACAGCTGCACAGCTGTCATGTTCTTATTTTATACCCATCTTTAATATCTGACAGCTTAAAAACTGTAATTACTGCAAATCTGGATCCTGGAGAAATGAAAGTGAATGTGAAGTAAAACGTTATGTTATATTTTCATAAAAGTAACAAAAACAGTCAATAATCATTTTTGACATTAATATGTAACAGGGCGGCACGGTGGCTTAGTGGTTAACACATTCCCCTTTCAGCGCTAGGGATTCCCGCTTCTGGGTGGAGTTTCTATGTTCTCCCCGTGTCTGCGTGGGTTTCCTCCGGGTTCTCCGGTTTCCTCCCACAGTCCAAAAACATGGATCAAGTCAATTGAATTCTCAAAAATTGCCCCATATAGAATGTGTTTGTGTGAGTGAGTGTGTGCACAGCGATGGATTGGCGCCCTGTCCTGGGTTTATCTGCCCAGCGCCCGAGACGTTCTCCCCTGGATGGGCATGGGGAACCCCACCGCGACCCAAATAGAGGATAAAGCGGGAGATAATGAATGTAATTGATATCTAATAATGTGGACACAAAGTGCACTGCTTGTGGTATAACGAGTAATATAACCCTGTTGTACCAGACATTGAGAATGCAGTGCTGTTTTTGCATCATAGTGCTTTTCTTAAATAAATTATTACTAGCGGCACGAGTTCGAATCCCAATCTGGGTGGAGTTTCCATGTTCTTCTCGTGTCTGCGTGGGTTTCCTCCGGGTTCTCCGGTTTCCTCCCACAGTCCAAAAACATGGATCAAGTCAATTGAGTTCTCCAAAATTGCCCCATATAGAGTGTGTATGCATTTGTGTCTGTGTGAGTGAGTGTGTGCCCAGCGATAGATTGGCGTCCTGTCTTGGGTGTATCTGCCCAGCGCCCGAAACGTTCTCCCCTGGATGGGCATGGGGAACCCCACCGCGACCCTAATATAGGATAAAGCGGAAGATAATGAATGAATGAATGAAAAATTATTACTAGAATTGCAAGTGTAGAATATTGAATGTTTTAATAGTTTGATGAGTTTTATAAAAGGTCAGTATGTTTGTTGAAAGGTCAACAGGTAGAGCATGGTTTAATAACTGGAACAGTAACTTTAGCCACAATCTAACAGCATTTTTGTTCATGTTTAGTCAACAGATTTGAACTTTGGCCTCACTTACTCGTCTACATATGTCATGACCACCTCTCCATTCTGCAAACATCTATACACCTATTTGCAAAAGTCCCGAAGAATGATTCTGCATCAAGGCCAAACATATTGTTACTCATCAATGTAGGAAAGATTAGCTCCAGGTGTTTTCCCTTTTAAACATCAGCCACCAATTATCTAAAACATGTCTGAAACTCTGTCTTCTATAACTTGGAAACTGAAGGCAGCGGGAGCTGTAATCATATAAGTGTAATTTGCTCCTACACACAGTGAGGTGTACGATTAGAGAGACGAAAGAATGTCAACAAACACTGATGTAACTGGATCTAGGTTTGCTTTATTGTTTCATTTTTACAAAGAGCAATAATCCTCACACAAACAAGGTACCACTGATTCACATACTTTTTTTAAAGTCGATGTTCCATTCATCAACCCCTGTTCAAAACCTACAGGGTAAAATAAATAGAATGATTTACAACAAAGAAACTAAAATTCTTGAGAAATATAGTATTATATTAAAAGGCTTTTCAATTTTACCTTCACAAAATTTGCCTGAATTATTTTTCTTAAGAAACATTATTGGTAACTTGTAACTTTCATTCATTCATTCATTCATTATCTTCCGCTTTATCCTCTATTAGGGTCGCGGTGGGGTTCCCCATGCCCATCCAGGGTAGAACGTCTCGGGCGCTGGGCAGATACACCCAGAACAGGGCGCCAATCCATCGCTGGGCACACACTCACTCACACAGACACACTCTATATGGGGCAATTTTGAGAATTCAATTGACTTGATCCATGTTTTTGGACTGTGGGAGGAAACCGGAGAACCCGGAGGAAACCCATGCAAACACGGGGAGAACATAGAAACTCCACCCAGATGGGCATTCGAACCGGGAATCCCTAGCGCTGAGAGGCGAACGTGCTAAACTTGTAACTTAACTCAAGAAATATTATCGAAAAGATTGATGTTTATTGATATTTGTTGAAATGAGGATTATTTCATGTTTTACTTAAGAAACATGGCTATGACCAAACACAAACACATGGCCATGACTACCTTAAAATAAACTGATTTTAATGAAAACTGGACAATAAAAACGTAAAATGCTTTAAAGTATGTTGGACATTGGACTGAATGGCCAAAACATAGTACTGCGTCTAAGTTTACAGCTTTTGTCAAAAGTAAAAAATGCCCTACAGGTCAATATAATCTACTGGAGGATCTATCAGGGCTGTGGATTTAAATGCTCCCAACCCCCCTCCTCACAATCGGTACCAGATACTGAAGATTACGATGCTAAGCCAGAACTTTAACAGGTAAAAATTTAACAAGTGATCTGAAGATAAGATATAGTTTCAAAAATAAATAACTAGGAGAACACACCCAGGGCGCGGCACGGTGGCTTAGTGGTTAGCACGGTCTCCTCTCAGCACTAGGGATTCCCGGTTCGAATCCCCATCTGGGTGGAGTTTCCATGTTCTCCCCGTGTCCACGTGGGTTTCCTCAAGGTTCTCCGGTTTCCTCCCACAGTCCAAAAACATGGATCAGGTCAATTGAGTTCTCCAAATTACCCCCTATAGAGTGTGTTTGAGTGTGTGAGTGTGTGCCCAGTGATAGATTGGCGCCGTGTCCTGGGTGTATCTGCCCAGCGCCCGAGACGTTCTCCCCTGGATGGGCATGGGGAACCCCACCGTGACCCTAATAGTGGATAAAGCGGAAGATAATGAATGAATGAATGAACACACCCAGGGCAGGGTGCCAAGTGGGAGACTATGGGAGTAAACCGACGAATCCAGAGGAAACCCATGAGGACACAAGTAGTATGTGGAAACTCCACCCAGATCAGGATTCAAACCTGGACACCACCGTGATTTTTTGTTTTTTCCCAAACAAAAATCATAAATTACAAATCTGATATGGCAACAGTTGGGGGGGGGACCTTTCTTGGTGCTATATAGAACCAGATACAACTCCATTAAGATAGAGAAACACTTCATCATACAAAGAACCCTTTAAGAATGCAAACAGTTAAGTGTTCATGGTTCTACATAAAAACACTGTCTTTACAAAATAATCATCTAAATAATACTTTATAAATTACATTTTTAATAATTCATTCATTCATTATCTTCCGCTTTATCCTCTATTAGGGTCGCGGTGGGGTTCCCCATGCCCATCCAGGGGAGAACGTCTTGGGCGCTGGGCAGATACACCCAGGACAGGGCGCCAATCTATCGCTGGGCACACACTCACTCACACAGACACACTCTATATGGGGCAATTTTTTGAGAATTCAATTGACTTGATCCATGTTTTTGGACTGTGGGAGGAAACCGGAGAACCCGGAGGAAACCCACGCGGACACGGGGAGAACACGGAAACTCCACCCAGATGGGGATTCGAACCGGGAGGCGAACATGCTAACCACTAAGCCACCGTGCCGCACATTTGTAAATAATACTTTATAAAATACATTTTCCCTTTTAATAGTTATTAAAAGTAAATATGTAACAAAGCTGGAGTATTCATTCAATATTCAGTTGGAAATGAAATAGAATTAATTCATCCTCTTATAACTGTTGTCATAAAAGCCTTCAACCACACATGGAATAAAACATAATCCTGCTGAGCTTAAACCTACTTTACATGCAGGTTCTCCTCTCACTTCCACTTTTCTGTCTTTATCTCCCTGATGCCTGTGGGAGACCACATTCCACTCATGCTTCCAGTAAAGCCCACAGCGCCAGAACGTGTCCTGCTCTAAGTGGTCAGTGCGGTCTGGAGTTACATTTCAAATTTTTGTCCTGTAGGAGGCTGCTGTTTAAAACAGGGACATATCCTGCTCATCCTCCTCCTGCTCCTCCTCCTGACTTTACAACATTTTCATTTATATAAAGAACAAAAACAATGGTCATTTGTGAAATTCTAAGCATTAGCAGGTTATTACAAACTGAAATCAAACAGTTTTCAAGTCAAAAAGTTACATTTGCACATAGGACATAGGACCCCTTGTATCCTCTTCTATCCTTCTATCCTCCTCCTGAGTTTTCGACATTTTCATTTTTATAAAGAACAAAAAAATGGTCATTTGTGAAATTCTAAGCATTAGCAGGTTATTACAAACTGAAATCAAACAGTTTTCAAGTCTAAACTTTATTCTAGGTGATGTTACATTAGCACATAGGACCCCTTGTTCGAAAGGAGCTTCTGAACTCTCTCGTCCATTGAATTTGTCAGGTTTTGGATGCTATCTGTTCAATTGTTTTGCATTTGTAGCTTAGTGCAGCCTGGAGTTAGATTTCAAATGTTTGTCCTGCTGCTGTTTAAAACAGGGACATATCCTGCTCCTCCTGCGGCTCATCCTCATCTTGCTCCTCATCCTCCTCCTTCTCCTGCTCCTCTATCCTCCTCCTGCTGCTCCTGCTCCTCCAGCTCCTCTATTCTCCTCCTGCTGCTCCTCCTGCTCCTCTATCCTCCTCCTGCTGCTCCTGCTCCTCCAGCTCCTCTATTCTCCTCCTGCTGCTCCTCCTGCTCCTCTATCCTCCTCCTGCTGCTCCTGCTCCTCCAGCTCCTCTATTCTCCTCCTGACTTTTCAACATTTTCATTTTTATAAAGAACAAAAAAATGGTCATTTGTGAAATTCTCAGCATTAGCAGGTTATTACAAACTGAAATCAAAGTTTTCAAGTCTAAACTTTATTCTAGGTGATGTTACATTAGCACATAGGACCCCTTGTTCGAAAGGAGCTTCTGAACTCTCTCGTCCATTGAATTTGTCAGGTTTTGGATGCTATCTGTTCAATTGTTTTGCATGAGGACAGAATATCCTCCCAGAGATGTTGCTTGGTGCGGTCTGAAGTTACATTTCAAGTGTTTGTCCTGTAGGAGACTGCTGTTTAAAACAGGGACATATCCTGCTCCTCCTGCGGCTCATCCTCATCCTGCTCCTCCTCCTGAGTTTTCAACATTTTAATTTTTATAAAGAACAAAAAAAATGGTTATTACAAACTGAGATCAAACAGTTTTCAAGTCTAAACTTTATTCTAGGTGATGTTACATTTGCACATAGGACCCCTTGTTCGAAAGGAGCTTCTGAACTCTCTTTTCCATTGAATTTGTCAGGTTTTGGATGCTATCTGTTCAATTGGTTTGCATGAGGACAGAATATCCTCCCAGAGCTCCTGTACGGTCTGGAGTTCCATTTCAAATGTTTGTCCTGTAGGAGGCTGCTGTTTAAAACAAGGACATATCCTGCTCCTCCTGCGGCTCATCCTCATCTTGCTCCTCATCCTCCTCCTCCTCCAGCTCCTCTATCTTCCTCCTGAGTTTTCGACATTTTCATTTTTACAAAGAACAAAATATAAAGGACATATCCTGCTCCTCAACCTCCTCCTCCTGCTCATTCTGCTCCTCCTGCTCCTCTATTCTCCTCCTGAGTTTTCAACATTTTCATTTTTATAAAGAACAAAAAAATGGTCATTTGTGAAATTCTAAGCATTAGCAGGTTATTACAAACTGAGATCAAACAGTTTTCAAGTCTAAACTTTATTCTAGGTGATGTTACATTAGCACATAGGACCCCTTGTTCGAAAGGAGCTTCTGAACTTTCTCGTCCATTGAATTTGTCAGGTTTTGGATGCTATCTGTTCAATTGTTTTGCATTTGTAGCTTAGTGCAGCCTGGAGTTAGATTTCAAATGTTTGTCCTGCTGCTGTTTAAAACAGGGACATATCCTGCTCCTCCTGCGGCTCATCCTCATCTTGCTCCTCATCCTCCTCCTTCTCCAGCTCCTCTATTCTCCTCCTGCTGCTCCTCCTGCTCCTCTATTCTCCTCCTGAGTTTTCAACATTTTAATTTTTATAAAGAACAAAAAAAATGGTTATTACAAACTGAGATCAAAACAGTTTTCAAGTCTAAACTTTATTCTAGGTGATGTTACATTAGCACATAGGACCCCTTGTTCGAAAGGAGCTTCTGAACTCTCTTTTCCATTGAATTTGTCAGGTTTTGGATGCTATCTGTTCAATTGTTTTGCATTTGTAGCTTAGTGCAGCCTGGAGTGAGATTTCAGTGTGATTTCCTGTAGGAGGCTGCTGTTTAAAACAGGGACATATCCTGCTCCTCCTGCTGCTCATCCTCATCCTGCTCCTCATCGTCCTCCTCCTGCTCCCCCTGCTGCTCCTCCTCACCCTCCACCTCCTCCTGCTCCTCCTGCTCCTCCTCCTCCTCCTGCTCCTCCTCCTCCACCTCCTCCTCCTCCTCCTCCTGCTCCTGCTCCTCCTCCTCCACCTCCTCCTCCTGCTCCTCCTCCAGCTCCTCCTCCACCTCCTCCTCCTCCTGCTCCTGCTCCTCCTGCTCCCGCTGAGGTTGTAATACAGATTGAGGTAGCGCAGAGATTGTGCAATCCTCGCCTTACTTCCTTTCAAAGCGGGTCAAGGCGTGGAACCGTGACAGAGTAAAACAAGTCGTTCTTTCTAACGACGACCGAAAAGAATTTTTCAACGTTTTTTTTTTTTTTTTTTTAAGTTTATTCGCCAAGTTTGAGGTACCCAGCGTCTGCGTTTCTAATTGAATGTTGTGGCGTTTGCCGAACACGCCAGCAGCTCGCCCCGCAGCGCTTCAGGTGGATTTCAGGTAAGTTTCCTCCCAACTCTGCAGATTCACGGGTTTTAATATTATATTATTATTATTAACGTCGTCGTTTGACTTGGATTCTGATTTAGAATCCGCGCACACGACGCTGTTTATTCAGTGCGTCCTGACAGGACTTTTCGGAGAATGTTGTGCAGTTTGGAGGTAACAGCGTTAACAGGCCAGGTCTCACAGCGGCTCTGTATCCGGTTTGGGAAGGTTACGTGTTTGATAACTTGCTCTTAAATGTAG
This sequence comes from Corydoras sp. C115, assembly GCA_019802505.1. Lineage (NCBI taxonomy): Eukaryota > Metazoa > Chordata > Actinopteri > Siluriformes > Callichthyidae > Corydoras > Corydoras sp. C115. The sequence goes on from JAFMOC010000008.1 coordinate 748,239, forward strand.
CTTTAAATTGTGAGAGAGTTCGTTTCGTTTTTGGAAATGAATGACGGTGCAGCAGAAATCACACGAACGGAAAGCACACACTTCAAAGTGTAATGGAAAAGCCATTAGTCCATTAGTGAAATCACATCGACCCGACACGTTCAAACTGTGAAAACTGTTTACGTCATGTGTGCACGTCATCATATTCATCTATCCGTGCATTATCTTACGTTCATGTTGAGGTTCCCCATCAAGGAGAACGTTTGGGATGCCAGTCTGTCACTGGTCACACACAGAAACACACACTATATAGGGGCAATTTAGAGCAGCTAATTTACCTTGAGGCGGCACGGTGGCTTAGTGGTTAGCACGTTCGCCTCTCAGCACTAGGGATTCCCGGTTCGAATCCCCATCTGGGTGGACTTTCCATGTTCTCCCGTGTCCGCGTGGGTTTCCTCCGGGTTCTCCAGTTTCCTCCCACAGTCCAAAAGCAGGGATCAAGTCAATTGAGTTCTCCAAATTGCCCCATGTAGAGTGTGTTTGTGTGAGTGAGTGTGTGCCCAGCGATAGATTGGCGCCCTGTCCTGGGTGTATCTGCCCAGCGCCCGAAACATTCTCCCCTGGATGGGCATGGGGAACCCCTAATAGAGGGAAGACCCTAATAGAGGATAAAGCGGAAGATAATGGATGAATGAATGAATGAATAACTTATATGCTAGTGTGGGGTGGGGGGTGTGTGGGTTCCCCATCAGGGAGAACGTTTCAGGCGGGGGTTCCCCATCGGGGAGAACATTTCGGGCACTGATCAGGTAACCCAGGTCAGGATGCCAGTCTGTCACTGGTCACACACACAAACACACACTATATAGGGGCAATTTAGAACAGCTAATTTACCTTGAGGCAGCAAGGTGGCTTAGTGGTTAGCACGTTCTCCTCTCAGCGCTAGGAATTCCCGGTTCGAATCCCCATCTGGGTGGAGTTTCCGTGTTCTCCCGTGTCCGTGTGGGTTTCCTCCGGGTTCTCCGGTTTCCTCCCACAGTCCAAAAACAGGGATCAAGTCAATTGAGTTCTCCAAATTGCCCCATATAGAGTGTGTTTGTGTGCGTGTCTGTGTGTGTGAGTGTGTGCCCAGCTATAGATTGGCGCCCTGTCCTGGGTCTATCTGCCCAGCGCCCGAAATGTTCTCACCTGGATGGGCATGGGGAACCCCCCCCCCCGCGACCCTAATAAAGATATTCATATATTTTTTTACCTGTAAAAATAATAAAACATGGAATTTGACCAGGAGAGCCCAATCCTTTGCTTGAGACTGGAATGTTACAGCATTCGGTTACTGTTTAAGAGTTAACTAATATAATTTTCACCAATAGTATTAATTTAGAAGTGATTATTGGTTATTGTAGCTGTGACATGACACAACCATTGGGTGATTAATGGATAGCTGTGACATGATACAGCTTTCTGTTGTAGCAGTCTTAAATTCATAATAAAATTTTGTAGGTTAATGTTTACAGATTAAAAATCACATTATATTGTTTTTTTATATCTATATTGTCCTATTTGCATTCTCACCTAACAGTCCGGGTGTTTTAATTATTGAGCTATTGATGCAACTGATAATAAATATTACATTTGTTATTATGTTTGTTTTATCGTTATATTTACACAAAAATAAATAATATCCTATAATATTTTTTTCTGTCTGTTTTTGTTTTATTTTTAGATCCCGGTGATGGTTAGCAGACTTTGAGGAACAGTGAGTTTTGTTTTCCATAGACTGCTAAAAGTACAGCAGGCACAGAGATGCTATGGGCTTGGGCATTCTTGGCATGTGTCTGGCTCCAGATTCATGTGACGCTGACTCTGAAAACCTGTCCTGTAATTCCACAACAGTTCGTTGACTTTACTGTTCCATACTCACCACTTTATTTCCAAACATTAAACCCTATTCAGAATATCGTGGTCAACGAAGATTTGTCTGAGGTGTACATAGCATCCCAGAATCTCATTGAAGCTTTGCACTACAACCTAACGAAGGTATGGGATTTAAAAACCGGCCCTGTTCACAGTTCAGAGTGTGAAACTTGCCACTGTGGTTTCGATCCAAATGCCCCAGTGGATACCGACAACCAAGTTCTTCTTTTAGATCCGGATCCAACACTTCCATTCTTGTACGTCTGTGGAAACAATCAGTATGGGATTTGTGCATTTTATGAGCTTAATTCAGATGGAAACCCTCCATCGAGTATAAAATGTATGTTTAATCAGGAAGAAAATTCACCATCACATTGCAAAGACTGTGTTGCTAGTCCTCTGGGGACAAAAGTCAGCATTGTCGATGAAGGACACGCATCATACTTTTTTGTGGCAACCACCATTAATAGCACCATTGCGGGGGATTATGGAAGAAACTCAATCTCAATGCGACGTCTGCTTTCTACAGAGGATGGATTTGATGCCAATGTTAAGCATCTGACAGTTCTTCCTATGTTCCAGGATTCTTACCCCATTGAGTATATTTATACATTCTCTACTTCTGACTACACCTACTTTTTGTCAGTACAGAGAGCTAACCCATTCGATCAAACCTCCAAGCTCCAATCTCATCTGGGACGGCTGCCAAATAGGGACAGTGAGGCCTGGATGTATCGTGAACTTATCTTGGAATGCCATTTCAGACCAAAACGGAGAAGAGGCGTTGACAATTTTGTTTACAATGTGGCCCAAGCAGCCCATTTTAGCGATGTACAGAAGGAACTGGCCAAGGAGATAGGCCTGAACGATGCTAACCCAAATGGCGTCTTGTTCATGGTGTTTTCTATGACTGATAATGATGGGAATCCCACCAGAAACTCTGCACTTTGTGCATTTCCCATTTTCAACATTGACACCGTCATTGCGAAAGGCGTGAAAGCTTGCTGCTCAGCCCAACCCGGACGATTGTCCCGGGGTTTGTGCCAGTTTCAACCCTGTCCTGAAAACTGTCCTCATGAGGTAAAACTTAATCTATTAAACAATTAATCTAATAAACAATGTTTAAATATATATGTATTAATTTGTTACATAATTATTATAGTGGGCAGCACGGTGGCTTAGTGGTTAGCACGTTCGCCTCTCAGCGCTAGGGATTCCCGGTTCGAGTTTCCATGTTCTCCCCGTGTCCGCGTGGGTTTCCTCTGGGTTCTCCGGTTTCCTCCCACAGTCCAAAAACATGGATCAAGTCAATTGAGTTCTCCAAATTGCCCCATATAGAGTGTGTCTGTGTGAGTGTGTGAGTGCCCAAGCGATAGATTGGCGCCCTGTCCTGGGTGTATCTGCCCAGCGCCCGAAACGTTCTCCCTTGGATGGACATGGGGAAGCCCCCCCCCCCCCCCCGACCCTAACATAGGATAAAGCGGAAGATAATAGATGGATGGAATTATTATAGTTAGCAAATTTAAAGCACACTGACTGTATTCATATTTTAGTTCTCTGTTTTAGTTTTTGTTCTGTTTTATTTCTATTTATTAAGTAATTTTTGTATTTGGTCATCTGTTGTGGTTTGTATGTTGTCTCACACGCACATACACATACAAAGTAAACATAAATACATGTTCATGATATATAAACATAATAATGTGATTCATTGATTTGTGGTGAGGAACAGGAAATTACTCATTTTATGATGTTAGTTGTAATGTGGTGGTTCATTTTGATCGCTTTATAGAGGCCAAACCTTTAGATTGCATGAGTCGCTGCTGTGTTTACAGGTTTAAAAGTGAATGAATGTGTGTTACAATAGACAGCATGCACAGCTCCTCACAAAACTGCTTATTTTTAAAATATTTCATATAGTCTCTGTACAAAACATCAAAGTTTACAGTAGATTATCATTTACAAAGACAACAAGTGGAACTTACTTTAGTATATTACAAAGTATTTTTAAGTGGTAGAGTAGGTGAAAGAATTCCTCTTATGTGAAACCAGCTTTAAAAAATGGAGGAGGAAGTGTGATGGTCTGGGGTTTGGTCTGGATAGAGATGTCAATTTTCTCAGGGCCACAGCATTTTGAAGTTTAATGCAGTACTCTCCAGTCTTTGCCTAATTTGTAAGGGATTTTATTACAGCACGACAGTGACCCGGCGCCACACTTTTAGGTTCTGTCAGAATTATTTCAGAAGACAAGAAGAAGACACTACTCTCCAGACTTAAACTCTATTAAGCTTGTTTGGGATGCACTGGACAGAGGGAGGACGGCACGGTGGCTTAGTGGTTAGCACGTTTGCCTCTCAGGGCTAAGGATTCCCGGTTCGAATCCCCATCTGGGTGGAGTTTCCATGTTCTCCCTGTGTCGGCATGGGTTTCCTCCGGGTTCTCCGGTTTCCTCCCACAGTCCAAAAACATGGATCAAGTCAATTGAGTTCTCCAAATTGCCCCATATAGAGTGTGTCTGTGTGAGTGAGTGCTTAAGCGATAGATTGGTGCCCTGTCCTGGGTGTATCTGCCCAGAGCCCGAAATGTTCTCCCCTGGATGGGCATGGGGAACCCCACCACACTCACACACTCACGCAGACACACTCTATATGGGACAATTTTGGAGAATACAATTGACTTGATCCATGTTTTTGGACTGTGGGAGGAAACCGGAGAACCCGGAGCAAACCCACGCGGACACGGGGAGAACATGGAAACTCCACCCAGATGGGGATTCGAACCTGGAATCCCTAGCGCTGAGAGGAGAACATGCTAACCACTAAGCCACCGTGTCGTCCATGTTTTAATATGTTTTACATTTTTTACTTTATTATTTACTTTTGAAAAGGAAGGAGAGTGTTGTAGTGCCAGCCCTCTGAAGTCGTCCCTCCTTAGACCTTGACTTAACCTCAGTTGTTCTGATTGCATAATGTATTTTTTGTAAATCAACCTAGCTATGGGTCTCCACCAAATACATTTGTTGTAATGCAAATCTAGTAAACCTTAAAGTAAATCTTACCACTTGTAACATTCATTCATTTATTCATTATCTCCCGCTTTATCCTCTATTAGGGTCGCGGTGGGGTTCCCCATGCCCATCCAGGGGAGAACGTTTCGGGCGCTGGGCAGATACATCCAGGACAGGGTGCCAATCCATCACTGGGCACACACTCACACACACAGACACACTCTATATGGGGCAATTTAGAGAACTCAATTGACTTGATCCATGTTTTTGGACTGTGGGAGGAAACCGGAGAACCCGGAGGAAACCCACGCGGACACGGGGAGAACATGGAAACTCCACCCAGATGGGGATTCGAACCGGGAGTCCCTAGTGCTGAGAGGCGAACGTGCTAACCACTAAGCCACCGTGCCGCCCACTTGTAACATCCTATATTAAAATCATTTAATATTGGGATAAATTTGATTTGTTAGCTTCTGATCTGAACTGAGTAAACATACCAAATGTGATGCTGTAAATGTATGTGTGTTTGTGTTTTGTTTTCTCAGGCAGGGTATAACAAATTAGAGTGTGAAGCTGTGCCCACTTTGGTAGCAAGTTCTCATTTTGGAACAGACTTTTTTAGCGGCCAGATGACCGAGCTGTTTACATCTATTTTGGTGACGTCCATTGGTAACTACACCGTAGCACACATTGGCACTGATCAAGGGCGATTGATCCAGGTAATAATTTTGACATTTCAAATTATGTTCTATATATTTTATGTAGTTTTTTAATTGTCCAGATCATTGGTCAGAAAATTAGCAAGAACTGAATGAAAATGCACTGCTCCGTACAGACAATGTAGCTTTTTTCATTTTAATGTGTTCTTTGTAATACAGGTCATTCTAAAAAAGTCAAGTTCCATCATATTCGCTAACTATTCTCTTGTGGGAATGGAGGAGAAAGTGACACACATTGCTGCAGTGCAATCAGAGGAATCTCTGCTAATAGTTGTTGGAAACAAGGTGCTGTTTGTGTTTTCTGGTCATCCATATATTGCCCCTCTTTCATTCTTTCTTTGCCTTTCCATCCAATTTCATTATAACGTCTCCTTTTTGTATGGATTTAAATGGACTACCTGGTTGTCTGTGTATTTGTCACAATATTTACATAGCTCTATTCTTGGAAGAAACTTTTTTATGATTAAAACTTGTTCTCATTTTTCTTCGAGCACTGTTTTTAATCACCACATTTTATTTCTCTAAATTTACTGCCTTACTTTTGTCCAGGCTGTGTTATTAACCACACTGTCTTATTTTTGTCTCTGTAGTTGGTGTCTGTGTCTTCTAGAGGTCCCGGATGCACTCATCTACTGACATGCTCAGAGTGTTTACAAGCTCCACGTTTTATGAATTGTGGATGGTGTGGGAACACCTGCTCACGAAAAAACGAATGCATGGACAAATGGACCAATTATACTTGCCCTCCTTTAATCAGTGAGGTAACCAAGAATTTCTAAACATGCTCTTTAAAGAGTACAGGATGATGTAAATTGAGCAGGTCATTATTGCAAATCAAACCCTGACATTGTGCTTCCATGGGTGCTGATGCTGAGACTACCCGAAACGGCTTTTAAATAATGATCTGATCACTATGTATGTAACAAATCCCTTTTAATAAACATTAAATCCATCCATCCATCCATTATCTTCCGCTTCATCCTATATCAGGGTCACGGGGGGGTTCCCCATGCCCATCCAGGGGAGAACGTTTCGGGCGCTGGGCAGATACACCCAGGACAGGACACCAATCTATCGCTGGGCACACACTCACTCACACAGACACACTCTATATGGGGCAATTTGGAGACCTCAATTGACTTGATCCATGTGTTTGGACTGTGGGAGGAAACCGGAGAACCCGGAGGAAACCCACGCGGACACGGGGAGAACATGGAAACTCTACCCAGATGGGGATTCAAACCGGGAATCCCTAGTGCTGAGAGGCCACCGTGCCATCGCTTAAGCAATTTAACAAAAAAATATTCACTCAGAATGAATTTTCTTTTATTCAAAAATGCTGGTTCTGCAATAGTGTAGCAGAAAGAAACAACAGAACATTTAATGCCATTGATAACATGGTATGTTTAACTTTGTAGCATACAGATTTGTCTTATTCTAATGTAGTAGAATCAAATGTTTAGAGTTTCAAAGAGTCAATAAATTGTCAGGATTTATAAAATGCATTTGGGTTTAAAAAGAAATCAATTAGAGACTCTGTCATAACAAACAGGTTGTTGATTTTGTGATGTTGGTACATCTGCAGAGTCACAGCTTTTATAGCATTCCCTCGAACGACAGTCAAAACCCAGCAAATTCAACAACCAAGCAAATTTTAATTCCATTACCATAAAAGGCAACATCTGAATTATACAGTAACTAATGATTATAAAACCAACTTTTATCTTCTCATAAAACCTTAAGATTCTGATTAGTGTAATGCTGCCTGACAGGCTTTTTTCTTTGATGTATAGTAAATGTTCTTTTAGAGTACAGCTCCAATCTGCATGAAGGTTATGATCATTTCAAATATTTAACTTATGTTAAGTAATGTATTCATTTCCTATTTCAATTTTTGTCCAGGGCGCCACGGTGGCTTAGTGGTTAGCACATTCGCCTCTCGGCGCTAGGGATTCTCGGTTCGAATCCCCATCTGGGTGGGGTTTCCATGTTCTCCCCGTGTCCGTGTGGGCTTCCTCCGGGTTCTCCGGTTTCCTCCCACAGTCCAAAAACATGGATCAAGGTCAATTGAGTTCTCCAAATTGCCCCATATAGAGTGTGTCTGTGTGAGTGAGTGTGTGCCCAGCAATAGATTGGCGCCCTGTACTGGGTGTATCTGCCCAGCGCCCGAAACGTTCTCCCCTGGAGGGGCATGGGAACCCCCCCGCGATCCTAATATAGGATAAAGCGGAAGATAATGAATGAATGAATTTTTGTCCTTTTAAATGATATCTAATTTCCATATCGATATTACAAATCACAGTGTTAATCATTTTGATTACTAAGTGATGGGTTATTGGATTTATGAGTTTAGCACATGACCATAACACCTTTATGTGGTTGGTTAATGGTTTATTTTATTAGGATTCAGTTTCAGACTAAACAGCCTCTGTTTTAACAGAAAGGCTTTTTGCAAAATTTAAATGTGTGTCTGAAGAAATTGTTGCATGGTTTGCCAATTATAAAAATCAGGAGCTAATACTTGTTCAAGGCTTACGATCAGTCCTAAACTTATCTCACGGTTGCTCATCGGGAGTTCTCCCACACCAGGCATGACACATACTGTTTTATGGCCCTGACTCGAACTGTCTTAACAAAGTGTTTACATTGAATACTTGTGTTTAGTTTTAACCCACGAAATATCTACACACCGTACTTTATATTCTCATAAACAGGAGGATGTTTACACATTTACAGACCATCCACATGCATAATACATAAAATACATACATAACTGAATGAAATGACCTGCCAATTGATCCAACTTTCAATCGGAATAATTGCTGTATATTGCCATCCTGATAAACTTAGTTTTAACACTAATTATTTATGAATTGTAAATATTTTATGGCTCATTTGTTCATCATTTTAACTAAAAATAAAAAATCACATGATAAAAATGTTGCTAATATTTTACCAGGAGTGTATTTTTCCCATTAATACTACTTTCCATATATTTTTTTAGTACGTAGTGATGTTAGAGTTATTTATAACCGGTAAGAAAATCTTCCAAAACCTTTCGTAATGTTTTTGTTCTGTGACTGTTTAGTTTTTTCCAAAAAAAGCTCCACCTGATGGTGAGACAGTGCTTACAGTGTGTGGCTTCGAATTCCAGTCACCCACGAAACCTGCCATTACTTCAGCTACTCACAAAATCAGTGTGGGAGAAACCAGCTGCAGCATAATACCAGAAAAAAGTAATAGCACCAAGTGAGTATATCTATATATATAATGTATACACACACACACATATAGAGTATAAAATACAGATGCATGAACCCACGACAGATAGTTAACTCTTTTTTTTTATCAGCCTGTTGTGCAGGATCCTTCAGTCCACAGCTTTTAATCAAAGTGTGGAAATAAGCGTTAGCGTGGAAGAGAAACCACTGGATCGCAGTTACTTTATCTCAGGACAAACACACATGGATGGCTTCAGCTTTGTGGTAATAAGCTTTAAATACACTAAATACCCTTATATTGAAGTAATGGAATATTGCATAACATTTACGAGCTTGCACAACCATTTATTTACATTGCACATCTTTTTTAGACTCCAGAAATAACAGATATCACTCCTGATTTTGGGCCAATGATTGGAGGCACTAGAATTACACTTATAGGTAAACATCTGGATGCTGGAGAAACCAGGGAGGTCCGTCTTGGAGACAAGATCTGCTCTGTTGAAAGGTTTTTTTTATTAGTGCTTAATTGATAAGAATGTTTAGCACTTTTTTACTTGATTTTCGATTATGATGCAGTGATGATGCCAAACTTTTTTTACAGCGAGTCTTCAAATGACACCTGGTCCTCTGTTGTCTATGTGTCTGAGGGTGTAAAGAATATAACAGAAGTGAGTGTGACTCTTCTAATTGACAAATCAACAGTGACCGCAGCAAAAACCTTTAGCTATAAGGAAAACCCTACAGTAACTGAGGTCACACCCAAATGCAGTTTTAACACGTAAGTATTAGAAAAGATTTGAGGTAATATGTTATTATTTTTCATTCATTCATTATCTCCCACTTTATCCTCTATTAGGGTCGCGGTGGGGTTCCCCATGCCCATACAGGGGAGAACATCTTGGGCGCTGGGCAGACCCAGGACAGGGCGCCAATCCATCGCTGGGCACACACTCACTCACACAGACACACACTATATGGGGCAATTTTGAGAATTCAATTGACTTGATCCATGTTTTTGGACTGTGGGAGGAAACCGGAGAACCCGGAGGAAACCCACGCAGACACGGGGAGAACATGGAAACTCCACCCAGATGGGGATTCGAACCGGGAAAATTATTTATTATTATAAAATACCGCATTTCTTCAACATACTGTATAAAGCTTTGTATTTTATAACTGACCATTGCTTTTTTCTTATTAAGTATTTGTGTGTTTTAATTTTCTAGAGGGTCTAAAATCATTATAAAGGGAGAGAATCTAAATACTTCAGGCCAGACTACAATCTATTATACACCCAAGAATTCAGATTCTGTACAAAGTGTAAGTTTGAACTCATTCCTTTCTGTATTTTGGGTTTGGCTATATTATTTATTATTTATGCATTTTTTCATACCGTTTTTAGGTGTGTGCTGGTTCAACGAGTGCAACGCAGATGGAGTGTTTGAGTCCGGTATGTGAGGGTTTAGAAGGTGTCCTGTCAATAGACATGGACGGTGCAAAAAATATTTTTTCCCAGCCTTTTAACTGCTTTCCACCTGCTGAGCCATTTCCTTTTGAGAATGATGATCATGTGCTGGAACTGGAACCTGGCCAGTTTAAAGTCTCACTACATGTGAGTATACACTACATTATATTCTCTATGCCTAATCATTATAACATATTTCTCATGTCTTTAAGGACATAGAATAAAACATGTAGCTACATGCTTTATAAATGATTCCAGAGATTTTTTTTTCCTGTAGCCTGCACTACACTAACTGAACCTGGTTTTGTTGTATTATTAGCACAAGAGGCTGAATTTGGTGAGCCACTGTATGGAGATAATTATGACAATAGATGGTATAAACTGCAATGCTACAGTTCTGGATAATGAAATCTACTGCAGAATTCCTAAGAACATGACGATCCCCCAAGAAGGAGTGCCAGTACTGGTGAGAGAAAATATTTTAACTTAATTTATCAAAAAAATAATTACCGTTAAAATGAAACCCTTTTTTCTGGACAATGCCACAGCAGAACGAGTGCTAATTCCGTTCAATAAAGATTACATTTACATATATTATTCATTCTGATGTATTTAAAATTCCCTAAATATCCAAGTATTTTAGATTGTTTAAATAATGCATGTTAGTAAAATTAGATTTAATATAAAATGCAATTAAATGCATAAGCAGCACAGATTCAGTCAAACGGACAACTAAGAACCGAGCACATCAGAATAATGGAGGTTATTAACAGTTTTCAAATGTAGTTGATGATTTGGACAGCACAGAGTTTAATGTTTCCATCTCACAGAAAGAAGGTCATAGGCTTGATTTCCACTCTGGAAAAGCAAATTTCTTTTCTGGGTGAAGTCTGCATATCCTCTCCCTGCCTGCGTCGGTTAACTCTGATTTCAAAATTTTATGACTGCATTTTAATTGTAATTGTAATTGTTCCTGTGAGGGACCAGCCATTGATGTGTAGATAAACTCAATATTATTATTCATTCATTATCTTCCGCTTTATCCTATATTAGGGTCGCGGGGGGGGGGGGGGGGGGGGGGGGCACTGGGCAGATACACCCAGGACAGGGCGCCAATCCATCGCTGGGCACACACTCACCCACACAGACACAAACTCACTCACACTCTATGTGGGGCAATTTGGAGAACTCAATTGACTTGATCCATGTTTTTGGACTGTGGGAGGAAACCGGCGAACCCGGAGGAAACCCACGCGGACACGGGGAGAACATGGAAACTCCACCCAGATGGGGATTCGAAACCGGGAATCCCTAGCGCTGAGAGGAGAACATGCTAAACACTAAGCCACCGTGCCGCCCCCAATATTATTATTTATCCATAAAAATAATGTTAAAATTAAGTTCTTGGAAACAATTATCTAAAAAAGATACAAACAGGATACAGCAGTTCAAATAATCTTTTTGTACCAAAGAACAGCCATAATAAACTGTCCCTAAATATAAACCATCCATGCTGTGTTGCCTTTCACATTCAGAAGAGAAACGTAAACAATTTCACAAAAGTTTCTTGCTGAAAAAAGAAGCTTCCATGTTTTGAGTTAAGAATGAAACTTAACTGATTTACCACTGAATCTGAAGTTAGTCTTCAGTTTCACTTGATGTAGATTAACAAATTCCAAACAATTGTTTTAGTATTTTTTTATTATTATTTAGATCTCTGTGAATGGGAAGATCTATAATGTTGGTCGAGTGTTATACGTCAAAAACAACTTAACTCTTGGCATCGTGATGGGCATATTGGCAGCACTGGTAATAGGAGCTGCTTTAGCATATGCAGTAATGACTCAACTGCGCAAAAAGGACAAAGGTGAGAGTGTTCTACTGTAGTGTATTATCCATCCATCCATTATCTTCCACTTTATCCTCTACTAGGGTCACGGGGAGGGTTCCCTATGCCCATCCAGGGGAGAACTTTTTGGGGGCTGGCCAGATACACCCGGGACAGGACGCCAATCTATCACTGTGCACACACTCACTCGCACAGACACACTCTATATGGGGCAATTTGGAGAATTCACTTGATCTTGATCCATGTTTTTGGACTGTGGGAGGATACCGGAGAACCCGGAGGAAACCCACGCGGACACGGGGAGAACATAGAAACTCCACCCAGATGGGGATTCGAACCGGGAATCCCTAGAGCTGAGAGGAGAACATGCTAACCACTAAGCCACCGCGCCACCGATTATGTTCATACTAAAACATAAAATGTTGATCTTTTTTCAGCTAAACTCGCAGAAGCCAGACTGTCGTATATTTCTACCAGGACTGATAGAAATTCAGAGAGGTCACCTGACAGAGACTACAGGCCGGGTAAATCAGCTCTGCGTATTAAAACTGTGTTTTTATGTTCTTGTTTTTTAAAAAGGTTAATTATAAGCTTAATAATGTAGTAATCAAATTATGTTGAAATGTTTTTTATGTATTTTCTTCTGAACTTCAGATTTGTCTCGAGCTCACTCTTTCGCTTCAGGAATAACGCTTAGAATGGATACATCTGGGGGTGCTGACTCAGTTTCTATCCCTCTGGTATCACCTCAGCGGATTTCTCTCTCAGCCATGAGGGCTGAGCTGCTGGAGGAGGTGAAGGATGTGCTGATCTCCCCTGAGCGGCTAAACATATGCTATGACCAAATAATTGGCAAGGGTATGCTTTTCACATGTATAAAATATCATTGGTTTATTCCGTAATTACTTGAACATTTGTGAGAATACAAAGACACAGTATTAATTCAATGAATACAGTATATTTGTTTGTTCCTGCATGTCTTTAGGGCATTTTGGAACCGTGTATCATGGATACCTCTCTAATGGCAATGAACATAATATGCACTGTGCCATCAAGTCATTAAACAGTGAGTAAATTCCTATGTTTCCAAAGTATATGCTGAAATCCTGGTTTTTGTTTATTTTAGAGGTGACTGCATGTATGTTAATTAGGGGTGTCTTCAACTAAGGATTTTCATAGTCGAATCTGATTCGTCAGATTTTCCCTATAGTCGACTGATAGTCGAATCAGTTAAAATTTCACCACAAGATGGCGCTATAAGCGTAGTTTTTAAAAAAGATTTTTTTTTATATTTTACTTGTTTTTCTAGAGCACCGTAAATGGGATCCCCGTTCTGGACCTTTTTCAAAAAAAATATTAACAGAAATTAGGATGATTTTATTTGACAAAAGGCTATATATATATAACGAAAACAAAGACATTTCATGTAAAAACTAATGCTTAGCAGCAGCCATGGGCACCCCCATGTGCTCAAAATGGTACATTCGACTATGAGGTTCATAGTCGACTACGGTTCTCCGAATCGAATCGTCGAATCAGCGAATATTGCAGCTCACCCCTAATGTTAATATTCATTCATTTATTCATTATCTTCCGCTTTATCCTCTATTAGGGTCGCAGTGGGGTTCCCCATGCCCATCCAGGGGAGAACGTTTCGGGCGCTGGGCAGACACACCCAGGACAGGGCGCCAATTTATCGCTGGGCACACACTCTCTCACACACAGACACTCTATATGGGGCAATTTGGAGAATTCAATTGACTTGATCCATGTGTTTGGACTGTGGGAGGAAACCGGAGAACCCGGAGGAAACCCACGCAGACACGGGGAGAACATGGAAACTCCACCCAGATGGGGATTCGAACCGGGAATCCCTAGCGCTGAGAGGAGAACATGCTAACCACTAAGCCACCGTGCCGCCCCATGTTAATACTATTCTATGTTAATGATTTGCTCACAGCTGCTTAATTTTTAACCCAGTTTATGATTTTCTAGTTCATCGCATTATTTCAAGTAATAGAGATTAGTTTGCTTGTGTATCAACTCAAATCTTATTATTATTTATATTACATATGTTTGGACTTTAAGATGGCAGTTTTGTTAACAAAATGTAACTGTTAAAATCCAATAATTAATATTTCATTAATCATGTAAATTTTTTAAAGAAAAAATCTTTAGTGTTATATAAGATTACAGTATTACTAATATCCATACATCCATTATCTTCCACTTTATCCTATATTAGGGTCGCGGGGGGGTTCCCCATGCCCATCCAGGGGAGAACGTCTCGGGCGCTGGGCAGATACACCCAGGACAGGGTGCCAATCCATCGCTGGCCACACACTTACTCACACAGACACACTCTATATGGGACAATTTGGAGAACTCGATTGACTTTCATTCATTCATTATCTTCCACTTTATCCTCTATTAGGGTCGCGGAGGGGTTCCCCATGTCCATCCGGGGGAGAACGTTTCGGGCGCTGGGCAGATACACCCAGGACAGGGCGCCAATCCATCGCTGGGCACACACTCACTCACACAGACACACTCTATATTGGACAATTTGGAGAACTCAATTGACTTGATCCATGTTTTTGGACTGTGGGAGGAAACCGGAGAACCCGGAGGAAACCCACGCGGACACGGGGAGAACATGGAAACTCCACCCAGATGGGGATTCGAACCGGGAATCCCTAGCACTGAGAGGCGAACGTGCTAACCACTAAGCCACCGTGCCGCCCAGTATTACTAATATTATTGATAAAATACTTATAAATTGGATTAATCTAATCTGGTGTCATTGTTATGTTATATTCATGTTCTTTGAATCATGAGATTTGCTGTGTTACAGGGATTACAGATGTCGAGGAGGTGGAACTGTTCTTAAAAGAGGGCATCCTGATGAAAACCTTTCACCACCCTCATGTGTTGTCCCTGCTGGGCATTCTGCTGCCTGCTGATCGACTTCCCTTGGTCGTCCTACCGTACATGAAGCATGGGGACCTGCGCCACTTCATACGTTCTAAAGAAAGGGTGTGAATGACAAGCTTTTACTTTGATGCCATGATTTTTGCCATCAAAATATTAATGTTATTATTGTATGTAGATGTCAATAAGAATCGGCGGCACGGTGGCTTAGTGGTTAGCACGTTCGCCTCTCAGCGCCAGGGATTCCCGGTTCGAATCCCCATCTGGGTGGAGTTTCCATGTTCTCCCCGTGTCCGCGTGTGTTTCCTCCGGGTTCTCCGGTTTCCTCCCACAGTCCAAAAACATGGATCAAGTCAATTGAGTTATCCAAATTGCCCCATATAGAGTGTGTGTGTGAGTGAGTGTGTGCCCAGCGATGGATTGGCGCCCTGTCCTGGGTGTATCTGCCCAGCGCCCGAAACGTTCTCCACTGGATGGGCATGGGGAACCCTACCGCGACCCTAATAGAGGATAAAGCGGGAGATAATGAATGAATGAATGAATGAATGTCAATAAGACACAGGTTTGGTTGGATGAAGGTAATGGATAAAATAAAAGAAAGATTTATGTGTACAGCCAACTAAATGTACAGTAGACTGCCGCTCTATCCAAAGATTAGTGTTAATACTGGTCACCAACTAGGAGTAATTTGGTGTTTGTGGTTAAATTAGTGTTTTTACATATATTTCTCTAATGAGCCAATAACCTTTGTTCATCTTATCTTTAATTCCATGTGAAAAGAGTCCCACAGTGAAGGACCTAATTGGTTTCGGGCTTCAGGTCGCTAAGGGAATGGAATATCTGGCACACAAAAAGTTTGTACACAGAGACCTGGCAGCACGCAACTGCATGTAAGTAGTTTACATTTCATCTTACCTAAATTAAATAAGTGTGCTGGATTGTTTAGGTGCAGCAGTAGTATATGTGAGGCTTTATCTAGGCTGCCATCCAAACGTTAACTTTTATAAGTACAAGTGTTAATCTTTAACCTTTTGTTCAGATAAAACCAGTGAAACCAATACACAAAAGTATTTTGTGCATTTGAACTGTTTCTTTTAGCTCCATTCGGATTGTGCATCATTAACGAAGTCTAGGAAAAATATATTTAGTTTTGTTATAGTCACAGCCTGGGCACACATCTATATGTAAAGTGGTTCTCTTCACTACTAAGTACTACAATGATGTTTCTATTCATTCTTTGGGAAACAATTCATTAGTTTTAACTGTAAACTTAAAGGAATTGGATTGGGGATCAAAAGTTTACTTAGTGGCTTAGTGGTTTAGCATGTTCTCCTCTCAGCGCTAGGGATTCCCGATTCGAATCCCCATCTGGGTGGAGTTTCCATGTTCTCCCCATGTCCGCGTGGGTTTCCTCCGGGTTCTCCGGTTTCCTCCCACAGACCAAAAACATGGAACAAGTCAATTGAGTTCTCCAAATTGCCCCATATAGAGTATGTCTGTGTGAGTGAGTGTGATTGGCACAATGTCCTGGGTGTATCTGCCCAGCGCCCAAGACGTTCTCCCCTGGATGGGCATGGGGAACCCCATCGCGACCCTAATAGAGGATAAAGTGGAAGATAATGGATGAATGAAAAGTTTACTTTTGTTTATTTTGCATTATTTTCTAAGTTACACATAAAACAGCATATTGGTATCCAAACACTCAGGGTAGGTATGCAACATAAGAAGTCTTCACTCTATGAAACTGAGCGTTTCCTGAAGTCCTGAGCGTAAATTAAATAACCAATATCTGATTACATATCCAGTGATTGCAATAACTATATCTTGGGTTTTGATTTATTGACAACACCAAATTGTTGTTCTTCCTTTAAGAGTGTATGTTTTCAGTGTTGTTCTTTTGCAGACATCTTTTCTTAAGATGGATTAAAGGATCAAAGTCCATATATTGTAAATATTAATGCAATGTTTTGTTTCATCAGGCTGGATGAAACCTATACAGTAAAGGTGGCTGACTTTGGCATGGCACGGGACATTCTGGATAAAGAGTATTATAGCATTCAAGATGTGAAAAAAGCCAAATTACCCATCAAATGGATGGCCATTGAGAGTTTACAGACTCAGAAATTTACCACCAAATCTGATGTGGTAAGTAAATAGAAGGGGATTACTCATAGTTTTGAATTCCCTTTAAATGTATTATAAATATAATGTATTTATATATTATATATCATTTTAGGTGGCACGGTGGTTTAGTGGTTGGCATGTTCTCCTCTCAGCACTAGGGAATCCCGGTTCAAATCCCCATCTGGGTGCAGTTTCCATGTTCTCCCCGTGTCTGCGTGGGTTTCCTCCGGGTTCTCCGGTTTCCTCCCACAGTCCAAAAACATGAATCAAGTCAATTGAGTTCTCCAAATTGCCCCATATAGAGTGTGTGTGTGTGAGTGAGTGTGTGCCCAGCGATGGATTGGCGCCCTGTCCTGGGTGTATCTGCCCAGCGCCTGAAACATTCTCCCCTGGATGGGCATGGGGAACCCCCCCCCTCCCCGATGAATGAATATATTTTTTTTTGTTCTGTTTACATTTACATATACATTAACACTGTGTATTATTTAAATGTCTGCATTTCATACCAAATACTGAAACGTTAATTGTGATGTGTGCTCTAGTGGTCGTTTGGTGTTTTAATGTGGGAGATGCTGACCAGAGGAGCAAGTCCATATCCTGATGTTGATCCCTATGACATGACCCAATATCTGTCACAGGGACGGCGACTGCACCAACCTCAATTCTGCCTGGACTCCCTGTAAGAGAGCATTTACACATTTATTAATATTCATAAAGATATTAATCACTTGTTATATAAAGCATGTTCCTTCATAAAATACAGAATAACCAAACATAGAAGCTGAAAACATTTAACATTAGTAAATTAAATACTGCTATCACACTATGCAGTAAATATTTGTAGTCCTCTCTCTCACTGTGATGGGTATCATCATTTGTTTTCATGCTTCACTGCAGGTGGTGTATCTTGTTGCAATGTTGGAACCCCGAGCCTGATGTCAGACCCACCTTCTCAAACTTAGTGGAGGATTTGCAGCAGATTCATTCTGCACTGGAAGGAGAGCATTATGTCAATCTGCAAGTGACTTACGTCAACCTGGATCAAGGACGCCCATATCCTTCCATCGCTTTAGCCTCTCCAGCTCTCCCTGATTGCCAAAGCACTGAAACGCTGGACCGTCTGGAGGACAGCTGAAACTTTTAGCTTTCAGGAGGAACTGGATTTAATTAAAAGCTTTAAGAATGTATGAAAACTGTCTACACAGTGGTTTTAATGTTGCTTTGGTAACTCATGTTCGTGATTCACCCCGAAACAGAAACCGAAACACGGTACAGCCTTTGCAGCTTAAGAGCTGATGGTTCTGGACTTATTGTTTACTGTATTAAGAAAATACAACAAATCATTTGCACTAAACAGTGACTGTGTGTATATCCATCCATCCATTATCTTCTGCTTTATCCTATATTAGGATTGCGGTGTTGTTCCCCATGCCCATCCAGGGGAGAACGTCTCGGGCGCTGGGCAGATACACCCAGAACAGGACGCCAATCCATTGCTGGGCACACACTCACTCACACAGACACACTCTATATGGGGCAATTTGGAGAATTCAATTGACTTGATCCATGTTTTTGGACTGTGGGAGGAAACCAGAGAACCCGGAGGAAACCCATGCGGACACGGGGAGAACATGGAAACTCCACCCAGATGGGGATTCGAACCGGGAATCCCTAGCACTGTGAGGAGAACATGCTAACCACTAAGCCACCGTGCCGCCGGTCTGTGTGTATATATTTGTATAATTTCTTACAGCTGTTTATTGACTGATTTGTTGAACTTTCTTTTTAATCTCAGAGGCTGCAGTTGTTCAGTATAGGAATTGGAACGGGGTTTGTTGTACAGTTTGTTAAATTTTAAGTGTGAGAAGATTGTAAAATATTCCTTGTGATTTTTTAAAACTAAAAGGAGTTATGAAAATGACTTAAATGAGGTGTCAATCTAGTTATCGATTATGTTTATCTGGTTTCAAGTACGTTGAGTAAAGTCTTATAAAAGGAAAATGTTCAACATTTTGTGGCTTGTGTAATACATGATTTTAATATTTTTATAAAGGATTTCTTTAATTTTACAAGAATGTTCTTTCATCTTAAACGTGGCATATTCATTATCTTCCGCTTTATCCTCTATTAGGGTCGCGGGGGGGTTCCCCATGCCCATTTAGGGGAGAACGTCTCGGGCGCTGGGCAGATACACCCAGGACAGGGCGCCAATCCATCGCTGGGCACACACTCACTCACACAGACACACTCTATATGGGGCAATTTGGAGAACTCAATTGACTTGATCCATGTTTTTGGACTGTGGGAAACCGGAGAACCCGGAGGAAACCAACACGGACACGGGGAGAACATGGAAACTCCACCCAGATGGCGATTCGAACCGGGAATGCCTAGTGCTGAGAGGAGAACGTGCTAACCACTAAGCCACCGTGCCGCCTAACGCGGCATATAACTAATGAAATAGAACATTTAAAATATTTTTATTTTCTTCAACTAGATATTAACTGGTAAACAAGCCAAATCTTAATGACTCAATATGATTAGCCCAAGCACATGACCTGGATCAGAATGATACAGATTCAGAAAAGAATGTAAAGAATTAAACTGTGAAAATAAACACTGTCAAAACACTGAGCTCGGGCTTCATGGCTTTAAATCATTACAGAACACTGTAGAAAATTACTTTCTTGTGTTTTCCTCCTAAACCAGCACAACTACCAACTAATCCAGTCTTCCCCATTAACCAGCATTAAACAAGAAAAGACAGCCAGCTCATGAGCACTAAACTGTTTTATTAAGCAGTTCCACATGCCCATCCAGGGGAGAACGTCTCGGGCGCTGGGCAGATAGACTCAGGACAGGACGCCAATACATCGCTGGGCACACACTCACTCAAACACAATTTGGAGAACTCGATTGACTTGATCCATATTTTTGGACTGTGGGAGGAAACCGGAGAACCCAGAGGAAACCAACGGGGAGAACATGGAAACTCCACCCAGATGGGGATTCGAACCGGGAATCCCTAGCACTGAGAGGAGAACATGCTAACCACTAAGCCACCGTGCCGCCCGCTTTAGGCGCTTTTCGAGAAAAGACGTTGAAGGTTTCTACTCCAGTTATTCTTCTTCAAGAAAGCAACATTTGCCGTATAATGACGTAGAACATTCATTCATTCATTATCTTGAGGGCAGTAGGCATCAAGGGGAAACGTTTTGGGTGCTGGGCAGATAGACCCAGAACAAGGTGCCAATCTATCGCTGGGCACACACTCACTCACACAGACACACACTATATGGGGCAATATGGAACATTCAATTTACCTTGAATCCAGGGCGGCATGGTGGCTTAGTGGTTAGCATGTTCTTCTCTCAGTGCTAGGGATTCCCAGTTCGAATCCCAATCTGGGTGGAGTTTCCATGTTCTCCCCATGTCCTCGTGGGTTTCCTCCGAGTTCTCCAGTTTCCTCCCACAGTCCAAAAACATGGATCAAGTCAATTGAATTCTCCAAATTGCCCCATATAGAGTGTGTTTGTGAGTGAGTGTGTGCCCAGAGATGGATTGACGCCCTGTCCTGGGTGTATCTGCCCAGCGCCCGAGACGTTCTCCCCCGGATGGGCATGTGGAACCGCCCTGACCCTAATAGAGGATAAAGTGGAAGATAATGGATGGATGGAATTTACCTTGAATCCATGTTTTCTGACTGTGGGAGACACCGGAAAACCCGGAGGAAACCCACAAGGACACGGGGAGAAGAGCGAATAAGCCTGACGTAGAACATAAAATACCGACTGATACCTTTAAGCATTCACGTTGGGATCTGTGACGTCACGGAAATGTTTACTATCTTAGATAACAAGGTAGGCCTACATGTTTAGATTAATTTTATTATATTTATTACAGTATATAATATATTTATATTTATAAAATAATATCATTCGACTTCTATAGTTGAATCATGAATACTTTAAAAGCACGTTTAAACGCCATTATTAGGTTCCTCGTGTACAGAGCAGAGAAACGAAACATCGAGTGTTTGCTGCTGTTTGTAAACGATTCTGCTTTCTGTCGTGAAAAAACCATTACAAGTTCATTTTAAACAACAAAACATTCAAATAAGTCAATTACCTGCGTTTGTGGTTTAAACGCGTGCATCTACGTTCCCTTTGTAATGCATTTTCATCTTTAAAATGATTCTTGTGTGATGGAATATAACTGAATGCAGGTTTAATGCAGGTTTGCAGCTTTATAAATCCTTGGGGAACTTTATAGGAAACAAAATAAAAACACTTTTTCTCTGTTGGCTTTTTACACCAGCAGGTGGCAGTAAAGGCCACATCTAAAGTCCAACCCCAAGCTAAAAGACGCAGCAGATATCCAACCATTTTATTCTGCAAACAGTCCACAAAACAACAATGTCCAGCCATTAATATCCTATTAGCAACCACGGAGAATTAGAGGACGACTAACCCACACTGTCAAAACAACTAATGAGTTTTAGAAACATTCACAATTAGAAGCAAATAAAAAGATGTGTCCAATAGAGACCACAATGAGAAGAAGCTTTTGCTGTGTGTGTGTGTGTCTGTGTGTGTGTGTGTGTGTGTGTGTGTGTGTGTGTGATGCAACACACACTAACACACCACCACCATGTCAATGTCACTGCAGTGCTGCGAATCATCCATCCATTATCTTCCGCTTTATCCTCTATTAGGGTCGCAGGGGGTGGGGGTGGGGGGTTCTCCATGCCCATCCAGTTGAGAACGTTTCGGGCGCTGGGCAGATACACCCAGGACAGGACGCCAATCTATCGCTGGGCACACACTCACTCACATAGACACACTCCATATGGGGCAATTTGAAGAACTCAATTGACTTGATCCATGGTTTTGGACTGTGGGAGAAAACTGGAGAACCCGGAGGAAACCCACGTGGACACGGGGAGAACATGGAAACTCCACCCAGATTGGGATTCAAACTGAAATCCCTAGTGCTGAGAGGAGAACATGCTAACCACTAAGCCACCGTGTGCTGCGAATCATTCATTCATTCATTCATTATCTCCCGCTTTATCCTCTATTAGGGTCGCGGTGGGGTTCCCCATGCCCATCCAGGGGAGAACATCTCAGGCGCTGGGCAGACAGACCCAGGACAGGACGCCAATCTATCGCTGGGCACACACTCACTCACACAAACACACTCTATATGGGGCAATTTGGAGAACTCAATTGACTTGATCCATGGTTTTGGACTGTGGGAGGAAACCGGAGAACCCGGAGGAAACCCACGCGGACACGGGGAGAACATGGAAACTCCACCCAGATGGGGATTCGAATCGGGAATCCCTAGTGCTGAGAGGAGAACATGCTAACCACTAAGCCACCGTGTGCTGCGAATCATACACCACCCAAATAAACGCGGATCTAGTGGCACTAAGGAGGTTGAAAATTAGAGCCAAGCAGAGGTAAAGCTACAAAGTGCTTCAGTATGTGTCCTACAAATGACTTCAAATAGTCAAGAAAGCATCGCAGTCACAATACATCTTCAGAATCTATAGAAAAAAAAAACAACTTATTGGTGAAACTGCTGTTGTCCTAATACCGCTGCTCTATCAGAAGTGTACTGACAGACTGGATCAGTAGGACACCAGCTGCTCAGCAACTGAAAGGAGAACTAAAGTGGGTTATCGATAGCACTCAAGAGATGTTTGACTGCTCACTTCCCTCCTTTAAGAATTCAAGTCTCACCATCTCAGAAGAGCAGACAGCCTACTAAAAACAAGCCGTCCTATTCTGGACAATAAATGTTCAACCTACAGCGTCTTATTTCTATCATTATTACATTTATATTTGCTCATTTAGCAGATGCTTTTATCCAAAGCGACTTACAAGGTGAGCACAGGGTTCATCACAACATCCCTGGAGCAATGAGGGTTAAGGGTCTTGCTCAAGGACCCACATTGGTAACTTCAGTGGACCTGGGATTTGAACCCCCAACCTTCAGATTGATAGCCCAACACCCTAACCACTGAGCTACCGCTCCCATAGTAACATTATTCTGACCACTTTTGTACATAATGTCTTTGCAATAAGTAACATACCCACATTATTTAGTTATTTTTATTGTTTATACCACTCAGTGTATTTTATATTATATATATATATATATATATATATATATATATATATATATATATATATATATATATATATATATATATATTCATGTTCATATTCATATATATATATATATATATATATATATATATATATATATATGTTCATAGTCTGTACATGTTCATAGCTGTATATTTCATATTTATATCTGCTCGCAGATATAAATGTTCATAGCTTGTATATTTCTTATTATATCTGCTCAAAGTCTGTACATGCTCATAGCTGTATATTTCATATTTATAATCTGTTTATAGTCTGTACATTCATAATTGTATATTCTACTCAACAAATTACCACTTGTAATGTATATATTTATATATCTGCTAAAGCACTTCTGGATGGATGCAAACTGCATTCCGTTGTTTATAATGAGCAATGACAATAAAGTTGAATTCTATTCTATTCTATTATCATAGACAGACCACTTTAGGAACAGTTTCTTACTCTGAGCAATCCAAGAACTGAACACTTCCAAACACTTACATGGAAACACTCTGCACATAATTATAGTGCATTCAACTATTTACTTTCTAAGCCACTAATCCTGATTTGTTTTTAGCGCTGGACACAAGCTCTGCGTGTATAAGGTGAACGATGTGGAAACACTTTGGACAGGTCATCGTCTATAGCAGAGAAGACATACAGGCAGAAACAGTCAACTTCAAGTTTATATATTTATAAAGCACATAAAATAGAAATGAGACAATTATTTGGAAAGTGTCTTGCAACTTTTTAGTATACATATTTAATTTTACTGTGTATAACAGTATATTTAAAATTTAGCAGATTATATTAAATGTATATACATCCATCCATTATCTTCCGCTTTATCCTCTATTAGGGTCGCGGGGGGGTTTCCACTGCCCATCTAGGGGAGAACGTCTAGGGCGCTGGGCTGATACACCCAGGACAGGGCGCCAATCCATCGCTGGGCACACACTCGCTCACACAGACACACTCTATATGGGGCAATTTGGAGAACTCAATTGACCTTGATCCATGTTTTTGGACTGTGGGAGGAAACCGGAGAACCCGGAGGAAACCCACGCGGACACGGGGAGAACAGAACTCCACCCAGATTGGGATTTGAACCAGGAATCCCTAGCACTGAGAGGAGAACGTGCCAACCATTAAGCCACCTTGCCGCCCTAAATGTATATACATTAACATTCTAATAAAAAGTCATGGCATTCATTATATTTCATGTTTAAGGTCATTTCTAAAAAGTGCTAAATCTTTTGACATTTTTCATGCTTTTTTTTCTTTCCCTTCTTTCCTGCTTGCTTTTCAAGTTTGAAGACACATTGTTCTTCTGTGTTTTTTTTTCTGTTGCTGTCACCAGAGGCTTTAAGCAGAAATTGCCTTCTGTCTGTACTGTATATTAAGGCAAACTTTTGAAGGCAACAAAACGATTTGAGTGAAGATAGTGCTGACAGCAGTTCCCCAAGTAAACTTTTTTTTCCTGATCTGTAGATAATGACTGTAGTACATTGCAGCCCTGTACATGTTAGATGTTCTTACACCTGTAAGTCACTTTGGATAAAAGTGTCTGCTAATTGACCACATGTAATTTGTAATGCACTACAAATAATCATTTGCTGTGTTTTTAATGTGTTCTTATGTAAGATGATGTGGTGTTTAGAGAGCTAATCATTATTATTAATCTACTTTTGCAGAGTGATTCATTCATTCATTATCTTCCGCTTTGTCCTATATTAGGGTCGCGGGGGGGGGGGTGGTTCCCCATGCCCATCCAGGGGAGAACGTCTCGGGCGCTGGGCAGATACACCCAGGACAGGGTGCCAATCTATCGCTGGGCACCCACTCACTCACATACACACTCTATATGGGGCAATTTGGAGAACTCAATTGACTTGATCCATGTTTTTGGACTGTGGGAGGAAACCGGAGAACCCGGAGGAAACCCACGCAGACACGGGGAGAACATGGAAACTCCACCCAGATGGGGATTCGAACCGGGAATCGAACCGGGATTCGAACCGGAATCCCTAGTGCTGAGAGGCGAACGTGCTAACCACTAAACCACCCGGAGTGATTCAGATTCCACAATTGGGAACTGTGAATTAGTCCATGATGTATATGGTTACGGTATGTGATTCCCAGTGACACAGAACCAATGTCTACCTACAGAAAACATTAGTAATAGTGATCATAATAGTGATTATAATAATATAAATTTGTGTTTAGTATTTATTGCTCTATTGGATATTTTTACATAAGAATAACATTTACATAGTTCTCAGTATGGGCGGCATGGTGGCTTAGTGGTTGGCATGTTCTCCTCTCTGCACTAGGGATTCCCGGTTCGAATCCCCATCTGGGTGGAGTTTCCATGTTCTCCCCGTGTCCGCGTGGGTTTCCTCCGGGTTCTCCGGTTTCCTCCCACAGTCCAAAAACATGGATTAAGGTCAATTGAATTCTCCAAATTGCCCCATATAGAGTGTGTGTGTGTGTGAGTGAGTGTTTGTCCAACGATAGATTGGCACCCTGTCCTGGGTCTATCTGCCCAGCGGCCGAAACGTTCTCCCCTGGATGGTCATGGGGAACCCCACCGCGACCCTAATAGAGGATAAAGCGGAAGATAATGGATAGATGGATAGTTCTCAGAAGTGTTGGATGAAATGCCTCCATTGTGGTGTCTGCATACCACAGGAAACCAAATTTATTATTAAGAACTTAGAGTTCTATTTTCTGGGGGTATTTACAACTCATAAACATTGGGAGGTTTTTTTTTTGCATGTAGTAATGATACTATGATTTATCCTGACACAAATGTAGCATTCACACAGTGGCTGTTTTTTATTATAACAATCAAATTTAGCTGTGCAAATACCAGCTTAGTGTTAATATGAATAGAATTATGGACCAATGGACTGACAGTGAAGTCCAAACATAAGTAAGAGGAAATGAGGAAGGAACAGAGGAAATGTCGCTGGGCTCACCCACTCACACAGATTTTCAGTTAAGTCTCTAGTTACCAGCCATGAAATGATAACTACCCTTTTGCCTTTGCTGTACCTCTGCCCTATCCTAATTGTTTCAACTTTTCCCAGTGCAAACTGTGATTATAAAATTTTCAATCCAATTATTTCTTTTTTTTTTTACCTCTTATAAACAATACTCCACACATAGATTATCCAAACTTTGCTGCGTTCCCCTGGTTACACTTAAGTTGCATTTTCAGATTCCATTTATTATTTAGCCTTGAGCCAGTGTGCAATCAGAGAAGAGCTAGGCAAGAAATGCTCCCCCCCTCCTCCCCACATTTTCAGAATCATCACATGTGTGAGAGAGATTATGAAGAAACTCAAAGGTCGTAGGGAGACAAGGCTGACTTTAGCATTCTGGAGGGCTGAATGTGTCTGTAAATGGGAGTTAATTGAAAAATGTTTGCTGCACCATGAAAAGCAGTGTTTGAAAGTCTCAAGGTTGAACATTCCATCAGAAAAATTATTGCAGACATATTGCAGAGTGCTGGAAAAAAAGCAGTCCACATTCAAAGCTTTACTGAATATAAAAGTGTGGAATTATTAAAAAAATGGGGAAATCTATAAAATTTTGCAGATCATGTTCATTTTTAGCGGCACGGTGGCTTAGTGCTTAGCACGTTCGCCTCTCAGCGCTAGGGATTCCCGGTTCGAATCCCCATCTGGGTGGAGTTTCCATGTTCTCCCCGTGTCTGCGTGGGTTTCCTCCGGGTTCCCCGGTTTCCTCCCACAGTCCAAAAACAGGGATCAAGTCAATTGAGTTCTCCAAATTGCCCCATATAGAGTGTGTATGTGTGCGTGTCTGTGTGAGTGAGTGTGTGCCCAGCGAAAGATCGGCGCCCTGTTCTGGGTGTATCTGCCCAGCACCCAAAACGTTATCCCCTGGATGGGCATGGGGAACCCCCCCCCCCCCCCCCCCGCGACCCTAATATAGGATAAAGCGGAAGATAATAAATGAATAAATGAATGTTCATTTTTAATTGTGACAAAATATAATTTTTGTTATGAAGCATAAGCTCAAATGCTCAAAATACACTAGTAAGAGGACATCTACTTAGTGTTTAAACTAAATGTAAAATTAGATTACGTGTCAAAAGTTGACAGTAGTATTAAAAGCAGTAGTTGTAGTAGAATGCAGAACATTATTAAGATAATAATAATAATTTGAAACATTATGGAAGCCATAACTGAAGCTATAGTTTTGTACTGTAGTCACAAACAAAAAAATAGAAAACAGGAAAAGTAGACCCTAAGGACAGAGGTGTATATTGCCAAAGATCAAAGACACAGCAGGACTAAGCAATTTTTGGTCCATTCTGTATCAAAGGGAGGGTAAGAACAGTTCGGGACTAGGTTTACAATTCCTGATAATACCATGACTAATGCTTCTCAATATAATGACCATAAAAATAAAGGCCTCGTCATAGACCTTGACCATCCACATGACTTCATAAGACAGATTGTGTAATGAATAGCATAACTAGCGGGATATAGGGGGAGAACTGATGTTCAATTCCACTTGGCAAAGATCAAATATAAAAAACATCCAGGCTGCTAACAAATGTGAAAAGTGTCAGCCTATGTACGGGCATGGTGGTGCATCAGTGCCCACAACATGGGGCATCTATTGGTCTTTTAATACCAAAACCTCTTAATAACTGAACCCGGTTGTTCTGTTGAATTCTTTGGCACAGGTGAATAAAATCAGGCACCTCCATTTTGGACAAAAACTCTACTTGCAAAACTACAACCGTCAGTATTTTTGATTTGCATATTTTTTATTTGTTGTATTAAAAGTAAAGATAATGTGACAAAAGTGGTGTAAATATACTTCTGTGCCAACAATATTTGTCAGACTTTTTATGGGTTTTGTTTGTTTATGAATTATGTTCATCATTGAAAATACTAACATATTTTTTTTATCATTTTGTCCATTGGTTCAAATAATCAACCAATTTCTTTTTCCAGTTAAGTTTTTATTCCATTTCTAGTATAAATTGCAAATTTATGATGGAGTCTATACTCCTAATCTATTGAAATATTTATCTCTATATGGCACGGTGGCTTAGTGGTTAGCACGTTCGCCTCGCCTCAGGGTTCCCGGTTCGATTCCCCATCTGGGTGGAGTTTCCATGTTCTCCCCGTGTCCGCGTGAGTTTCCTCCGGGTTCTCTGGTTTCTTCCCACAGTCCAAAAACATGGATGAAGTCAATTGAATTCTCTAAATTGCCCCATATAGAGTGTGTTTGTGTGAGTGTGTGTCCAGCGATGAATTGGCGCCCTGTCTTGGGTGTATCTGCCCCACGCCCGAGACGTTCTCCCCTGGATGGGCATGAGGAGACCCCCTGCAACCCTAATAGAGGATAAAGCGGAAGATAATGGATGGATGAATGGATGGATATTTATATATTTATAGTATATATATAATAGCTCACATTTTATTTATAATAAAGTGTATATGCTACATATTTCTAACCAAATTAAGAGTGTAAGAATGAGTGTAAAAAAAGTTAAATAATTTTGGGACAGAACTAAGGGGACGTTATTACTGAGCCAACTCGGAAGCCGTTAATTGTTTTCACTTCGTTTTTAACTATCATTAAAATGTGCAGAGGGCATGGTTCACCTACTTGATGTTATAAAGCAGCAGGTCTTTAGAGCATGCAGCTTAGTGCAGTAGGTAGTGTTCAGAGCTTGGACGTGGCACAGCAGATTAGTCCTCTGCTTAAGACAGACTGCAGATATTTAGCTTGCCAACAGTGTAATCAAAGCTGTTCAGAAATAAAAAAAGGAAGATAGAACTTTAAAGGATGCGTCATCATTCGACCTGAAGTGCTGAGGGAGGTCAGAGGCTCCACAAGCGCTTAATTCTATTTCCCTTTCTCATTGTCTGTGCTTCCAACTCTCATACACAACTGCACATGTACACTTGCCTTCCAAGGACCCTGTTTTGGCTTCTGTGCTCATTGCTATGGCAACCTTGCTTTGACGCTGAATATGTAGGAAGGCAAGCAAAGCAAAGCTTTGGAGATTTTGCTGCAGTTTTTTTAATCCCTAATGTTTAAAGATTCTGCTCATTTGGATGTCAGAAATATGCTGGATGTTGAAAAAATCTAATTAGTTTTATTAAAATACAAACATACTGGTTCTATTCCACACAGAACAACCCAGATATATTTGCAGTAATAATAGTATGAAATAAAAGTTATATAAGGAAATGTATTTACATTATTAATCCATTTTATGTGTTGTTAGTCCTATTAACGCTAAATTAACTGGAAAGGCTATTGCCTTGAAGTGTAGCTCGAAGTGTAGCTTGAAGTGAAGCTCGAAGAGTGTAGTTTGAAGTGGATCTATAACAGAAAACATTAAATATTTATATCCTGCAGTACAAGAAGCTACATGTATTCATATACAGTGCAGACATGTTTGTAACTAAAAAAACAGACTATTTTAAAGATTCCACATTAATTTGCTTCATGCAGACATGAACACTGACCTTCATTTTATAGCATCAAACCTGAGTGTATGGGAGACACACCTGCAGCACAGTGTGCAACTAAATGATAACCTAATGATCTCAAAATCAGACATTTTTATTGTCCGTATAATTCATCGTATTTACAGCTGTTCAATTTGCAGCAATCTGTTGAAGACAGAAAGTTTAAAGACTCTGCGCTGGACCGAAAGACAGCAGAAATATTTTCTGTGGTCGGATTCCATCGAAGTGCGGTGGCTTAGTGATTAGCATGTTCTCCTCTCAGCACTAGGGATTTCCGGTTCGAATCTTAATCTGGGTGGAGTTTCCATGTTCTCCCCATGTCCGTGTGGGTTTCCTCCAAGTTCCTCCACAATCCAAAAACATGGATCAAGGTCAATTGAATTCTCCAAATTGCCCCATATAGAGTGTTTGTGTGTGTGTCTGTGTGAGTGAGTGAGTGAGTGTGTGCCCAGTGATAGATTGGCGTCCCGTCCTGGGTGTATCTGCCCAGTGCCCGAAACGTTCTCCCCTGGATGGGGATGGGGAACTCCCCCGCGACCCTAATATAGGATAAAGCGGATAATGGATGGATGGATTCTATCGCATGTCAGATTCTATCTGCCAAAATGAAATACACCATCCAAACGTACAGCATCTGTAATGACAGAATATAAACATGAAGAGAAGAATCAATAATGACCATGGGCTGTTGAGTGTGTTGCAGCACGAATAACCTGTTCCAACCTCTTGAGAACAACTAATGTAGCATTTTTGAGAGAAAAATACTTCAACCAACTCTTAAGCATGGTGGTTAATTCTTATTTATTTGGTTATTTATTACTTTAAAAATAAATATGTTTACAATAGAAGTAATTTACGGTTTTCAATATCACTCATGGCATTCCTTTGCAATTTAAAAGACATCTAGTGTTTCCAGAGGAAAGACACAGGCACAGGAATGACACACAGACTCCACAGAAACCCAGAACATTGCTGTGAGATAAAAACGCTAACCAATGCGCCATCATGTCGCCCTTGTTAGTTCACCATGTCTTAGTGTTGTGCAGCAGATGGTAGACAACGGTGCATGAACAGATAGAAAAATCTATTCCACACAAAATTATATTACAGCCTCATTGATCCCTGGAACTGTGTGTGATTTTGTAAAATATTTTTTTTACTTTAGATCTTAATATGATGATATAATGGCAGCTGTTTTATTAGCAAAAATTGTGCATCTGTGAACATTTAATAATCCTTAAAATAATATTACCAGTTAAAAGGCATTAGGTTAATACTTATGTAGTGTCATAAAACAAAATATAATGCATTGGCATATAAGGAAAGGGATTTTTAAAAAGCTGAATAGACAGTGGAAGCCATTAAAAAACAGAGTTTTGACTTAAAGATTATTTACCAACATTTTATTTATGTTGTTAGATACTCACTGCAATAGATAATGTTTCAAAACTCATCGCGCTGGACATAAATGGGGCATCTGTGTTATGGTAACCATGGCAACAACCACGTTTGTCACCAACGGTGGCTGAGAATTGACTGCATTAATCTCTCTCAATATGTGTGACAACACACACACACACACACACACACACAGACAGACACACAGTTTAATAGAAAGCAAATAAAACAATTGCTAGGTAAAATATAATCCAACATGCTATACAGTCGACCGAAAAGACACTAAATGTGTTAATGTGGATTAAAGAAAAACACTTTAGGTGAGCTGTAATATTTTTTTGATTTCTACTTGAGCCATGTTCATTAATATTTCATGTTCAAAATGCTCGGACAATGTTGAAAGCAGATTTAGATGTTGGCATCTGGAGTCTGATGCAGTTTGTGATGCAGCAATTTCAGAAATTCATCAAGCCATCACACAAGCTTCAGATCCGAAGAATGATGTCAAATGTTAAGCTTCATGGGAAAATGCACTTTCCCTAAGATGTAATCTCTTATTAGGTTTTCTTTTTTAATCCACTGTAAAACATTATTAGCTCAAATCTGAGATGTTAATTGTAACTCTTGGCAAAAATAAATCTTTTTTTTATTTTTAAAGTTTCTTACAGTGAAATGACATCATGCTACAGCAAAAAACAAACATCATAATCCTGTCTAAAAGTTTTAAGTACCCTACTTAAGCCTGACACCCCAGCTTTACAATTCAGACGTTTTTGTTATTTTTGTGATTAAATAGATGCTGGCGGCACGGTGGCTTAGTGGTTAGCACGTTCGCCTCTCAGCACTAGGGATTCCTGGTTTGAATCCCCATCTGGGTGGAGTTTCCATGTTTTCCCTGTGTCTGCGTGGGTTTCCTCCGACAGTCCAAAAACATGGATCAAGTCAATTTGCCCCATATAGAGTGTGTATGTGTGCATGAGTGTGTGCCCTGATTGGCGCCCTGTCCTGGGTGTAACTGTCCAGCGCCTGACATGTTCTCCCCTGGATGGGCATGGGGAACCCCACCGCAACCCTACTAGAGGATAAAGCGGAAGATAATGAATGAATAAATAGATGCTTGTCTCTCTAATCTGAAAATGAAGTATTTTGAAAGTTGGATTAGCATGAAGGAAACGGTCATGTCTATGTTGAGACTGCATATTCTTTCTGAAAAAGAATTTATGTACGTCACCCAGTATTGGATTTATTTATTATTTTGAAGTCACTATCCTTCATCTGTAATCATGAGGGGTGCTGAAGTCTAACCCTGCAGTTGATAGCAGCGTGGTCTCAAATTCCTTGCTCTGTATTCTCCACCCCACATATCCAGATGTAAGAGGAGAAGATGTTTTGTGATTATTTTTTGGCAAAAATAGATTGTATAAATTATTACATTAAACAAAATGTGTTTTTATATACAATGATTTCCTGAAAAAAAAAAAATGTTAAAGAGAAATCATATTTTTAGTGCAAGGTCAACGTACAAAAGACTAATTATATTTATCTCTCCTATTTACCAATTTAATTTGAAAATAAATACTAAACTAACCATAATCCTGAAATCAGCAATTTGTCATAATGATACTGAAATAAACAAATATGTAAATATGTTTTTAAATGCAGGTATGATGCTACACATCACTACTTTGAAGGTGAAAAATTGAAATTGAGGTTGATAAGTAAAACATAGACTTATTTGAATCTGACCCACACATAATGACTTAAATATATTATATGATTATGGCTCTGGAAATAATTCTGTTAAGAAAAAATCTTTATTTTGGAGTTTAATGTCTGGACAGCATCGATGCCTTTTTCTGGACAGGGCGTGGACATGCATGAAATCCCCAACTATGAATTGAAGCACAGACTTTCTTGCTGTGAGGCTAGCTGCTTACCACTGTGCTACTCCGTGACCCCGTTTCCAAAGATCCTTCACAAAAAGAGAAGATTTGCATCTAGAATCCTAAAGATTCTGAATAAAAAATCTAAACAATACAAAATTCCCTAATTGTTATTTAACATATCTGTAAAATGTTGTCAGAAAAATTCAATTCTATATCTGTTTGTGCTTTAATAATAAAAATAAATAATAATAATAATAATAATAATAATAATAATAATAATAATCAGGAGAGGTGTCCACATTTCTCTGGCCATATAGGATGTATATTGGTCACTAGTACATAGTATTGCCACACACACGTCTTTATTCATTTCACTGACATGCAAATACACTATGACATGTATTACAACAGATTTGACTTTTTGTATACATTTTTAAAAACAACACCTAATTCTGCATTTAAAGCTATTAATGTTTTGTTTGCTGGAAAAACTAATCACTGTCTAATTACCTCTGAATGGCAGTGTACTAACAAAACTGCAGCCTATTATGCTTGGGTTTAAACAAAT
Source organism: Corydoras sp. C115 (assembly GCA_019802505.1). Classification (NCBI taxonomy): domain Eukaryota; kingdom Metazoa; phylum Chordata; class Actinopteri; order Siluriformes; family Callichthyidae; genus Corydoras; species Corydoras sp. C115. Next base: position 781,988 of record JAFMOC010000008.1, read on the forward strand.
GGCACAGAGAATGCCAGAGGATAAAGATACACAAAGGCTCCACTCAGTTTGTTATGAACAGCCCATTATCTCTCTGAGTGCATTAAACTGATTCATAAAAATCACATTGTAAAACAGTTTGTTCTCACTGAGCTTTAGTTTGTTAGTTATTAAGGATTTTTTTGTCCTCTGTGAGCTCTGTGTTATGATGCTGGCAGAAGACGAGACAATCGTTGTCAAGGAAACCGAGCAGAGCTTATAATGGCAATTGCTCGTGAAAAAAAAAAGTTGAGTCAATTATGCAGAGAATTATAGGAGACCTTTTCATAACATGCTTAGAAATGGATCGTTTTACTTCGTTGCACTGACAGCATCCCTAAATGTTCCCTTTTAACACTGAATAATTACGCCATGCTGTCTCACACGAGATCGTTCCGTTTTGTTATTCACACTTTTTTCTATTTGCATACAACTGCCACCGTTCATTCTGGGGTTAGACTTTGGTTGGTTTTTTTCCTTAGAATAATCCCACACCCCACTTCTAAGACTTGACTTGACAACTCATTACATTTTAACTGATCTGAATCCCAGAGAAATGCGCAAGGTATGCATTTAGTTGTGTTAAGGTTATGTGTGTATGTGATTGTCCCTATGCATATTTAATTGCATCATCAGCATTATTGGCAACATTCTTACATTTTTAATGTTTTTTTTTCCTACTTAAATGTCTTTGGATTGAAGCCACCTCTTCAGAGCATTTGGTGTTGAATATTTGTGTTGGTGTGACTGGAGAGGGAGGGCTGAAGCTGAGGAGTGTTAATGTGACACTGATGGAACATGTCTTCTCTCCAGGCTGATGTACCCATCTGCCCCACATTATTGAAGTAAATGACATTTTGTGCTTAAATTACAGAGCCTTTCAATCAATGTTATGAAGAAAGAAGCGACATGGTGTGAGATTTTGTAGTGTTTCTTTTCTCTTGTTCTTGCCCAGCAGTGAGAAATAATGATTTAAATATAGTACTCTCTTCTTTGAAGTTACTATATGTGATAGCAGCTTTGATATGGGTACGGTCTGCCAGAGACGTATTAAAAGCAGTCAAAACTATTTAAAATATTGCTTTATTTTAAAAGCTTCAGACAAAGACTATTGTCAACTAACAGCATAATAGAGCAAAGGCTGGAGGCTGTAAGCAACCAGTGTATGTATCAAAAAAAGAATAAAAAAAAAAAATAAAAAAATATATATATATATATATATATATATATATATATATATATATATATATATATATATATATATATATATATATATATATTCATTCATTCATTATCTCCCGCTTTATCCTCTATTAGGGTCGCGGGGGGGTTCCCCATGCCCATCCAGGGCAGAACGTTTCGGCCGCTGGGCAGATACACCCAGGACAGGGTGCCAATCCATCGCTGGGCACAGACTCACACACACACACACTCTATATGGGGAAATTTGGAGAATTCAATTGACTTGATCCATGTTTTTGGACTGTAGAAGGAAAAAAAAAAAAAAATATATATATATATATATATATATATAAATAATATGAATCTCGGCGGCACGGTGGCTTAGTGTTTAGCACGTTTGCCTCTTAGCGCTAGGGATTCCTGGTTCGAATCCCCATCTGGGTGGAGTTTCCATGTCCTCCCCGTGTCCGTGTGGGTTTCCTCCGGGTTCTCCGGTTTCCTCCCACAGTCCAAAAACATGGATCAAGTCAATTAAGTTCTCCAAATTGCCCCATATAGAGTGTGCTTGAGTGTGTGAGTGTGTACCCAGCGATTGATTGGTGTCCTGTCCTGGGTGTATCTGCCCAGCGCCCGAGACGTTCTTCCCTGGATGGGCATGGAGAACCCCACCGTGACCCTAATAGAGGATAAAGCGGAAGATAATGAATGAATGAATATGAATCTCAATCTGGGCAGTTTCTGTGTCTGCAATGGTTTCTTCCTCACACAGTTCAAAAACCTATATTCAAGGTAAATTGGCAGCTCTAAATTGCCCCTATATACTCTGTGTGTGTGTGTGTGTGTCAGCGATAGAGTAGCACCCTGTCCTGTGTGAGAATGGGAAACCATACCTTCCGCTACCCTAGTACCTAGTATAGGATTAAGCAGAAGACAGATAGATGGATGGATAGATGGCTATCTCCAGCTCTCTATAAATTTCACTTATACCATACTATGTCTTCTGTCTCTCTCTCAGACACACACACACACACACACACGTACAAAAACACACACAGACACTCAAACACAGTTGTCTGTGGGGCTGGTGTCAATAGTCAAACAAGTTTGCTACACATCATCAAGGTCCACCCACGTCGTTCCTATCCTGCACAGGTGGCCAGCCCCCTACAGACTCACACGACTAGCTGACTCACAAACACAGGCACACTATTTCATCAATTATATTGCCTCTGGGTTAAAAATATTTCTTGTAACCTATGTAGATTCCAGTCCAGATACATTTTTACAAGCTTATCCAAAAGGACCAGTGAGTTAGCAGTCTTCAGTGAGACATGAATGGTAAGTCCCTTTTCTCTTTTCACTGCATTAAATTTGACCTTATTCAGAGTCTCTAAAAGCTGATGTATGGAAAAACATTCTCGTGAACCTTTATACTCTGTACCATATGTACAGCACCAAGACATTATATTTAACATTATATTTAATGGATCCAATTAAAGTTGAAATAAATCTTACTATAAAATAAATAATTAATTAGAGGGCCCCAGATTGCACAAATTGTTTAGCCTATAGTAGAATTCCAAAGCTATCAATGGTTGAAGAATATCAAATCACGCCCTCATGATGTCTTTTTGGCCAAAGTCAATTGAGTTCTCCAAATTGCCCCATATAGAGTGTTTCTGTGTGTGTTTGTGTGAGTGAGTGTGTGCCCAGCGATGGATTGGCGCCCTGTCCTGGGTCTATCTGCCCAGCGCCTGAAACGTTTTCCCCTGGATGGGCATGGGGAACCCCACCGCGACCCTAATATAGGATAAAGCGGGAGATAATGAATGGATAAAAACAAGGATCTGTTTTGCTAATTCCCTTGGAATGTATTTAATTGTTTAAATTCAAAGAATAGTTTTCCATTGTCTGTATTTTATGAATATAGTTTAGAATTTGATCCCAGAAACATATTTAAAACCAAGTTGCCTTGTGGACTGTACTTTCCTTTTAATTATACCTTTTGAAATCGCTATAGAAACTCATATCTATTAATTGTTTAGCAGTGAATGTACACACTGTTATACGTAAGTGCATTGTGGGTGCATGTGGGCACACTCAATGTGCTCGAAATGTTTGTGCTTGTACTAAGGAAAAGATTAGGATGTTAATGTATTATATAATCATTTTTGAGATGCTGTCACATGACAGGAGAATATTGTAACTGCTTTGTTCAGCTCTCTCTTTGCCTGAGCTGTCACTTTCCAAGAAGTTGCATAAAAAGCATCAAATGCAACAGTCAGCCGCAATATTAAAACCATCTTCATGTTTTACGATCATTGTTCATTTATCAGTTTAATATCACTTAAATATTTATTTTCTTATGTCTTCCAGTCTTATAATATTTTTCTCGTAATAATTCGTAAGCCAGGCGGCACGGTGGCTTAGTGGTTAGCACGTTCGCCTCTCAGCGCTAGGGATTCCCAGTTCAAATCACCATCTGGGTGGAGTTTCCATGTTCTCCCCGTGTCTGCGTGGGTTTCCTCCGGGTTCTCCGGTTTCCTCCCACAGTCCAAAAACATGGATCAAGTCAATTGAATTCTCTAAATTGCCCCATATAGAGTGTGTCTGTGTGAGTGAGTGTGTGCCCAGCGATGGATTGGCGCCCTGTCCTGGGTCTGTCTGCCCGGCGCCCGGGACGTTCTCCCCTGGATGGGCATGGGGAACCCCACCGCGACCCTAATAGAGGATAAAGCGGGAAATAATGAATGAATGAATAATTCGTAAGTCGGGCGGCACGGTGGCTTAGTGGTTAGCACGTTCTCCTCTCAGCGCTAGGGATTCCCGGTTCGAATCCCCATCTGGGAGTTTCCATGTTCTCCCCGTGTCTGTGTGGGTTTCCTCCGGGTTCTCCGGTTTCCTCCCACAGTCCAAAAACATGGATCAAGTTAATTGAATTCTCTAAATTGCCCCATATAGAGAGTGTCTGTGTGAGTGAGTGTGTGCCCAGCGATGGATTGGCACCCTGTCCTGGGTGTATCTGCCCAGCGCCCGAGATGTTCTCCCCTGGATGGGCATGGGGAACCCCACCGCGACCCTACTAGAGGATAAAGCGGCAGATAATGAATGAATGAATAATTCGTAAGTCTTCATTTACTCTGTGCTGCTATTGGTAGTACACCCAAAGGAGCATGACATTAATGTGGTGTTGGGTTGTAAGTGTGTATGCTGCTACGAAACAAGTGGATCAGACACAGCAGTGCTGCTGGACTTTTAATATCAAAACAATTGGAAAAAGTTTTCATAAGATTGAAACATCACCAAACTGTGCTGCACTAAAGCCAGATTAATAGGACAACTCGTTGTATATTTTGCATATTTTGACCACAGTTACAAGAATTATTAACATATTGATAAGTCCTGGTCTGTGGTGCATCCTGCCATTTGCATGGATAAGTGTGTGAAAATGTCATTGACTTGAATGTGTATATTATGTGTTTATTATGATTTTGGTGAAACTTATGATCTAATGAAGGTGATGTAATTCCACGGGGAAGTCCATTGTTATTTTAATAAGACAGTACTATGCCTTATTTTGCCTGTTCCAGTGTTGTGGCTTAATGGGTTCAGTATGTGTCAGATTTGTAATCTATTTAAAATGTATGAAGCCTCATAAAGGGAGGAGAATCAGACTACATTAAAAAGAAAGAATTGTATTGCTTATAAAAAGTTGCTCAGCTATTTATTTGAAAATCAAGTCCAGATCAAACACAAATATCATCACATTTCCACTTATGAAAGGGTTAGTATATAATAATTAGACTTAGAATAAGTATTTTTAATAATGAGTGTCATTTGGAATTCACATTGAGAAGTTTTTCTACCAAATGAAGGTGATGGCAGCATTTTGCTGTCGGGTAGATTCAGGACAGAATATATAATAAAGGACATCAAAAATAAAAGGTCAGTGTGAGACCACATTAATTTCCCCAAAGACAGCAGTGAAATAAAAATAGTTTGCAGAAGGTGTTTATGTGAATATTTAAAAACGATTGTGGTGTCAACCAATCCAAAGGAAAAAAGTAAAGAAATCCTTATGGCTGCATTAACAAATCTGGATATTAAGTTCATCTACTCACTCTGATGAGATTATCTCAACAGCAAAATACATACCCAATTATTAGCGTACCTACTTTAGTGGAAATATACTGTAACTTTTTGTGCAGAATAAAATATTCTACACATAAAATCGTTAATTTGTGGATTTCAACTAATAACCCTCTTATGGTATGATTTCTACATGTCTAATATTATATGACTGTAAGTCAATATACAGTAGTAGGTTACCAGTGGTTTTGGTGTTCAAATAATCCTTCTTATCTTAACTATTAAAGTTAAAGAATATATGTTTGTCAGTTGCAGTTGAATAAGCAAGTGGCCCATAATACAACATTCATTCATTCTCTTCCGCTTTATCCTATATTAGGGTCGCGGGGAGGTTCCCCATGCCCATCCAGGGGAGAACGTTTCGGGCCCTGGGCAGATACATTTACATTTAGTCATTTAGCAGACACTTTTATCCAAAGCAACTTACAAATGAGAACATTACAAGTCAGAAGTTATGGAGAAAACCAACTATACTGTAAATTCATCAAACCTGATTGTTATTCGATGCTGCGGTTCCCCCCCTTTTTTATTTTTTTAAATTTTTTTATTTTTTTTCTCTACAACAGGTATTTGTTAAAGAGATGCGTCTTCAGTAGTTTCTTAAAACACCCAGGACAGGGCGCCAATCTATCGCTGGACACACACTCACTCACACAGACACACTCTATATGGGGCAATTTGGAGAACTCAATTGACTTGATCCATGTTTTTGAACTGTGGGAGGAAACCGGAGAACCCGGAGGAAACCCACGTGGACACGGGGAGAACATGGAAACTCCACCCAGATGGGGATTCGAACCGGGAATCCCTAGTGCTGAGAGGAGAACATGCTAACCACTAAGACACCGTGCCACCCCATGATACATCAGTAAACCTGAATGTTGATGTACATGTGCGTTGATTTGTCAATTGCTGTGAAATACCTACAGCAATTAAAAAAGTGATGATAACACAGTTGCTGTCTAATATGGTTCACAGATGAGTCAGACTGGCTGCATCTTCCACACTGGGTTCCATAATTGTTATTATTATGAAAAATGTCAGTGTTGCTGATACAACGTGATCTACTTAATAAGATACAGCTGGTCTAATAGAGATAATTCAACATACCGGAGGGATCAGCGAAGGAAAGGACACTCTTTTGGGCAAGCTATCAGGTTTGCAGTATTCAAACATACATGTGGTGCATGTGTAACCAGCAAAACTGGTGTTCCCTGGAGGTTTAGTCACCTTATATAATAAAAACATAGTGAAAACCAATTTACAAGGTATTATTAAATTTATTATGGTACTTGAGATAGGAAACAAAAAAATCACTTTTAAGTTTTCACATGGGCGGCACGGTGGTTTAGTGATTAGCATGTTCTCCTCTCAGCACTAGGGATTCCCGGTTCGAATCCCCATCTGGGTGGAGTTTCCATGTTCTCCCCATGTCCGCGTGGGTTTCCTCCGGGTTCTCCGGTTTCCTCCCACAGTCCAAAAACATGGACCAAGTCAAGTGAATTCTCCAAAATGCCCCATATAGAGTGTGTATGTGTGCGTGTCTGTGTGAGTGAGTGTGTGCCCAATGATGGATTGGCGCCCTGTCCTGGATGTATCTGCCCAGCGCCCGAAACGTTCTTCCCTGGATGGGCATGGGAAACCCCACCACGACCCTAATATGTATAGGATAGAATTAGAATCAAACTTTATTGGCCAAGTATGTTCACACATACAAGGAATTTGTATTTGGTTGCAATAGCTCACAGTGCACAATAAGTGACAGACACACCCAAACTAGCATTCCTCCTACACACACACACGCACAGACACACCTGTAAACTTGACAATTGTGCAATTGTGCAATTGTGCAGATTGTATTTAAAATAAAGTGCTAGTGCAATACTGTAATGGATAGTTAAAATAGATGAGAATGGAAGAAGACTGGTTGAGAGTGTTGAGATTGTGTCCAGAAGTAGTGTTTTAATGTTAATGTTAATGGATGGATGGATGGAAGTTCCCATTCACATGGTTTTATTCTTTTTGATTTTACAGTCAGGAGGTCAAACCTTTTTAAAGTATTCATTTCTTTTAAAATGTTATTGCTATACTTTGTGTGTTTGGAGAAGCTGTCTAGTTGTCTTGTTGCATCATCTAAATTATAGCTTTCAGCTCCAGGGCGCAAATATGATCCTAAATCAATTTTCTATGCTTTTATGAGGTCACCCTGAAAAAAAGAACTCCCTTTACATTACGACCGGCTCCAAGAGGTAAACAGCATTAAATGCATACGTTTGAGTTTAAGATGAAAATAACTGAAAGGTTGAGGACCAAAGATCACAGAGTACAGCGGTGACTAAGGGAGCTGAACTGCCTCCCAGCAGAGATGAAACAATGCAGAGGAACGAAGAGAACCGCAATTTATATTCAATAATTGTTATTTCTAATTTTTAAATAATTAATAAAAATAACATATTTTGTCAAATTGGGTGGCATGGGGGCTTAGTGTTTAGCACGTTCTCCTCTCAGTGCTAGGGATTCCTGGTTTGAATCCCCATTTGGGAGAGTTTCCATGTTCTCCCCGTGTCCGTGTGGGTTTCCTCCGGGTTCTCCGGTTTCCTCCACAGTCCAAAAACATGGATCAAGTCAATTGAATTCTTCAAATTGCCCCATGTAGAGTGTGTCTGTGTGAGTGAGTGTGTGCCCAGTATTAGATTGGTGCCCTGTCATGGGTGTATCTGCCCAGCGCCCGAAACGTTCCCCACCCCCCGCGACCCCAATAGAGGATAAAGCAGAAGATAATGGATGGATGGATGGATATTCAGTCAAATTGCTTTTATTCCTTCATATTCTTCTGCAACATTTTCCATTGGCAACCACCAAATCATCAAGAATACCATATTCTATATTATGCCCACCAAGATTTCTAACCTTACTTCATTATAACAGTTTTTGTGTATTAGAGAATGTACATAAATAATTTTTGTATACTTTTTGAATACAAATTTTTAACTAATGTAATAAGATTGGGCGGCACGGTGGCTTAGTGGTTAGCACGTTCTCCTCTCAGCACTAGGGATTCCCGGTTCGAATCCCCATCTGGGTGGAGTTTCCATGTTCTCCCTGTGTCCGCGTGGGTTTCCTCCGGGTTCTCCGGTTTCCTCCCACAGTCCAAAAACATGGATCAAGTCAATTGAGTTCTCCAAATTGCCCCATATAGAGTGTGTATGTGTGCGTGTCTGTGTGAGTGTGTACTGCCCAGCGCCCGAAACATTCTCCCCTGGATGGGCATGGGGAACCCCCCAGCGACCCTAATAAAGCGGAAGATAATGAATGAATGAATAAGATTGCAGGTGAGGTTTTCCTAATTCATCTTTATTTTATTTTTCTGTCAACAATGCCGTACTGTAGAATACTTGACAACTGTGTCGGCTTCCATGCAGTATTTCTTGCTGTATTTTTGCCATTTTTTATTTTTCATATGAATTTTTTAATGTCCTTATATTTTGCTTGCATGCAGACCTGTCTGGGATATTTCTTTTAACTGAAGCACGCTGGCATGCTGCATTTCTATCTTTTTCAAATAACAATAACTCCTGTTCCAACTCCAAATAAATGCTGTGGTTTTCAGAATTCTGCCAAAATGTGCTGTAAATGTTCAAAGTTGCAACCATAAACCAGCTTTTGATAGTTTGACAGTTTTATTTCATTTCATATTTTTCTAAACTTACATAAAAATGCAATAATACACACAGCAAAAATGATATATATATACATACCAAAATAATTAAAGTGAAATTCCTTGAGTCCATGTCTACAGCATAGAGCCCACATGAAGTTTAGCATTTGAAGACAAATCTGCTGATTCAGGTCTTCTCTCACCATGCTGCTTACTCTTATCAGTCTTTGCTCAAATGTAATGTAATTCTAAGTGATTCTTAATTCTCCTCCAATCACAAATGTAACTAATGGTTTATCATGGAAGAACAGAGCTTACATTGTTCTTTTCCTCCTAAAAGTTCTTCTATCTAATATTTGCAACACATAATGCATTCATTATATGAAACACTCAAAGTCTTATTTATGGCTGAATATTTCATGTTTATTGTTACATTATTTTGAATAATTAATCAGAAAGTAAATAAACTTTTATTGGTTCATGCTCTTGTTTTATTGAGAGAATCTTAATAAGGTTCTGGGTTTAAATCCTGGATATGAAATAGTTTTTAATTTGCATGTTCTGTGTCTATATTAGTTTCTGTTAGTAAGTGCTATATGGCAGTGTGAAACTGACCCAGGGGTAAATGTCTTCATGTATTTGTCTGATGGTCAGTGCTTTGCTGTATTTCATGTCTATATACACCATTACACTAATCCATCCATCCATCCATCCATCATCTATCGCTTTATCCTGTACTAGGGTCACGGGGTTGATCCATGTTTTTGGACTGTGGGAGGAACCCGGAGGACACCCACGCACACACGGGGAGAACATGGAAACTCCACCAAGATTGGGATTCGAACCTGGAATCCCTAGCACGCAGAGGCAAACGTGCTAACCACTAAGCCACCATGCAGCCCCATGACCCCAGTTAGTATGTCAGTTTACTCCATCCATCCATTATCTTCCACTTTATCCTCTATTAGGGTCGCGGGGGGGTTCCTCATGCCCATCCAGGGGAGAACGTTTCACGCGCTGGGCAGATAGACCCAGGACAGGGCGCCAATCCATCGCTGGGCACACTCAAACACACTCTATATGGGGCAATTTGGAGAACTCAATTGACTTGTTTCATGTTTTTGGACTGTGGGAGGAAACCGGAGAACCCGGGGGAAACCCACGCGGACACGGGGAGAACATGGAAACTCCACCCAGACGGGGATTCGAACCGTGAATCCCTAGAGCTGAGAGGCGAATGTGCTAACCACTAAGCCACCGTGCCGCCTATGTGAATTTAAAATGAACAAATAATGAATAATGACTATTCACATGCTATTATTTGCAGCACCTTGTGCACCAATATTCTGGCTTTAGAGCAATCACAGACTTGTACATTGTTAGCTGGTAGGATTTAGTTTTGTTGCACCTTTCAGCCTTTCAGTGCTATATGCTTGGATTCTTGTGAGTAAGAAAAAATAATGGTAAGTAATTGTACAAAGTAAAGCACTAGCAGAAGAAAATGTAAAATTGAATAATGGAATGTTTCAGGGTGTAAGTGACATGTCTTTATCAGTTGTTATACTGCTTGTCAGTAAAACTTTCTCTTGATTAAAAAAAAAAAACCCTTTATGACATTTTGAAATTATAGTCTTAGAGCTGATCCTCTGTAGCAGGCAGACTGCCAGTGGTACAGACAAGTCACCATGTCAGGAAACAAAGGAAACAGCAAATAAGTGCTCCACAATTACGCCCTTGTAGCACTTCCAGAGCCTCAATTTAACATAGGAAAAAAGCACCACGCTCCACAAGAATATGTCCTGTCCTCTGTATTAGTAATTTGGGAATCATTTTCAGAGTTTTTGGCCCACGCACGGCTTTAACCAGTTAAATGTTCTTCATTTTGCAATTTAGCTTCATTTTATTGTGGCTAGGAATAAAAAAAACACCAATTGAAAAGATTTTCATCATTAATTCAGGATGCCACTAGTATGGCAAGGTGACGGCAATTAAGACATATTTACTTGTCCTTGTCAATTATCATTGTTAAAACTGAAAAAAATGATATGCACACAAAGACTGAAAAACACGAATGGGTAAGAATCAAATTTATGGAATTAAAAAACGTTGGTGTAAACAGACGGTGACTACACTATAAGAGAACCTGATGCCTACTGTTTTCGAATACTTTACTTCAAATTCTTGGAGACTACATGCAATACCAGGACTTTCTGAACTCAAATCTTTTGGCCTTTGCCAGGTGAAGACAGCAAGACAGCATTCATAGATCTTCTGACAGAACAATGATCCAAAACGTAGTATATACACATACTGGTATGATTTACTGAACACACAACCGAGCTTCTGTCGTAGCCATTCCAGACTCTTCGTAGCCTCATGGAAAACCAGAGGAGAGTGAGATTCTGTAAATAGAACTGTTTCTAAAAGTTCTGCTTTTACGGGAGTTGTTGAAGGAGATGTATTGCAGGCATTTTTACTTAAAACAACTTTTTTCTCCCAGGTAGCAAAATTATTGGCCTACATGCCCTTCATTTTCACTTTGCCCACTTGCCGCATAAATTGAGGACTCCTAGGTCACGTGCACCAAATTAAGCTTGAGCATCAGTCATTAGTGGCTCACATCTAAGTTGCACGACCAAATGTTTACCAGACCTAAACCAGGTGTGTTTTGAAATATGTGGGCAATATTTATATTTTGGGAACTCCTTTGGCTCACGGGGTTTAGTGGTGGCATGTTTGCTAGGGATTCCCAGTTCGAATCCCAATCTGGGTGGTTTCCATGTTCTACCCGTGTCCGTGTGGGTTTCCTCCGGGTTCTCTGGTTTCCTCCCACAGTCCAAAAACATGGATCAAGGTCAATTGAATTCTCCAAAAATAGGCCCATATAGAGTGTGTGTGTGAGTGAGTGTGGGCCCAGTGATAGATTGGCGCCTGTTCTCCCCCGGATGGGCATGGGACCCCCCCCAACCCCCCCCGCGACCCTAGTAGAGGATAAAGCGGAAGATAATGGATGGATTGACCTTTGGCTCACATGCAATTTACTAGGCTGGCAGTGAGCTCATAATGCCATGTCTCATCTAAAAGTGGCGCACATCCTTAGGGCGATTTGTGGTTTTTAATTGTTTCAGAGATTAAATGAATAAAATGTTAATTTGATGAAATTTTCTGTTATAGGCTGTGTGTGATGAGAAATAGAAATAGAGATTATTATCGAGTCATTATTGCAGAATTTTACTGAAGTCCAGGTTTTGATTCAGAGGCTGACTGAATATCAGTCTGTGTTTTACTTCACGAGAAAATGTGTGTGTGTGTGTGTGTGTGTGTGTGTGTGTGAGAGAGTATGCATGAGGACATGAGCGAGAGAGAGAGCATGCACGAGAACGAGAGAGAGTGCACGAGAAAGTGAGAGAGAGAGCGAGAGTGCACCAGAAAGTGAGGGAGAGAGAGCACATGAGAGAGAGAGAGAGCGAGAGAGAAAGCGCACGAGAAAGTGAGAGAAAGAGAGCACGAGAAAGTGTGTGTGTGTGAAAGCGCATGAGAAAGTGAGCGAAAGAGAAAGCACGAGAAAGTGTGTTTGTGAGAGAGAGCGCATGAGAAAGTGTGTGTGTGTGAGAGAGAGAGAGCGCATGAGAAAGTAAGAAAGAGCAAATGAGAAAGTGTGTGTGTGAGAGAGAGAGAGCGCACGAGAAAGTCTGTATGTGAGAGAGAGAGAGCACAAGAGAAAGTGTGTGTGTGAGAGAGAGGGAGAGAGCACATGAGAAAGTGTGTATGAGAGAGAGAGAGAGCACAAGAGAAAGTGTGTATGAGAGAGAGAGAGAGCACATGAGAAAGTGTGTATGAGAGAGAGAGAGAGAGCGCACGAGAAAGTGAGAGAAAGCGCACATGAGAAAGTGAGAGAGAGAGAAAGCGCACGAGAGAGAGCGTGCATGAGAAAGTGAGAGAGAGAGAGAGAGCACATGAGAAAGTGAGAGAGAGAGAGAGAGAGAGCACATGAGAAAGAGAGAGAGCACATGGGAAAATGTGTGCGTGTGAGAGAGAGAGAGCACACAAGAAAGTGAGAGAGAGAGCAAATGAGAAAGTGTGCGTGTGAGAGAGAGAGAGCGCAAGAGATAGTGAGAGAGAGCACATGAGAAAGTGTGTGTGTGTGTGTGTGAGAGAGAGAGAGCACATGAGAAAGTGTGTGTGAGGGAGAGAGAGCACATGAGAAAGAGAGTGTGTGTGAGAGAGAGAGAGAGCACATGAGAAAGTGTGTGTGAGGGAGAGAGAGCACATGAGAAAGAGAGTGTGTGTGTGTGTGTGTGTGTGAGAGAGAGAGAGAGAGAGCGCACATGAGAAAGTGTGTGTGTGAGAGAGAGAGCACATGAGAAAGTGTGTGTGAGAGAGAACGCGCGCGAGAGGGAGAGCGTAAAAGAGAGAGAGAAAGTGAGAGAGAGAGAGAGAGAGAGAGAGAGAGAGAGCGCTCTCAAAAGAAGTTGAAGTGGAATCTGTCTGGTGTTGAATAGTTTGCGGCTCTACCTGCAGTGAGCGACCCGCGGGTTAAAGACTCGAGCGTCGCTGACAGACTGTAACTCCAGGTTCGAATAATCGGGTGAGTGTTTGTTTTGTGAGGAACGTCGTCTTCAGGTTTGCTGTTAAAGCAGCAGCGCAGCTCGGAATGTCTGCGCAACGCAGACGCTGCAGCTTTCATATTTGACGTATTTTTCAGGGTTTGCAGAATAAATGTTCTGAAGTTAACGTTCGTTTTCCTCCCGATATTAAAGCTGTAAATATAAAACACTCGTTCAGACAGATGGGAGCGGAACTTACCGCCTTCTGCGCCAATAAAGCCGAGCAGCGGTGCAAATAAAGAACGTAGAATCCCAATTTTAGCAAATATCTTGCTTTAACCAAAAATACAAAACTAGTTTTAAAGTACGTTATCTCTTATTCGCCCAAAACGGCTGTGACATGGTAACGTTACGCACGTCTGCTTCAGCACTGTGCATATTCAATAATTAACGCTGCTCCGTACATTTTTTTAACAAACTGGTTTTATACACTTTTGTTGTAAAGATGATTCAACATCAGTGCATTTTTTTAGTTGTATTTAATATTAATGCGTTACGTTTAAACTCAAGTCTGGTAATGAAAACACAATAGAGCTTTATTTCCACAATAAAACTCGTCGCGGTATTCCGGACACCTGTACTTACACTAAAATAGCTTTTTAAAATGCTTTGTGTCATATTTTTTCGAGGACGTGGCTTATTTTAGTGTTTCGTGGTTTTATAGATTATCCCTGATTGTTTTATGAACTAAATACGTCACTGTGCAGAAGAAGGTATATTGTGTTTTAAAGAGTGTTGAGGAAATTAAAGCTGAATAGATTGGTATTGGAATGTGTTTTAGTCTCTCTCTCTCTGTGTGTGTGTGTGTGTGTGTGTGTGTGTTTCACCTGCAAGAGATCCAGCTCAGAACAACACACTGTCTTATGGTCTTTAAAATAAATAACAACAATAAATAACTTAATGAACATCGTAAAGCTGGAATTAATGGCATTATTGCTTGGTGGGGTTGTATAACAGGCAGTTTCAGGCATACCTGATGATGCAAACACTCGTTTCTGATGTTCGCTCTGTGTAAGACACGCTCATCAGTACAGTGTCCCCTCATGTACTATAAAAACTAATTAAGAGTGAACTGATGAATGCTGGGCTGAAAATAGGCCCCATTAATGACTTCCACATTCAGTACATTTAAACATTATTGACCTTTCAAGGCAAGTTCTGGGCTTATTTATCCTCTCAGTTTTAAGATATGAGGTCGGTCAAACGATTTCTAAAAGATTGAGGAGCCTATGTTCAAATCAATAGACACCAATACATCAATCTATTACAGTATTTACAATAACATAATATATTTTTTATTCATACGTTCATGAAAAAAGGCTTCAATTTCCAAATTCCTATTTGGATTATATTATAACTGTATTTTTATATATAATATTCCGGTATTTTTTTATATTAACATGTTTCTTTTATTTGTTATATAGTCTTGTGTCTATTTGTGTGCTATTTCACTGTGTGTATAACAAGTTAAGAAGTTTAGATAAGATATGCCTTTATTGGTCGCACAATAGGGAAATTCACACATTCACAATTTAAAGGGAGTTAAAGATGTTATTTTTACTAGACATGTAATGGAAAAAACCTGATTTATCTTTTGCAAAACCTATTTTTGAGCTCGGGATAAATGCCCAGATGTCTGTGCCACTGCTTGTAAGGTGCAGAGAAGTAAAGGCAGCAGAAAGCAGATTGCATAAGCTACAGGTGGTGCTCACTATTAGATTCCCGTTCTATCTGCATAATTATTGACAGCATCCTGTGTGACATTCTTGTGACTGAAGAGCAGATGTAGGCTAATATGCAGCATTGATAAACCAGATAAACCCATTTATCATTTATAAAATAAAGAACATAAATGTCACAGCTTAACAAATCCAGTGGCAATGTAGCCACATAGCAGCAGGATCTCTGGACTGATTCTTGTTTTTGGTTACTATGGGTGACAGTTTTGTGCTGTGTTCTTGTGTCTGCAAGGGTTTCCTTCAAGTCCTTTGCTTTTCTCCCATTTTATTATACTTAATTCTATAATCTATATAGCTTTATGTTGTACTTCAGATACTAACAGTATTCTGGAATGTACACACGTGCATCCTCTCTCACACTTTATGACGTATATCTTCTTTTTTATACATTCATTGTCCATTTTACAGTACCACTTACCATATGAATACACTGTTTTTTAATTACATATTGTAGTAATTAACATCTGTTTCTTTACATACTTTGTAAGTCTTTATGATCATTGTTGTGGTGGTGTGTTAGTGTGTGTTGCGCTGGTATGACGAAATTTGATGCAGCAGTGTTGCTTGAAAATTTAAACACCTCTGTGACACTACTGGACTGCAAAATGTCTATTATCTAATATATTCAGCTACCAACATCCTGTGAGAACTGATGAAGGTTTAGATGATGACTAATACAAACTGTGTGGCAATAAATGAGCTACTGTTTATGATGTCAAATCTACAAATCTGAGCAATAAGGTAGATGTGTCTAACACAGTGCACGTTGAGTGAACTGTTCTTTTAAACTTCAACAACAGTGCTGTGTCTGATTTATTCACATCAAAGCAACATCCACTAACACACCACAAGTGCTGAGAATCATCTAACACCCAAAAATACCTGCTCTGTAAGTGTCCCGATGGACTATGTCTGGCAGGTGGACGACAGGCTCTAAAGTGCATCTATATAAAAATAATAAACTGATAAAATGAACAATACGCATTAAAACAAGAAGGTGTATCTTCCAAGTGGACAGTGAGTGAGTTTAGGGATGTTGACATGTTTGCATTAAACTGTGACCCACATTTTAGCATTATTTAAAAGAAAATGTGTATTTCATTCATTCATTATCACCCACTTTATCCTCTATTAGGGTCGCGGTGGGGTTCCCCATGCCCATCCAGGGGAGAACGTCTCGGGCGCTGGGCAGATAGACCCAGGACAGGGCGCCAATCCATCGCTGGGCACGCACTCACTCACTCAAACACACTCTATATGGGGCAATTTGGAGAACTCAATTAACTTGATCCATGTTTTTGGACTGTGGGAGGAAACCGGAGAACCCGGAGGAAACCCACGCGGACACGGGGAGAACATGGAAACTCCACCCAGATGGGGATTCGAACCGGGAATCCCTAGTGCTGAGAGGAGAACATGCTAACCACTAAGCCACCGTGCCGCAAAATGTGTATTTATAAATCTAAAAGTATTTTTAAATAGTAACAATATTTACATGTTTAGTATTAGCCATTAAGTGTGGCTGATGGATATGATGCACTAAATAGAGCTGTAGTGAATGTTTTTGCTTACCCTCAGTTAGCAGGGATAGGCTACATGAGTGCAATGAGGAATGATGCTTGATTTATTTGCTATATAATGCCACTGTAGTTCACTAGAACTCAAATGTTCTCAAACAGAAGACCTAAAAGATACGAAAGAGTCTTTGAACTCGGCCATTACGAGTGTGTTTCACAGAACATGCAATTAATTTAGTTGCTTAGTTACGGCTCCTTCATGGACGAGCAAGGGGACACTGAGTGGATACTTTTAGTTCCACTCACAGTCATGTAGAAACGAATGTATGTAGTGAAGTATCACTTTATTTGCTAAAGTTGATTGACTGATCATTTTGTATTGAACTATGGATTGACATTTCAAGCAAAAATGGAAAATGGGAACAGCTTCCCACCTGAGCGCACACAAACACACACACACACACACACACACACACACATACAAATGTGCACACATGAGGTACATAAGAAAAGGTACACAGATTATTTAAGAGAAGCTTACTTTCTGGTTATCTTGGATTGAATGTTCATTTTCATCCATTATCTTCCGCTTTATCCTATATCAGTGTCGCGGGGGGGTTCCCCATGCCCATCCAGGGAAGAACTTTTCGGGCGCTGGGCAGATACACCCAGGACAGGGCGCCAATCTATCGCTGGGCACACACTCACACAGACACGCAAACATACGCACTCTATATGGGGCAATTTGGAGAACTCAATTGACTTGAACCATGTTTTTGGTCTGTGGGAGGAAACCGGAGAACCCGGAGGAAACCCACGCGGACACGGTGAGAACATGGAAACTCCACCCAGATGGGGATTCGAACCGGGAATCCCTAGTACACCGAGGCGGACGTGCTAACCACTAAGCCACTACTAGTATTATTACTACTACTTTTCACTACTTCATATTTGGATTTGTTTTTAGTGATGTCATACTTGCGTGGTAGTTTAGTGGTTGGGCCGTGTTGTGGTGGCTGGTTAGATGGTTGGGTCTAAGGTTGTGGGTTCAAATCCCAGGTTTCCTGAAGTTGCCATGTGGGTCCTTGAGCAAGGCCCTAATAATTTTTGCTCCATGAATGCTGTATAGAAACCCCAGTGTTATGACCCCAAGCATCAAGTTGGGTCACTGTTAAGTTGTTTTGGATAAAAGCTTCTGCTTAATGACCTAATTTTCAATGTACCTTCATCCATCCATTATCTTCCACTTTTTTTAAAGCAATTGTTACTTTAATTATCATTTTTTAAAGTAAATCTAATTGCAAGATATGTTCAACCCCTAGTTATTCCAGCCTTAGTTTCTAATGACATCATTGACACCTTTGCTTGTGCCACAACACAATAAGTGGAAGCAGTATTAAGTTAATATCAGTCATTAACTGGATGATGATTCAATTTTTGTTGAACTGCCAATGCAGAGCTTCTGTTGAAGAGAGCAATTAAACAGGAGCTATCTTAACTGTTGTCTGAACAAAGAAAATCAACCTTCCTGTGGCTTTATATTTTACACACCATATGGCGCAATACAGTTTCCATGTTCTCCCCGTGTCCGCGTGGGTCTCCTCCGGGTTCTCCGGTTTCCTCCCACAGTCCAAAAACATGGAACAAGTCAATTGAGTTCTCCAAATTGCCCCATATAGAATGTGTATGCGTGTGTGTCTGTGTGAGTGAGTGAGTGTGTACCCAGTGATAGATTGGCGCCCTGTACTGGGTGTACCTTTCCAGCGCCTGAAACATTCTCCCCTGGATGGGCATGGGGAACCCCCCACGACCCTAATAGAGGATAAAGCGGAAGATAATGAATGAATGAATGAATGAATGAATGGCCCAATACAGATCTTCATATAGTAGATGTGGATATATATTCTAGGGTTTTTAAGAAGGAGGAATTATTTGGAATTGCTATTGTCTTTAAATATGTTCATTTGTTTGAGACACGTATTAGAGTTTGTGTTACTATGTCCACATGCACCCTTCATGTCAAATTTGTACTGTATCTGTCTAATGGTACACTTCATTCGACATGAACTTTAGTAAAACACACCTAGGATTAAATTTGGGTGCTGACCCATGACAAATAAAGTTGTTTACATGGAAAAGTGGCATAGGCCTTTAAAGTACAGAGTGCAGATCAAGTACAATAAACCAATTTTACAATTCATTCATTCATTCATTCATTATCTCCCGCCTTATCCTCTATTAGGGTCGCGGTGGGGTTCCCCATGCCCATCCAGGGGAGAACATCTCAGGCGCTGGGCAGATAGACCCAGGACAGGGCGCCAATCCATCGCTGGGCACACACTCACTCACACAGACACACTCTATATGGGGCAATTTTGAGAATTCAATTGACTTGATCCATGTTTTTGGACTGTGGGAGGAAACCGGAGAACCCGGAGGAAACCCAAGCAGACACGGGGAGAAC
Organism: Corydoras sp. C115; assembly: GCA_019802505.1. Taxonomy (NCBI): domain Eukaryota; kingdom Metazoa; phylum Chordata; class Actinopteri; order Siluriformes; family Callichthyidae; genus Corydoras; species Corydoras sp. C115. The sequence continues at coordinate 801,322 of JAFMOC010000008.1, forward strand.
ATGGAAACTCCACTCAGATGGGGATTCGAACCGGGAATCCCTAGCGCTGAGAGGAGAACATGCTAACCACTAAGCCACCGTGCCGCCCGCAGATTTTACAATTAAAGTAAAATTCAGTTTTAAATTCAGTGTTAAGCTACAAATGCTGTGTACACAGATGTACACACGCAGTAAAAAAAGAGAACATATTATTAAATATTATTTTTATTATAGAGAGTTATTTGCTTTACTGGCAGTAAAATAAATTGTTGTTTTATTGTCATCGACCTTTTTTGGTCACGTGAAGCCCATAAATGATCCTAAAAGAGAGATGATTCTTTACTGTGGATTTTTGTTGTATTTAGATATCTCAGTTATTTCATTAGTAAATATAGTCCATTTTAACATTTTACTGTTTTATAACAGATCTAATAATTTAATTCTTTTTCATAGTTATGATATAGGAAGTCATGACTGCCATTTAGAGAGCTTTCATTGGTCCTGGAAACAAAGCATTGGTAAAAAAAAAAATGCATTCTTGAAAGTTCAACAGTAAAATCTTTTTGATGTTCATTCATTCATTTATTATCTTCCCCATGCCCATCCAGGGGAGAACATTTCGGGCGCTGGGCAGATACACCCAGGACAGGACACCAATCTATCGCTGGGCACACACTCACTCACACAGACACACGCACACATACACACACTATGTGTGCAATTTGTGGGCAATTTGGAGAACTCAATTGACTTGAACCATGTTTTTGGACTGTGGGAGGAAACTGGAGAACCCGGAGGAAACCCACGAGGACATGGGGAGAACTTCAAACTCCCCCAGATGGGGATTCGAACCGGGAAACCCTAGTGCTGAGAGGCGGACGTGCTAACCACTAAGCCGCCGTGCCGCCTATCTTTTTGATGTGTCTAAGAAATTAAAAAATTACAGTTTTTATTTTTAAAGCGTGTCCAGACATTTCTGGATTTGGGATTTGTTTTGGCGGTTGCTGTTTTTAATCCCTGTAGTACTCTCACTCACTATACTGTACTGCTGAATTCACAACATTTTTATGTTTTATTAAAAAAAAATAGGACAAGTGTGTAATTGTGACTGCAATTCAGCCCGTTTTCTACCAGCTTTGCACTTTTCAAATTCAGATTTTATGACTGTGATATTGTTCAAAAGAATTACTATACACACAATTCAACGTCACAGACTGTGCTGTGATTTTGACAGAACATTTACATGCAAAATGATTACTCAGGCAGATTGTTAGAAATGCAGAACGCAACTGTATGTCTGGGTTTGCATATGCACAGCTCATTTGCGTCAGCTGCAACACAGACTAAGCGATCTGCTTTGCTATTGAACAGAACAGTCACAGAGAGACGTGTGCCGCCAACCCGCAGGGCAAAAGAGTGAGAATTATTACTAGGTACTTTTTTTTTTGTTCGAATCAAGAGACAGTTGTCAAAGATGTGCATATTCATGCACTTCCTATGCCTTTTTGAGTGTCTCAGCTTTAAAAACTTCGAGCTTGTTATCATTGATGGTTCAGTGTCTCAGGTGCAGAGAGGGTCAGGAGTGTCGGGTGGAACTTGAGCATGGTGATCAGCTCAAAACCATAACCACCATTTTACAATATACTATAGTTTGTAACCATAGCTGCTGTTGTGTACTACTTAACATTTTTCTGTCAGTTAAGGCGGTATATATTTGCTATTATAAAAAATGGTCAGTTATGAAATGTTTGAGCTTAGTCACTTTAAGTTAATTGTTTAATCACCCCTCATATATCTGCCCCTTGCAGTGCTGTATAAAGAGGATTACACTCTGACATGTAGCGCTGGCTGCTGCTTTTTACCGACCAGCAGGAGACTTTTGCTGAGCTGTACATTGAGTAGGGAGTTACCATGTTGATAACTTCACTGGCCAGTGGAGACCAAGGATGCAGAAAGCATAATTACTTGTATGTAATTATTAGGGGTGAGCTGCAATATTCGCTGATTCGATTCGGAGAACCGTAGTCGACTATGAACCTCATAGTCGAATGTACCATTTTGACCACATGGGGGTGCCCATGGCTGCTGCTAAGCATTAGTTTTTACATGAAATGTCTTTGTTTTCATTATATATATAGCCTTTTGTCAAATAAAATCATCCTAATTTTTAGTTTTTTAGTTTTTTTTTTAGGTTTTTCCTTTGAAGTGGAAAAAAGTCCAGAACGGGGATCCCATTTACGGTGCTCTAGAAAAACAAGTAAAATATTTTTAAAAACATTTTTAAAAACCACGCTTATAGCGCCATCTTGTGGTGAAATTTTAACTGATTCAACTATCAGTCAACTATAGGGAAAATCTGACGAATCAGATTCGACTATGAAAATCCTCTGTTGAATACACCCCTAGTAATTATATATATTATATAATTCATTATTCACTCATTATCTTCAGCTTTATCCTATATTAGGGTCGCGGTGGGGTTCCCCATGCCCATCCAGGGGAGAACGTCGGGCGCTGGGCAGATACACCCAGGACAGGGCGCCAATCTATCGCTTGCACACACTCACTCACACAGACACACTCTATATGGGGCAATTTAGAGAACTCAATTAACTTGATCCATGTTTTTGGACTGTGGGAGGAAACCAGAGAACCCGGAGGAAACCCACGCAGACACGGGGAGAACATGGAAACTCCACCCAGATGGGGATTCGAACCAGGAATCCCTAGCGCTGAGAGGAGAACGTGCTAACCACTAAGCCACCGTGCCGCCTATTATATAATTATATATGTATTTTATATAATATTAAAATACAAACAGTTCTACCGCTTTATGGTATTTTCTTATCTTGAAATCCTTGCAAGTCACTTAGGATAGGTGTGAAAGAAATCAATAAAGAAATCATTGTTCATTTAGTTTTCTGTTAAGTGTTTTATGATTTATGTTTGTGATTTATGTTTTTGCTATGTTTGTCCAAGACCAAACTTTTCAATAAATAGAAATTATTATGAACTGGGCGGCACGGTGGCTTAGTAGTTAGCACGTTCGCCTCTCAGAGCTAGGGATTCCTGGTTCGAATCCCCATCTGGGTGGAGTTTCCATGTTCTCCCCGTTTCGTCCGGGTTCTCCGGTTTCCTCCCACAGTCCAAAAACATGGATCAAGTCAATTGAATTCTCAAAATTGCCCCATATAGAGTGTTAGTGTGAGTGAGTGTGTGCCCAGCGATGGATTGGCGCCCTGTCCTGGGTCTATCTGGCCAGCGCCTGAGACGTTCTCCCCTGGATGGGCATGGGGAACCCCACCGCGACCCTAACAGAGGATAAAGCGGGAGATAATGAATGAATGAATGTTATGAACTGTAAACACAGGACTTCTTTTCTTCCTTCTTGTGTTTATATTGGAACATTTTTATTCAGTGTAAACCATTGTTAGTTTTTAGTTGTTTAAATAGTTTACTATGTTAAAACAGCCATTAATCACTTAAGTACAAACACGGCAGGATTTCCCTAATCAACCAGCTTTGTTTTCTCGTTTACTGTAAACTTGAGTAGAGTTCATTTCTCTTCATTCATCATTTGTGCGAAGCGATTGGAAGTATTAAAATGGTAAATATCTACAATTTGGCAGGCAACTGATGAACTGCACTGAACAGCATGAACAGAAAGGCCAACAAACACATAACAGATGGATGGAGATGACTTCATTCTCTAGAGTCCTTTATCTGTGTCCATGAAGGGAGATGAAAGCATCTAGTATGCCATAGTACTATTAATAGTCTAATTCCTGATCCATTCATAGACATTAAAAAATCCCAGTAGATAAGTTAGATGAAATCTAGAATTTTGGTTGCTATCCGAAAACCCACAGAGGGGTAAACATAAGGGGCCTAATTTTAGAAATGTGCCTTTTTTCTTGAGCCGTGTTCACGAATGACACACAAACACACAGACATTTGCACATTATGCTGGCTTATTCTAAAGGAAGTGCTCTGTAGTATATGACTACACTTATGTAGGGCTTGGTAACCAAGGCAACAAACATCATCAGAAACAGACCGGTCAACTTGGCCGCCTAGTTGTGAAGAGAAGTGAAGGGTGCTGATATTTTAAAGCACATACTTCACACATATTAAAATTGATCCCTATTAAATCATTAAATTTGGGGAGCTTTGTGTTATATTTATATTTCTCTTATTTTTGTCAGAAAAGTGGAATGCTCTGCTGCATTGTATGGTGATATAGTTTCACATTATTTTATTTGGCAACATATCCCAAACATCAGTCCATTCACTGTCATGTGTTTACAATACAACAGAGACAGCATCAATGAAATGGCAGCAAGATTTGATTAAGACAGAGCTAAGTCAGAGCTTCTGGGGCCCGGCTCTGTCTCGAACCATCTGCACTATCTCACCACAGCTTGAGAGCATTCGCCCTTTGAAGCAGTCCAAGGACCCCGCTGTTTGCCAGGCCTATTGTCGGCACTGAAAAACTCATTAGAGGAATATTATTTTTTCTTTTCTGTGATACATACAGATTGTTTTTGTTCTAGCTAGGACACAGTGTGATGCAGTCCCATATTCAAGAATTATTTAGTAGTATAAGCATATGATATAATTTATCTTAGAGAAGTCACTGAAAATCCTTCCCAGGTGGTAACACAATTCCAATCAGCACAAAAGATTATATAAATATTAAATGCCCATGAAGGCATACGTATGCACACAATAGTTTCAAATATAAAATTTAAGAAAACTATAATTTGCATAATTATTCACAAAAAAAAACATTTTTTTCATATTCAACTTTTCTTTAAATACAGTTTTAGTGCTATCTGAATGCTCCAATGGGGTGGCACGGTGGCTTAGTGGTTAGCACGTTCGCCTCTCAGCGCTAGGGATTCCCGGTTCGAATCCCCATCTGGGTGGAGTTTCCATGTTCTCTCCGTGTCCGCGTGGGTTTCCTCCGGGTTCTCCGGTTTCCTCCCACAGTCCAAAAACATGGATCAAGTCAATTGAATTCTCTAAATTACCCCATATAGAGTGTGTCTGTGTGAGTGAGTGTGTGCCCAGCGATGGATTGGCGCCCTGTCCTGGGTCTATCTGCCTAGCGCCCGAGACGTTCTCCCCTGGATGGGCATGGGGAACCCCACCGCGACCCTAATAGAGGATAAAGCGGGAGATAATGAATGAATGAATGAATGAATGCTCCAATGTTTTAGAAAGTATCCATATTTTATGTCTTATGAACTACTGAATCAAATAAATATTGTAAATATTTGGTTCATCTGATTTGTTTGGTTTTTGTACACTGTCCAGTAGATTAAAGGCTGGTTTGTCAGTGTGTGGCACCAACTGTATGAGAAAACATGGATGGGATGAGGAAGCATCTGGACTGTTTTGCTGCATCTAAAGTTGGCAAGTTGCACATGTTGACAGTTACCCTGGACAAAAAGGATGTGCTCAGCATTTTGAAGCTCCATTTGGTCTACAACTAGTTGGTCAGGGGTCAATATTCAGCAAGACATTGACCCTGCGCTCGCACCGTCGTGTATAAAGGCTGCACACCGATAATTAATGGAGCTTTTCGGCAGGTGCGCTAATCGATGCACTAATTAATGTCCAGTGCCGTCGGCTCCAATCATATCCCCTTTCACGGTATCTGAATTCTATTGTTGAAAAAATCATAATCAAACAGGATTGTTTACACTCCCTGGGTTCACAACTGTTTTTGGTATTTGTTTATTAGTGTATGTTTATACTCAAGCAATCCTTACAGGATCCAATCTGAAACCCACTAGTCTAGTAGGTGATTTATGATTTATGATGCAGATATATACTTGTATTCTATTGGTTTGACTATTGTTATGGGTTTCCTTGATGTTTTGTTATTGTAGCATTCACTATATGTCAAAACTAAAGGTCAGCATTATGTTGTATTATCAGCCACAGCATTCACATCATGAAATGCCTGTTTTGCCAATTAAATCTATTTTAAAGTAACTGAAATGTGAGGAAAAATGATTTTCAGTGGTTCCTGTTTTAAGATATAATATTTAGAGCGTCCAGAACAGCACTAATACTATTCACAGTGATTTGTCCATAAATAAAACCTATACTACTACTACTACTAATAATAATAATAATAATTGTATTGTTGTATTGTGTAGTTTTTATTATTATCATTACTTTCTAAGTTTTTTGAGTATATTAAATACATTTTCTCAACTAAACTCAATATATAAAAAGTTACCAATATCCTGTAGTGACAGAGAGTTGTGTTGATTCTGTACCCTGTCTAGTACAAAAGCACTTGATTTTGTGAAGCCTTTGTATGCACCTCTGGTTTTACACTGTGATGGATGATTGATATGCTCCCTGCCCTTAAATTATTAATTCGTTTTTTTTCTGAGGAAAATCTAAAGCTATGAAACTGTGAAGCTGTTTGACACATGAACTTATTGACACTGTGTAGTACTCAAAAAGAATAACATTAAATTCTCTAGCAGCCAAACACTCCAGCAGCCCTACAACAGCTGAAGACAATGAGGAGATAGAAGTATTCTACTTAATGTTTGTGGGGGTCATATAAGTCATCTTCTTGGAAAAATTTTGGAGTGCTCTGTGCTTTTTTGGTTTGTACTTATGGCCTAATGGTGCTTAATGATAATTTCATGGGGTGGCTTAGTGGTTAGCACGTTCGCCTATCAGCACTAGGGATTCCTGGTTCGAATCCCCATCTGGGTGGAGTTTTCATGTTCTCCCCGTGTCCATGTGGGTTTCCTTCGGGTTCTCCGGTTTCCTCCCACAGTCCAAAAACATGGATCAAGTCAATTGAGTTCTCCAAATTGCCCCATATAGAGTGAGTGTGTGCCCAGCGATGGATTGGTGCCCTTTCCTGGGTGTATCTGCCCAGCACCCGAAACGTTCTCCCCTGGATGAGCATGGGGAACCCCACCGCGACCCTAATATAGGATATATCGGAAGATAATGGATGGATGGATGGTAATTTCATGGGTTAAGCTTTTATCCATTCCCCAATCTCAGCTCAGCTTATGTTTTTCTCATCTGAGCTGAAGTTTGGATTTTGCCGATGTTGATGCGTAGACCGGGAAGATGCTTGGCTTTAAAACCATGCTGATAACATCATGGGTGAAACTCAGCTGTTTATCCAGCTTTACTGAGAGCAGCCAGTCCTGGGCAGATGCCAGGATTCCTGCTGCCTTTTTATATCTTGTCCATAGCTGCCCTCCTCCTTGACAAATGTGAATGCGTGGGTAGAGGTGTGTACTTGGCTATTATTGCCTATTGCTTGGGTAATGGCCAATTCCTGTTATGGCACTAAGTGTATCATCCCTGCCTGAATGCTTTTGGGCATAAGCTCATTATACGCTTCAGCAATCCTCTTGCTGGGCAAAGTTTGCTGAGTATAAAGTCTCCACGTTGCCCAGGTTAAAAAGATTTGCTGTTGTTTACATCTAAAGTTTTGAATGTTTCAAAGACACTAAAGTATGTTTGACAAAAATACATAAAATTCTATTCATTCATTCCCGCTTTATCCTCTATTAGGGTTGCGGTGGGGTTCCCCATGCCCATCCAGGGGAGAACGTTTCGGGCGCTGGGCAGATACACCAGGACAGGGCGCCAATCTATCGCTGGGCACACACTCACTCACACAGACACACACACTCTATATGGGGCAATTTAGAGAATTCAATTGACTTGATCCATGTTTTTGGACTGTGGGAAAATCAAAGGTAATGAAAGGTTAAAACAGTGACTACTCACATGTTTCATTTTTGGTAGTTATCTGTGCACTGACCATTGAAAGCTATTTTCAGTCAGGTGTGGATTTATGCATACAGATGTAACAATGAACCTCAATTAATTATTCATTCATTCATTATCTCCCGCTTTATCCTCTATTAGGGTCACGGTGGGGGTTCCCCATGCCCATCCAGGGGAGAACGTTTTGGGCGCTGGGCAGATACACCAGGACAGGGCGCCAATCTATCGCTGGGCACACACTCACTCACACAGACACACTCTATATGGGGCAATTTGGAGAACTCAATTGACTTGATCCATGTTTTTGGACTGTGGGAGGAAACCGGAGAACCCGGAGGAAACCCACGCAGACACGGGGAGAACATGGAAACTCCACCCAGATGGGGATTCGAACCGGGAAGCCCTAGTGCTGAGAGGAGAACATGCTAACCACTAAACCCCATAAAATTCTAATCATCATAATTTTTCTATGCTTAGAACCCTACTCCAGTTGCAGACCTTCACTAAAGAAAATACCTTGTGTGTATAATTACCTCATTCAGACACTTTTGTACCTTTTTCACTTTATGTGTTTGCTTTGAAGGCAGAGGCAGCCATGCCGTTTGGCTGTGTAACCTTCGGTGAGAAGAAGGACTACAACAGTCCTACTGAAGTAACAGACAAATATGACCTGGGACAGGTGGTCAAATCGTGAGTCCGCTTCAACCTCATACAGTTTCCATTTATGAGCCTTCAAATCTACATGACTGTTTCTTGTCTCCGAAAACAGGGAGGAGTTTTGTGAGATTTTCAGGGCAAAAGACAGAAGTACACAAAAAATGTATACCTGTAAGAAGTTCCTGAAGAAAGATGGGAGGAAAGTGCGGAAGGCTGCAAAAAATGAGATTCTAATTTTAAAAATGTAAGACGGTGTAATGTTTGGAGTACTAGAATTAACTCCGAATGGAATACAGCTGCGTTTATTGTTCACGCCATTGCTAATAATACATTTTTACTTTACTGATAGAAGTCTTTCATCTGTTTCCTGCCACACAGCTACAGTGTGTCTCTTGCTTGCTATTCTTTCAGGGTGAAGCACCATAATATCCTCCAGCTGGTTGATGTTTTTGAGACAAGAAAAGAGTACTTTCTCTTTTTGGAATTGTGAGTGTTATAAGAATTTGATAGTGTGTGTGTGTGTGTGTGTGTGTGTGTGTGTGTGTGTGTGTGTGTGTGTGTGTGTGTGTGTAAAAGCCAGAGAGAAATGCCCTGACATTTACATGCTAATTTACATGTTATATAGACGAAGCATTTGGTTTCAAATATGACATTTTAATACTTTTAAAGTTACTTAGTAGTGGATTAAGCAGCTGTTTTAATTTACAATTTGTATAATTTTTGTTTTTAATTTTAATTTTCGTCTAAACACACTTGACCCTATATTAGGGTACATACTGTAGACATTACAGTTACACATTTGGTATTATTTAGGTGGGGAATCATTCTAAATGGGTGGCACGGTGGCTTAGTGGTTAGCACATTTGCCTCTCAGTGCTTGGGATTCCCGGTTCGAATCCCCATATGGGTGGAGTTTCCATGTTCTCCCCGTGTCCGCGTGGGTTTCCTCCGGGTTCTCCGGTTTCCTCCCACAGTCCAAAAACAGGGATCAAGTCAATTGAGTTCTCCAAATTGCCCCATGTAGAGTGTATATGCGTGCGTGTCTGTGTGAGTGAGTGTGTGTGTGCCCAGCGATAGATTGGCGTCCTGTTCTGGGTGTATCTACCTAGCACCTGAAACGTTCTCCCCTGGATGGGCATGGGGAACCCCCCAGCGACCCTAATAGAGGATAAAGCGGAAGATGATGGATGGATGGATGGATGGAATCATTCTAAATACTGTGTGACACAGGTGGTGGTGTTTTAGTGAATGTGGTGCTGGTATACATGGATTAAACACACCAGATGCTGGGTTTGAAACACGTCAGTGTTACTGCTGAAATAAGACTTGTTTACCAAACATGTTCAGCCACCAGCATCCTGTAGGCAGCTTCCTGTGACCACTGATAAAACATTCATTCATTCATTATCTCCCATGTTATCCTCTATTAGGGTCGCGGTGGGGTTCCCCATGCCCATCCAGGGGAGAACGTTTCGGGCGCTGGGCAGATACACCAGGACAGGGCGCCAATCTATCGCTGGGCACACACTCACTCACTCAAACACTCACTCAAACACAATTTGGAGAACTCACTTGACTTGATCCATGGTTTTGGACTGTGGGAGGAAACCGGAGAACCCAGAGGAAACCCACACGGACACGGGGAGAACGTGGAAACTCCACCCAGATGGGGATTCCAACCGGGAATCCCTAGCGCTGAGAGGAGAACGTGCTAACCACTAAGCCACCGTGCCGCCACTGATAAACCATTAAAGAGCAAAAATAAATGTTTACTGTGCAAAAACAAAACATAATTTACAGTCTCTGACAACTTGTTTGAGCAACGAGGTGGATGTGTCGGAGTGCACGGTAAGTAGACAGTGTTTTAAAATTGATAAAACTGGCCAGACCAGCATATACCACCACCACCACCACATTAAAAACCATGAAGTTTAAAATCCATTCATTCATTCATTATCTTCTGCTTTATCCTCTATTAGGGTCGCGGTGAAGTTCCCCATGCCCATCCAGGGGAGAACGTTTTGGGCGCAGGGCAGATACACCCAGGACAGGGCGCCAATCTATCTCTGGGCACACACTCACTCACACAGACACACTCTATATGGGGCAATTTGGAGAACTCAATTGACTTGATCCCTGTTTTTGGACTGTGGGAGGAAACCGGAAAACCCGGAGGAAACCCACACGGACAAGGGGAGAACATGTAAACTCCACCCAGATGGGGATTCGAACCGGGAATCCCTTGCGCTGAGAGGCGAACGTGCTAACCACTAAGACACCGTGCCGCCGAATTTTAAAATACTGTTTTAATTTGTGTGTGTGTGTGTGTGTGTATTGATATCTGGCACAGAGCTACAGGCAGAGAGGTGTTTGATTGGATCTTGGACCAGGGCTACTACTCAGAGCGTGACACTAGCAATGTGATCAGACAAGTCCTGGAGGCTGTGGCCTATCTCCATTCTCTCCGCATCGTGCACAGGAATCTAAAGGTGTTGCTTTACTCCCATCACGTGGTTACAGGGGGTATTACATCAGTAAGGAAAGTTTAGAACTGTGGTAAAGACAAAATGATTATTTTGGTTAGCCGTCGATTATACCACATTTATTTATTCATTATTTCAGCCACTTATTTGAACTGTTATAAATGGTAAACCTTTTTATGACCTATTTTCCATTTTTTTGTTGTAGTTGGAAAACCTGGTGTACTATAATCGTTTGAAGCACTCCAAAATTGTCATAAGTGATTTCCATCTGGCTAAACTAGAGAATGGGCTTATTAAAGAGCCATGTGGAACTCCTGAATACCTTGGTAAACAAAACATCTTACATACAGAACACTTTAGTGTATGATGCATTATATCATCACTACACATATTATTACTATATTAGTGGTTTTCTAAGCTTTTCACAAAACACACTTATGACACAAACTTTTTCAATGCTATAATTACATCTTGAACAGATTTTGCTCTAATTTGTGCAAATACTATTTCCTTTGTTTACCTTTGAAAACCATTGAAAGCTAAAGTATTAAATAGTTTTTTATGAAGCAAGTAATGTTAAATGTTTAAATAGTGTTTATGAGGCAAGTAATGTTTGCTATGTTTTTATATTAAATCTGCACAAATGCAACCTGAAAATAATGCTTACATAAGCAAGTTTAACTAACTATAAAAATAACTAGGTGGCAGTTAAATTATCATATAATACATTCATTCATTCATTATATCCCGCTTCATCCTCTATTAGGGTTCCCCATGCCCATACAGGGGAGAACGTTTCGGGCGCTGGGCAGATATACCCAGGACAGGGTGCCAATCCATCGCTGGGCACACACTCACTCACACAGACACACTCTATATGGGGCAATTTTGAGAATTCAATTGACTTGATCCATGTTTTTGGACTGTGGGAGGAAACCGGAGAACACGGAGAAAACCCACGCGGACACGGGGAGAACATGGAAACTCCACCCAGATGGGGATTCGAACCGGGAACCCCTAGCGCTGAGAGGCGAACGTGCTAACCACTAAGCCACCGTGCCGCCCTCATATAATACAGTATGTTTTTAATCTGTTAATACCTATACAATATATTATACAAAAGTTACACCCCTTTGCAAACTTTGCACGCCCTGGATGAATTTGCTTGTATTTATTTTTCAAGTTAAAATACCTTGACACACATAGTATTTTTTATTGTTTGTTCTTTGCTCACTCAGCTCCAGAGGTTGTTGGAAGACAGAGATATGGCAGACCAGTAGATTGCTGGGCCATCGGTGTGGTCATGTACATCCTGTCAGTGGAATTCAGTTTCTCTATGTGTTTATCATCAATAATCATAAGGGTTTGTTTTGCTGGTCTGTGCACACATTCTCATACTCATTATGCCACAGTTACACTAGGTTTTTCTCAGCTCAATTCTGCAAATGGCAACAGTTATTGTAATGGAATATGAGTTCGTGGGTGAGAAAATTTGAAAAGGTGAAAGGATGGTACATTCTTCCAATATTTTTAAATAAATATAAATTATGTTGACTTCTTTGTAAATATACATATATAAAAAAATCCTAGACTTACTGTGGCAATCTATGTTTGTCATGCTGGGAAATTATTAGTTACTGTTTGTCTGATAATATTATACAAGTCCAAAGTATGAAATAAATGACAATACATTAAAAAACTAGAGTGTTAGGTTTACTGTTATTATTAAGGTTATTAAAGATTTTATCCTGTTTTCAATTAAGCTTTTCTGATTTTTCAATCTTTTTATATTCTTGCCTTTGAACATTTTATTTGGGACATGATTTAAATCAAGGACTATACATTTCTGAACTAAGCACTGTACACGTATAAGACACAGATCCTTTAAATCATGTTCTTGCATCTGACGTCATAAACGCCACGTTTTCATTTCATGTCAAGCTTGTCCTGTGAGTATCCATCTGTCTTCTCCAAATCATTTTATAAGTGTGTTTGTAAAAATGTGCAGTACAGTTCTGTACAGAAGGCCCTCTTTCAGATACGCTGTATGTGATTCTGTGTTAAGGTATTAAGACTGTCTCCACATTCTTTTGACAGACTGTCAGGAAATCCTCCTTTTTACGATGAGGGAGATGAAGAGGACGATGACAGTAATGACAAGAACATGTTCCGAAAAATTCTGTCAGGGGACTATGAGTTTGACTCGCCCTACTGGGATGACATCTCAGATTCTGGTAGATAGTTTGGAAAGATCTTATAAAGGTTGCTTTTTAACCAGAGTTAAACTGCTGACTGGTACGGGTTTTGCATTTTATTGAGATGTGTTTCTGTATTTCAGCCAAAAGCCTTGTTGCTTCTTTAATGGAAGTGGAGCAAGATCAAAGACTGACTGCACAGGAGGCAATTAACCATGACTGGTATATCCCCCTGTCAAAATGCTGTGATTTATCTTTTACACTGCTGCAATTCAGAATTGTGTTTTTTATATATATATATATATATATATATATATATATATATATATATATATATATATATATATATATATATATAGTTTCAAGTTTATTTGTCATTTATGCTCCATGTTGGCACATAGAAATTCTTAAGGTGAGGCATCAGGATATAAGCTCTACATAGAAGATAAAATGAAATGCACAACATTTACATATGTATGCGGCAAAAAAAAAATATATATATATATAATTTAAAGTGACTTAGTAAAAAGCAGGAGTGTGGGAGTTTTTAACTGTTTTTAACATTTTGTTATATATATTTGTATTATTTTTATTTTGTTATATATCCATCCATCCATTATCTTCCGCTTTATACTCTATTAGGGTCGCGGTGGGGTTCCCCAGATAGACCCAGGACAGGATGCCAATCTATCGCTGGACACACACTCACTCACACAGACACATAAACACACTCTATATGGGGCAATTTGGAGAACTCAGTTGACCTGGGTCCATGTTTTTGGACTGTGGGAGGAAACCGGAGGAAACCCACGAGGACACGGGGAGAACATGGAAACTCCACCCAGATTGGGATTCGAACCGGAAATCCCCAGCGCTGAGAGGCGGTCGTGCTAACCAATAAGCCACCGTGCTGCCCTATATATATATATATATATATATATATATATATATATATATATATATATATATATATATATATATATATATATATATATTTTTTATATATATAAATTTTTTATTTATTTATTTATTTCTATTTATCTTTATATCAGATATAAGAAATAGTACTTTTTATCCGTAGGATATCAGGAAATGCTGCATCAGACAAGAACATTAAAGATGGCGTCTGTGCACAGATTGAAAAGAACTTTGCAAAAGCCAAATGGAAGGTAAGACAAAACTATTTTTATGCACAAGTCTCATTTCATTTTTATAAATGTCCACATACCATAACTCTACACAATTAATTACACAATCCCTTTAATGCTGTATTCAGAAAGCTGTGCGAGTGACCACACTAATGAAGAGGCTTCGTGCTCCAGATCAAAGTGACTCTGGGGCTTCTAGTCCAGCGTTTGGAGCATCGGCAGGGTCAGTGACTCCGAATAGCACCTTAGCTGCTACTCCAGAACCACCCCGGAGTCCTGTTGAACTCCAGGAAATGAAATCAGAAGATGGCAACCCTACGGCACGGTGTAACGGAGAGATTCCAGTTCCACCGTAGTGTATTGACTTGAAAAAGCTGAGTGATTTATGAGCAGACACATAGATTTAGCCACCCAAGCCGAAATACTCACTGTAAATAGCAAGCTGTATTGCAATCGGTCAAGCACATTAAAATAGCCATATCCAAAATCCACTCTTCAATGTGAATAGCCTTCAGTTCAGCTTGAATATCTTTGATTTCAGTTCAGATCTTCTTCCCCGTTGTGCACATTTCTCATTAGATGGTAAACTGAAGTGGCTTTTTTTAAAATGCCTTGTAAAATCCATCCATTCATTATCTTCCACTTTATCCTCTACTAGAGTTGCGGGGGGGGGGGGGGGTTCCCCATGCCCATGCCCATCCATGGGAGAAAGTTTTAGGCGCTGGGTAGATACACCCAGGACAGGGTGCCAGTCCATTGCTGGGCACTCACACACACACACAAACACACTCTATATGGGGCAATTTGGAGAATTTAATTGACTTGATCCATGATTTTGGACTGTGAGAGGAAACCGGAGAACCCGGAGGAAACCTACGCGGACACGGGGAGAACATGGAAACTGCACCCAGATTGGGATTCGAACCGGGAATCCCCAGCACTGACAGGCGGACGTGCTAACCACTAAGACACTGTGCCGCTCCACCGCCTTGAAACATCAAAGGATTCAAACAGTTTGTTTAAAGTTTTCAAGAATCTGTTGAAAAAACATCTTAGCTAATCTCTTTCATTCGGTATGATCTTTTGAAGAAGTCATTTAATTATTATTACCTAATTTAATTAATTGAGGGGCGTTTCCATGTTCCACGTTCTCCCCGTGTCTGCGTGGGTTTCCTCCGGGTTCTCCGGTTTCCTCCCACAGTCCAAAAACATGGATCAAGTCAATTGAATTCTCAAAATTGCCCCATATAGAGTGTGTCTGTGTGAGTGAGTGTGTGCCCAGCGATGGATTGGCGCCCTGTCCTGGGTCTATCTGCCCAACGCCTGAAACGTTCTCCCCTGGATGGGCATGGGGAACCCCACCGCGACCCTAATAGAGGATTAAGCGGGAGATAATGAATGAATGAATTATTAATTGAAGATCATTGTTACATCTGTATGCATAAATCCATACCTGACTGAAAATAGCTTTCAATGGTCAGTTAACTACAGATAACTACCAAGAATGAAACATGTGAGAAGTCACTGTTTTAACCTTTCATTACCTTTGATTTTCTTTAATGTAAAGGCCTTGTGGGTAAACATGCAGACTGCCTCATTATACATTTATGAATAACCAGAATTACACAAATGAACCTCCCAGCATGTGTTGGTTTCAATTTTATATAAAACAGTTTATTACAGCAATTAGAAGCTCTTAGCAAATGGTGGCACTACTAGTGCGTTTTTAGATTTTGACCAGTGCTTTGTTTTTTAGTGCCACTAAGCTTAATGCTTTACAATTTTGCTTTGTGTACACTAATACAGCACTTTATTAAGAACACTACACTAATGCAACCTAATTATAACCGCATTACGCTTTAAACTGTTTATAACAAAGCCATGTTAGAGTTGTTCAAGGCATCAATAAATTCTAAACTAAGCAGGACCCTACTTCTCTTAAAGCTTTGACGTGCTGTGCATTTGGAGATTACCTAGTGATTATCTGATTATATATATATTATATATCGGAAAAATATTCTACAATAAGGCCATCAGACTCAAAAATTCATGCCTTGGACAAAATCACTGAAATAACAGGTTATATTTGTTATGTGTGCATATATTAAGGTTACATTTAAGATTGGGTCATTACCATCGAGACTTTAAATGCATAGCAGTCCAACTGTTGCTTTATTTGCCTGAAGTTTCCAGTATTTTGGAATCCCTGATGGTTTGTTTATTGTTCTGTTTTTAATAAGATGCTATGAGACGTATGTATTACATGTGCCGTGTGTCTACAGTAATATTAATAGTACTATACAATATTAGCATACGAGCATACAATATACAATAGTATACAATAACATGACATGCTTATATTTATTATGGTAGCAATACATTGAAAGTGGAGCTGTTTGTAGTGTGATGGCAGATGACTCACTGCATCCCGAAACACAATGAAGTCAGTTCATTTTAAAATAAGAGTCAGCAAAGTAGCAAAACTGACGTTGTAATATAAAGACAGCAGCTCTGTGAATTTCCCACTGAAAAGAATAGTTCTATGGTTTTCTCACAAACTGAAGACAATAGCATATTTAAAGGCAATGTCAGATTCATTTCAATTATGGTCTCCTGGTCTTCATAGTGTTACATCAAATCTTTGTCCTCGTGATTTTAGGACTATAAATTATTTACTCTGTGGTTGATACACATTGTTTATTTTAACCATAGTGTCACGTATCCATCCTGTTCATTTCAAACCCATTCATTTTCTTGTTTTATAAATTGCATTAGACCACAGATTTCAATAGGCTTCAAATTCTCATACCCAACTAGCTTTTTTTTTAAACCTGTGTTTCTGTGTTGCTGGAAGGATTTCAGTGGCTTTTTACAACCACGTATCTTGTTGACTGACAGCAATGTTCTGGTATATTGCAGTATTTTAATCTCGAGAGTCTCAAGAAAAACCTCAAAACCACTTAATGCATAATATATCAATACATATTCTAAATGGAGCACAATAGTTTTTGGGAGAGAGGGTACTCTATTTGGCCAAATGTATTTGGACACACCTTTTAATTCATTCATTCAGTTTTGCTCTTTAGCTGTAAACATTCCTGCAATACAAGTTAAAGTCCTGCATGCAAAATCCTACTTAAGTAAAAGTACACATGTATTAGCAGTAGGATGTGGACTTAATATTTTCTGTATATTATTACACATAAACTCACTAGATAAATAATACAACTTTTCTCATCTGAACAGTGACACAGTTCCACATGGTGTTTGGAATTCCGGGTTTAATCTTTAACAACGTGTTGAACTTTAAAAGATTGTCATCTTCATCTTAATAAAATCTTAATCTTAAAGTAAGTCGTAAACGAAGATGTGAGAAATGCATTGGAGTAGAAAGTACAATATTTCCATCTGAAATGTTCAGTGATGCTTAAAATTTTGTAAATCCTGTAGAATTCTCTATATTTCAACATAAATTTGACCCAAAACACTATCAAATTTTCAAAGGAGTGCTAGAAGTAGATAACAAACTGAATCTGAAAAAGGAGCCTAAAGCTGTATTAGGTAACTTCCATGCAATAATTAACTAATTACTTCCATGACTTGGAAAATCACATTCAGAAGTTTGTCATATAAATAACAAAGTCTAATATTTTTGTTGTACTTGTTCAGTTGGAATCTCTTCATTTACTTTTGGGACTTATTCGAAAATCTGGTATTAAAACTCTAAAGTGTTTAATTTTTTTAAAGAAACACTGTGGTAGTGTGAAATTACAAAGTAGCACCAAATAGAGAGATACTTAAGTAAAGTACAAGTACCTCGAAATTGTACTTCAATATAAAAAAAAAATTAATTTCCTTTTTTTTTCACCATTAATGTTCAATTCCATGATTACGTATTTGCTCGTTCTTACCATTCATGCAGCTAACAGTAAATTCTTCTCCATACATAACTGCATAATTGAAATATGTGCATGTCTTTTGTTTTTCTACTAGCTTAGTAAATAAAATCATGGATTTATGTTAAATGTCCAATTCTGTTTAAGCCTTTAGGGTGACTAATGAAATTTAAAGATGTTTGGCACTGAAAGAGAAAAGGTAACCAAATGTTTGCTGAGGGCACCTTATTTGTGCTGTAGTTCATGTTATGAGTGGTTTCATCATTGTTTATGGACAGCTTATATGTAAAATAACATTATGGCAAAAAAAATGTTTGATTGCGTTTGACCAAAATCTTCTTTGTCATATTGATGTGCTTAGTGCACTGTATCAGCGAAGATCCACATAAAATACTGAATACAGTAGTAAACGTGTATTTAGGTTTTAAAAATGTGATTTGTTCATTGATTCTGTTTAATGTCCAGTACAAACTGAGCAATATCTCTATTGCTGTGATACTGTGAAACTGCCATACTGGTGATGTGGAAAGAAGCCCACTTGCCATAATCCATGCAGATTTTGAAGCAATTTATTTCAGGTATAATCTTTGTTGTACTTTATTTTCACTTTGTACTTTTAATGTCAGCAAATTTTAATTTTGAGAAAATTATCAAACAACTAAATAGTGCTTGATCTTTTATGGCCATTTTACATAGTGACTGAGTTCAGTCAGTAGGTCTGTATTTGTTCTGGGTTGACTGCTTTTTCATGCACAAGCTTTTCCTGTTGTAGTTTATGGTATTTGTGTCAATGCAGTGAATTTAAGGAACTTTCATAACCAGGATCATATTTCTCTATGTCATGTTTGTGTTTAAATTGCACAAATAAAGACATTTCTTAAGTCTGCATGGTGCTTTTTTTAACATTTGAAGCAAAGGAATGAAAGAAAATGTGATGACAGTAAACCTCACGTCACGTTTTGAAGTCAAAGTTAAAAATAGTGTCACTGTCCACAGCAACATGGTTGACACATCAAGATAGAATTTTAAAAAATTGAATAAAAAGCTTCTTCACTGTTTGTCTCAGACACAATAGATAAAAATATTGCTACCAATGTCATTTTAAAAATGGGATTAAAATAGCAAATTACTAATGTAAGTAAGTAAACTTTATTTATATAGCACTTTTCTTAGGCACAGGCCACAAAGTGCTTTACAAAAGGATAAAACGTTAAAAAAAAGAGAATAAACATAATAAAAGTACAATTTACACAACATAAAAACACAACAAGCGGCACGGTGGCTTAGTGGTTAGCACGTTCGCCTCTCAGCACTAGGGATTCCCGGTTCGAATCCCCATCTGGGTGGAGTTTCCATGTTCTCCCCGTGTCCGCATGGGTTTCCTCTGGGTTCACCCGTTTCCTCCCACAGTCCAAAAACGGATCAAGGTCAATTGAATTCTCCAAATTGCCCCATATGGAGTGTGTCTGTGTGAGTGAGTGTGTGCCCAGCGATAGATTGGCGCCCTGTCCTGGGTGTATCTGCCCAGCGCCCGAAACGTTCTCCAATGGATGGGCATGGGGAACACCCCCGCTTCCCTTATATATATATATATATATATATATATATATATATATATATATATAGGATAAAGAGGAAGATAATGGATGGAGGATTGCACGGTGGCTTAGTGGTTAGCATGTTCTCCTCTCAGCGCTAGGGATTCCCGGTTCGAATCCCCATCTGGATGGAGTTTCCATGTTCTCCCCGTGTCCGCGTGGGTTTCCTCCGGGTTCTCCGGTTTCCTCCCACAGTCCAAAAACATGGATCAAGGTCAATTGAATTCTCCAAATTGCCCCATATAGAGTGTGTCTGTGTGAGTGAGTGTGTGCCCAGCGATAGATTGGTGTCCTGTCCTGGGTGTATCTGCCCAGCGCCCGAAACGTTCTCCAATGGATGGGCATGGGGAACACCCCCGCTTCCCTTATATATATATATATATATATAGGATAAAGAGGAAGATAATGGATGGAAGGCGGCACGGTGGCTTAGTGGTTGGCATGTTCTCCTCTCAGCGCTGGGGATTCCCAGTTCGAATCCCCATCTGGGTGGAGTCCATGTTCTCCCCGTGTCCGCGTGGGTTTCCTCCGGGTTCTCCGGTTTCCTCCCACAGTCCAAAAACATGGATCAAGGTCAATTGAATTCTCCAAATTGCCCCATATAGAGTGTGTCTGTGTGAGTGAGTGTGTGCCCAGCGATAGATTGGTGTCCTGTCCTGGGTCTATCTGCCCAGTGCCTGAAACGTTCTCCCCTGGATGGGCATGGGGAACCCCACCGCGACCCTAATATAGGAGAAAGTGGAAGATAGTGGATGTAAACAAGTGTAGACATATTACGGTTCTGCAGCGCGCCATTGAATCATGTTTCTCACGCCAGCCCAGTAGATGGCGAGACTATACATAGCATTTATATTTCAACCGCCATGAAATTAAAAAGGCAGAAGAAGCCGCGCCGCGGACGCGCTGCGTTGTTGGCTCGCGGCTTCCGGCTGCTGGATGCTAAACGCTAATGAAGGCTGCAACGTTCAGGTTCGTTTTCTGCGTTAATGTTTCTCATTTCGCGTAGTTAGTCGATGTTAAAACTCTGCGAAACACAAGCCGGGCGTTTATTAACCGTTTATGAGCGTGTGGGCTGATAATTAGGGTTGAAGCTCGTTCAGTGGTTTGTTGTTGGTTTGTTGGCGGTTGTGCAGAAAGCGTGGCGCCGTCCTGCAAACCGAGACTCATTAAACTTATCGAAACTAACACATTAATATATTCATTCATTCATTATCTACCGCTTTATCCTCTATTAGCGTCACGGTGGGGTTCCCCATGCCCATCCAGGGGAGAACATTTCGGGCGCTGGGCAGAAACACCCAGGACAGGACACCAATCCATCGCTGGGCACACACTCACTCACACAGACACACTCTATATGGGGCAATTTGGAGAACTCAATTAACTTGATCCATGTTTTTGGACTGTGGGAGGAAACCGGAGAACTCGGAGGAAACCCACGCAGACACGGGGAGAACATGGAAACTCCACCCAGATGGGGATTCGAACCGGGAATCCCTAGCGCTGAGAGGAGAACATGCTAAACACTAAGCCACCGTGCCGCCCTCCATCCATTATCTTCCGCTTTATCCTATATTAGGGTCAAGGTGGGGTTCCCCATGTCCATCCAGGGGAGAACGTTTCAGGCGCTGAGCAGATACACCCAGGACAGGGTGCCAATCTATCACTGGGCACTCACTCACTCACACAGACACACTCTATATGGGGCAATTTGGAGAATTCAATTGACCTTGATCCGTTTTTGGATTGTGGAAACCCACACGAACATGGAAACTCCACCCAGATTGGGATTTGAACTGGGAATCCCTAGCGCTGAGAGGAGAACATGCCAACCACTAAGCCACCGTGCCGCCCTTGTTTCCATTCATACGTTATCTTCCGCTTAATCCTCAACAAGGGTCATGAGGGGGTTCCCCAAATCCAGGAGAGAGCATTTCAGGTGCTGGGCAGATAACCCAATACATCATGCCAATCTCTCGCTGGGCTCACTCACTCATAAAGACTATATAGGGGCAATTTTAGC
Organism: Corydoras sp. C115; assembly: GCA_019802505.1. NCBI lineage: Eukaryota > Metazoa > Chordata > Actinopteri > Siluriformes > Callichthyidae > Corydoras > Corydoras sp. C115. The sequence goes on from JAFMOC010000008.1 coordinate 823,089, forward strand.
AGTCAATTTACCTTGAATCCATGGTTTTGGACTGTGCGAGGAAACCAAAGAACCCAGAGGAAATCCATCGCTAGGCACATTTACTCACACAAGACACTATATAGGGGAATTTGGGAGGACTGTGGGAGGAAACCGGAGAACCCGGAGGAAACCCACGCGGACACGGGGAGAACATGGAAACTCCACCCAGATGGGGATTCGAACCGGGAAGCCCTAGCGCTGAGAGGAGAACGTGCTAACCACTAAGCCACCGTGCCGCCGACATGAATATAGCTTATTTAATTTTATTTACTGCATTGGATGTGCAGTCTAACCAGCGAACGTTAGATGTTTACATTAACAGATGATCTGACGTCACTTTGACTGACATCCATCTTCCTTTTATTCTTTATTGCATCAGTTCCTCTTACCATATAGATGGACTTTGTAGTTCTACAATTACAGACTGTAGTCCATCTGTGCTCTTTGATTTATCATACATTCATTCATTATCTTCCGCTTTTCCCCGGGTTCCCCATGCCCATCCAGGAGAACGTTTTGGGCGCTGGGCAGATACACCCAGGACAGGGCACACTCACTCTCTCTCCCTCACACACACACACACACACTCTATAGGGGCAATTTGGAGAATTCAATTGACGTTGATCCATGTTTTTGGACTGAGAAAAAGGAGAACCCGGAGGAGACCCATGCGGACATGGGGAGAACATGGAAACTCCCAGGTCCTCTGAAGTTACCAGTGTGGGTCCTTGAGTAAGACCCTTAACCCTCATTGCTTCAGGGATGTTGTGATTAACCCTGTGCTCACCTTGTAAATCGCTTTGGATAAAAGCGTCCAATAAATGACCAAATGTAAATGTCATTTCCATCCATTATCTTCCGCTTCATCCTCTATTAGGGTCAGGGCGGTTCCCCATGTCCATCCAGGGGAGAATGTCTCGGGCGCTGGGCAGATACACCCAGGACAGGGCGCCAATCCATCGCTGGGCACACACTCACTCACACAGACACACTCTATATGGGGCAATTTGGAGAACTCAATTGACTTGATCCATGTTTTTGGACTGTGGGAGGAAACCGGAGAACCCGGAGAAAACTCACATGGACACGGGGAGAACATGGAAACTCCACCCAGATTTGGATTCCAACTGGGAATACCCAGCACTGAGAGGAGAACATGCTAACCACTAAGCCACCGTGCTGCCCGTAAATGTAATTTAAAGAGCAAAATCAGTGCATACAATTAGCACCACAGTGAAGTTAAATCACTATTTACGTTGTAGGTTTGTGAACAAAGTGCCCTTGAGCAAGGAACCTAACCCTGATTGCTTTCTGGGTTCCTTGTACAGAGCTGCTTACCATTCTGGGCACATGTTCTCACTTCACTCTGTGTGTTTGGATGGGTTAAATGTGGAGGACTAACTCCTCCTTGTGGAAGTACAGTAGACAAAATAGATCATTGTCAAGAGAAGGGTTGTTCCTTTTCATTTTCTGTTCAGATCACCTTATGGCCGAGGCACGTTACATAGCTGCTGATGTTTACTGGAAAGTAAAATCAAACACACATGCACACTTGGTAAATTACATTTTGATTAATTACACAGCGTGTATCGTTGATAATGCACATTTGCTTTATTTAATTAATCATGCTATGTCTAAGGTTTTGTTAACTTTGTCGTATTTGCTTTCAGAAATTGCTATTACTACATATTATCTTTGCAATGTCTCTGAGCATTGGCTGCCACACGACACTACAGTACAAACGATCTGCTTAAACTTTGGGTAAGGAGTTGGTTTTATGTAGTAACGACTTTCTGTTGTTCACCTCTAATCTCACCCGTCTGCAGTGTCATTTAGTTCATATCAAACAAATAATACCCAAATTATATTTATGTATGTTTTATTTACACTTAAGTTTGTAGTATAATGTATGTTATATGCTATACATGTACTGTAAAATAGTTGTACTGTACAATACAATACTCCTACTTGTTTATTATCTGTTATCATGTTTTATCACTTCTTACTGTTGACTTCTACTACATATATTTGCATTGGCTGCTGCAATACGCACATTTCCCTTTGTGATTAATAAAGTGGTTTATGTATCTAACCACCACCTACATACATATCTGTCTGTCTATGGAGAAAGTTGGTTCACATATTGTAAACATTGAGCTTAAGATGCAGTTAAGAGTTTCAGACATTAATGTAATAGTATAATAATAATAGTTGCAATCATAACTTACTACAGCTCAAATATATACCAGGTTTAAATGTCAGAAATTCCGAAAAACTGAATTTAAATGAATTAGTTATGAATGTTTTGTTTTTAGTTGGTAGCAGATATAGTTGATGGTATATTTGTTTGCAGGACCAGCCTTTATATGCAAACGATTTGTGTTGGCTGAATGAGAAGTTAACCTACCATGTGGAATGGTTCCAGACCTGGTCCACGAGGAGGAATGCCCTTCCGGTAAATAAATTCCTAACAATATCCCCATTGTGTCAGTTATTTTAGTGGCTGAATATTAAACACTATGGAGTAGAACTATTCATTAATGGGTTTGGCTGACCGATGATTTAAGCCATGTGTTTACATCATTGCAGGGTTTCCTCTGATTGGGTCTTAAACAAACCCTTAAAGCTAGAATTTTCTAATAAATGAATCGGTCATTGTTTCTGTAATAAATCAAATTTATGAGTAGATCAGTTGATCTGCCTAAATGATCCCAAACCCCCTCCTGTAAGCATTCATTTTCTTTTTGCCTTTAATTCAATGTTTAATTCATAATGTGTTTTAAACTAAAGGATTGTTTGCCATTGCCAAAAAAAACTGCTCTGACAATAAACTAAGTCAGATGTGTAGTTAAATTTATTCATCAAGTTTTTATTTAATTCTGCTTATTTCACCCTGTTTATGGAGAACGATTTGGTAAAAAGTAAACAATTTTTTTGAATGCAGTTAGTTCCATCAGTTCTAGTAAATTTAGTATTGACTTTAGATGCCTTTAATTTGTTGTGTTTTTGCTTAATGGTAAAGCTAACAATGTCATTGCAGTGGAGAGATGTTTGAAGGAAAACCTGGACCAATGTCTGGCTTCAGAGGGGATGGCATGAACATGGGTGCGGGACCTCATGATAGACCTCTCATGGATATGAGAAGGTTTGACTGCCTGCCGGATATGGGACGAAACAGAGGTTTTGACAGAGGCAGAGATCAAGACTTTTTCCGGTCTGGAGATGAACCTGACACCAGTTTTCAACGGCGTTTTGACATGGGGCAGAATGTGCAAGATCGTTTTGGACCGGGTAGGGGTCCTGCTGGCATGGGAGCCAGAGAAATGCAGAATAGGAATATACGAGGGCCTAAAGACCAGTTCATGAACGTGAGGGACATGGATTGTAATCGTACAAACAGTCCTGGTTTGAACATGAACAGGAGGCAATTTGGTATGGAGTCTATGGACAGAAATGATAACAGGAGAGGGATGTCACAAATGGGCATGAATGAACTTGATGGATTTAACAGGGACATCCCTTCACGGCAAAGGCCTATGATGGACTTTGACAGGCGCCGCTGTGGTCCTCCTTTAAATCCCAGGGGACTGTTTAATGCTGATGTAGACTTTAGGAATCAAATGGGTTCACCTGGTGATTTTAGGGACAGATCGCCACAGCAGTTTCAAAGAGATGACGGAAATCCTTTGAACATTAGGGGACGACCTGATATTCCCCAAGATCGACAAGGTCTGGAGAAAGCCTTGCATAAAGTGGGTGAACCAACGCTCAGAGACCGAGAGTTTCCTGAGAGATTGGAGAACACCGCAGGATTTCGAGGAGAAGATGGGAAATTGCTGTCGAAGGAGTGGGGTGGATGTGGCGTTCAAGAAAGGGCATCTTTTACACCAGTCGTTAATCAGAGTTTATCTCTACCCTTAAAAATACCGAGTCGCTTTCAGTCTGGACCTGGTAAGGAGGGTGGTATGGGAGAACCCACCCAGTTTAAAGAGAGACGGCCACAACCCACTGAGGTTCCAGGTAAAGATTATGACAAAAAGGAATCAGTTAAAAAGTGGGATGATGTCCCTGCTAGTTTCTCGAGCAGAGATGCACCACACGCCATTCAGAAAGTTCCACTTTTGCCTCTGGATCCCTCATTCAGCATCCCAAACAGAGGCCCTGAAGGACAAACCTGGCCAAGGGATGGAGGTAAAACAAGTCAAGGACCCTTTAAAGGAAAGGATGTGCTTCTTGATGAAGGCCCAAAGAAAGGGAATCTAATGCAGGGACCTAGAGAACCTCTCAGTAACAGAGGTTGCAGACGAGACCAGGACTACAGAGACAGCGATTACAGGACAAGTTCTGGGCAAAAATATGACTACATCCTTCAGAATCTTCAAGAGCCTGACAAGAATTTAAACCCACCCAAACCAGCTACAGGTGATAGACCAAATTCCTCTGCTTCTCAGGTAAGAAAACAATTCTTCTATTGTATTTAATTTTTTTGCAGGTTCTTAAGTGATAAACCATCAGCTAGATTGTCAATAGATTGTCACTAAAGCCCTTACAGCATGTGTTTAACCGTTCACTGTAATGAACTGTGACTGTGATGAGCTATAACGCTGTCCACATAGTTTGTATTGTTTTGGGAAATTTCTTATTTCAAGTCATTTTTAAAAAAAATTACAGCCGATTAGGGCTGGGCGATGAATCGATTCTATCAATTAATTCGATTTTTTTTTGTGTAAATCTATTTATTTTAATGAAAATTAAACCTGCATACCACTCTTAGCAAACGACGCTCTTCACCGGGCTCCTGTAGTTTAGAGCAGAGAACATCTCCGCACATCCCACTGCGAGGCATCATACATAAACAACATGGCATCGAGCGGGTACAAACTCATCCCAAAGAAAGGCGCGGTATCATGAGCTTTGTGGAACTGGTTCGGATTTTCATTTTAAGATGAAAAACAAAAAATTAATGCGGCAGAGTATGTTTAAAGACTGTTGCTGTCAAGGCTGAAAGCATGACAAATCTGCTGCAGCATCTCAAACAGAGACCCGCTGCCGAGTGGGAAAAGTTCTGTGCCGTGCGAAATAAAACAAACCACTGTCCTAGAAACGCTCACAAATTGTCTGCCATATGTCAAGAAGGGAGCCCGATGGAAAGCTATCACTGAGGCGATCGGCAGGTATATTGCAGAGGATATGCTGTCCATATATACTGTGGAGAAAAGAGGGTTTAAGAACATGGTAAATGTTTTAGACGCCAAGTACGAGATACCAAGCTGTAAATATTTTCAGAGTGTTTTCAGTGTGGGTGGGGGGATAGTGACATGTCAACGTGCATGCCTGAAACCAGAGGCAGTAGACAGACCTCTTAATTGCAAAGACTATTTGAAATGGAATGTTCTTACTGAAGGGCGGCACGGTGGCTTAGTGGTTAGCACGTTCTCCTCTCAGCACTAGGGATTCCCGGTTCGAATCCCCATCTGGGTGGAGTTTTCATGTTCTCCCCGTGTCTGTGTGGGTTTCCTCCCACAGTCCAAAAACATGGAACAAGTCAATTGAGTTCTCCAAATTGCCCCATATAGAGTGTGTATGCGTGCGTGTCTGTGTGAGTGAGTGTGTGCCCAGCGATAGATTGGCGTCCTGTCCTGGGTGTATCTGCCCAGCGCCCGAAACGTTCTCCCCTGGATGGGCATGGGGAACCCCACCGCGTCCCTAATAGAGGATAAAGCGGATGTTCTTACTGAAAACAGCAAATGTATTTATGTATAATGTATTTTTATTACATTGTTTTTTTGGGGGTTTTTTTGGTAATGAAAATGTTTTTTTTTGTTTATATATTTATATATTGTTTATATATTTATATATTTAATCACCACAGACACTCGTGCACTTATGCAACATGTTACATTGTTGTTTTTAGTGACACAGCCATAGGTTTTGGTTTGTTTGCTTATTGGATTGTACCCAAGGTATATTAAAACAATAAAGGTCAAATAGTTTTGGAAAAATGAACTGCTCTCTGCAGTTTGATTTAAGTACGGGGGAAATATATATATTTTAAATCATATCGCCCAGCCCTACAGTTGATTTGCTTTTTAATAACCAGCCTTTATTATTACTTCCTAACAATATTAAATTCAATGTTTGATCTGCATTTTAACAAATTTGTAAACTCTGAAATAAAGGACCAGGATTACAGGAGCGCCGGCGTTCAGGATCAGATGTCAAACACAATTGCCATATCGGATATTCCCAAAACTGCTACAATGCAGCAGGTATGATGGATTCCTAAACTATTTTAACACATTTCTATTGTTGTATTGTATTTTTGCATTTCCCTATCTGATAAATCTGATGACTTTAATAAGTGACTGGAAAGCTTTTTTCCATAGATCTTAGATGCCTTTGCAGTTCGAGATGGCGTGCCAATGCAGGGCATGAAGATAAAGGATGTTGTTCCAGGTGAGAGACCAGGATTTATCAAATTTGTAAAACATTCGCAACTATTCGCTATTCGATACACAAATACGAATCCTGCGCTCATGCCTCTTGTTTATTTCTTCCATGTTAGACCACTAAGAGGTTAAATACAGGCTGTATTATTTTTTCTTTTCATTTTTGGAACCACAACAAGATTCCTTGATAAAATGAGCTTTTGTGCTCTGGAACTGCAGTTTAATTGTCTTTGTAAGCCTTTCATTTTAATGGTTTGTGAGTGAAGCTCATGGTTCACTACTCTCCTGGGAGTTTGTCGCACAACTTGGTGACACTCCTGACTTCCTAAAGTTGTCACGTGGCATTTTGTCGTTCGCATCATAAGTTCCTGTAAACATTTGTTGTAAAGTCATATTGTGTGTTTCATTTGTCTTAAACGAACGGGATGTTAGAGAAACACTACATTTTGACTTTTACTTTCAGAGGATTTACAAAATTTACATTACCAATAACCATTGTCTTTAATTCGTGGGTCTTGCTTATAAACCAAAAATCTTTTAATACTTATCTTCCTTATGAAATGGTTTAAAGAATTTTACTAGGATAAAGGTGGTTCTATACCCAGGTTGCCCGCTCTGGATGTCAGCAACTAACTGCATGTTGGGTACCTGTGTACTAGTATGGATGATGTAAATCACAGGGTATAATGCACCATAAGAAGCTGTTCTTGGATTCAGTGCACACTTCAAAGGCTAGGAGCAAGAGTCATTAAGTTATTAAAACAAAGATACAAGTGAATTTCAGACTTATAAACTATTCGCATTGTATCAACCGTGAATACATTTTCTTTCTGTCATTGGTTGCCTGGAATTAACTAACACAAATCCATTTGTATTTCAAATGCTGTCCCCAGGTTACAGCTCTGATACGGCCTATGTGGAGTTTTTAAACATCGAGGATGCTGTCCACTTCATGGAGTCCAACCAGGTGGCCCATTCTTGTCCCTCTACAGCTGCTGTCTTCAAAGGAAGAAGGCTTGGGCTGGGGCAGGGCCAAATGTCAGATGTTGGGGTGTAACGCTGCATTATGGGGATGAGATTTAAAAATTGTACAGTTATTAGCTTAAGCCCAAGTGCTAAACCAATAATCTGAAGCAAACTGATTAATACAAAAACCAATCAATATTGATGAAACGGTTAAGTCCATGCTAATTTTGATTCATTTTGAAGACAGAAAGACGTTAAGACAGAACGGTGACCGGATGAACCCTTAATAGACACTCATTTCGATTCCAACTTGCATCTAGAAAGCGTTGCAGTGTCTGTTTAGGAATTTGGCTTTCAACAAAGCACTAAAAAAAGCAGTCCATAATTAAAATATATAAAAAAAACATTGAATATTTGTAACTGTACAGTTTAAAAAATTTAAAGAATTTTGAATGCAGTCCATCAAATCATTATCCAGTGTAAGTAATTAAGAGATGAGCAGAGTCATCACACCCCTAGAGAGATGTGTACCCAATCAAGGGTGGGGAAATTTTCATTTGTTTTATTATCGCGCTACTTTTTACACCAATACTCACATAACATCTCGTATTAGGGCACGCTGCACATTGTATGCCAAAAAAACAAAAAACAGATGGAATAGATGCTATCAATTTTATTGTAAATCTAAAGATCTTAATGGAACTCATTACTCAGAGCAAATTTGTCTTCGTAGTAATTTTTTATTGTTGTGGTCAAATCTGTTCTTTGACTTATTATTACTGGTTTCACTAAATGTACAGCAATTTTCCACTGCATTGCGTGAAGTCTGCGGTCGTGACATCCTCTTCTTACTTCATTACACATTCTTGTTACCCTTTATTCACTGGGGATGCGAGCATTGGGAACTTCAGGTGTTATTTTTGTAAGGATCCTGCTTGCAACAATTTACTGCTTGCCATTCTTGGTGCTCTGTCACCACTTTCTTTATATTTTTTATTCTTGTTAAAAAGGTTTCATCACTTGACCTGCGAGGCTTTCTGGCCAATTCCATGACTTCTCTTCCTTTTTACCACCATTTCGCTGCCAGTAAATTCTTTGTTTTTTTTTTGTTGTTTTTTTTTTTTTTTTTTAGTGATTTGCCTCTTGTCATGAACTTGAACCTAAGCTGTTTTCAGCTTGGTGGTCCTTCACATTGTCCTTGTGTCTTTTTACAGCGTGAAATCCATTTTCTTTTTTTTTCTTCTTTAAAGTCTTGGGTATTTGAGATGTTTTTGCAATTGAACGGAACACAGCCGCGTTATGCCCATTGGGATTTGTTTGTGTTGCCCAGAGATTTTGAAAAACGTTATGCTTGCTGGGTTTATCGCCTTTTGTTATAGAGAGCATAAATACAGAAAATCTTTACTTTAGGTTTTGTGTGCTCAGACCAGAAAGTTTTTTTAATTACATTCCTTATATTTTTGGTTAACTAATATAATATTCTAATATATATTATAATTAATTAATATTATAGGTATAAAAATATGTTGGTTCCCTTTAATATTTTGGTTTTCACCATGTCATACATAGCAAGGACAATTTGTGTTTTAAAAAAATAACCATTTTGTTCTACTTGTCTAATTTTGTAGAAAATTATATTAATGGACAATATGGAGTTCAGTGGCCATGGTTCAGGTTATGGACGTTTATGCACATCAGCTATCTTTCTTATGTTGTATTTGCTTTGGAATGGTGTGGTTTGGATTTAGCTTGCCGCGACACTGTTTGGTAGAAGATTAGAAAGGAATGGGAAAGGATAAATTGTGGTGTGGTGTTCAACATTTAACAAAATGTGTCTAAGATCAATACTGTGGTATACTACGTAGTGCTCAGAATTCAGTGCGTATGGAAATGTACCATCAGAATGGTGCAATAAAGAATGCACGTTTATTATATGGGCCATTTATATATACATGTAAGGAGGTAAGTCTGGTTTAATCTGTCAGAAAATCTATGAGCTGTTTGTACTAGGGGAAAAAAGGTTGGACAAAGATACAAGAAAGTATTAAACCTTGTTACAAATGGGTTATAACAGCACGCATATCAGGTTCTACTCCTTTCAGTCAAGAACAGAATGTTAGTACAGGGAGACCAGATACAACTTTGGTTATGGCTCATTAAAAGTTGGTATAAACAGCAGAAGTTTGTGGCTCAGTTCTGTCCTTGGTGTGTTAGACCGATCTAGAATGTTCTTTATCACTGGCCTGTGGAACAGCTATGGCCTCAGAGACCGTTGTTGCAGCTGAATAGAGATCTAATATTTAAACACTGGTCATTGATGTAGAACCTAAAAATCTTATGCAACTGCTGCTGTTGCCGAGGACCATGCACTATGTATTTATGGTCTGTGCACACTTGCCTTCCCGAAAGACTCGTAGCCTCTCTTGTTTTGGAGAGGATACATACTGTTTTATTTAGTTTGTACATTTGAGCATCAGTTTTTCTGAGATGTCTCGATTTTTAAACACTCTGAGCTTTGTTATTTTTCTTTCTTTACAATGTTTTCTAAATCCCCTTTATTATTTTATTAAAGTCAGTTGAGGATGCTCGCATGAGTTTAAAGTATTGGAGACGCACATTTTACCCAACCTGTTCATTACATACGTTATTTGAATTAGCATTTTGAGATTGTGAAGAAACAACTAAAGTCTGTGCTGATGTTCGTACAAAGCAAACTTCAGTCTTAATTATTATTATTTTATTTTTTTTTATTTTGCATTTTAAATTTGGTTTATTACTTTATATTAGTTTGTATTGGTGCCTTTTTTTGTTATAGGACTTTTACTTTAAGATTTGTCATCTTGAGCTATACATACTTGAACTATAATCATCGCCCCATCTGACTTCTAAAGAAATGATGCTCATATTATATATTTAATTACAAAAGGGCACTAGTCTGACCAAGTGTATTCTGGACCAGATCATGTCCAGCAGATTACTAATGGGTTTGTCATGTCTCATGGGGTGGTTTTCTGTTTCAGGGTTCTGTTAAAGTTGGATGCTCAACTGCGTTACTGAAGTACATTCAACCGGGTGGAAGTGCCAAAGGACAGGTACATTTTTAACATGCCTGCTACATTTGAATCATTACAGTCCTGTTTAGAAGTTAATTTAAGTTTTTTTTTTCCGACAGCAACAAGATCCCCTAAAACCAACACCAGCCATTAAGACGGGTCTGCTGCCATGTCCCATTTTACCCAAGCTCAAGATCGGGAATGAGGAAGACTCCATTCAGATCCCAGTTAATCCACTCACTCAGGGAACATGGCAGAGGAGCTCAACCCTGACCCCTGAAGCCTGGCAGCAGCAGGTGGACAAGCAGCAGCAGGACATTGAGGAAAGGCTCAGTCAGAGAGGATGTCGTCCCCCCACACAGCACGCAGAATCGATTTTCAAAGAGAGCAAAAGTAAGCAGAGGCCTTGCTGTATTTTTTTTTATGTGTATTAAGATGTTGCACAAGATTATCTGACACAATAGTTGCATCAGTACTATCTATTTTTTCTGGTTTTTATTAGTATTTAAGTAAATAATATGAATTTAAGTATATTGTTTCATATTGTCATGTTTATAAATGTGCTGGTACTTTAAATAGACAAAATATGGAATGTGTGATAACATGTTAGATTTTTGTTATTGTAAAATATGTTGTTAAAAATGTTTTACCATTTTCTTGCTTTATTAGCAATGATCATTAAAAACTTGCTGCCCACAACTACACTGGAGATAATCATGAAGGCACTGGATCCCTTTGTGTACCTCGAAGAACGCAATGTCCGTCTTGTAAAAGGAAAGACCCCTGGTGCCAAATGCTTCTGCTTTGTTGATATGGGCTGTCATGAGGTAAGGCTTCATAGATTTGAAAGAGTTTTAGTTTAAAAAGGTTTTTAAAAGTTCAATATGTAAAAAAAAAAAAAAAAGGAAGTTTTCTTTACAATAGCAATCCTTTCTTTGTCTTCCTGTCTTCAGGAGGTGGTAAGGTTGGTCGATCTGTTGACCATACCTCGTCCAATCACAATCGAAGGAGTTAAAGTATTTGCTGAAATTGCAAAACCTTTAAAAAATCAAAAGTAAGTTTCATTATTAGTTGTAATTATTCATTCATTCATTCATTCATTATCTTCTGCTTTGTCCTATATTAGGGTCGCGGTGGTGTTCCCTATGCCCATCCAGGGGAGAATGTTTCGGGCGCTGGGCAGATACACCCAGGACAGGGTGCCAATCTATCACTGCGCACACACTCACTCACACAGACACGCACACATACACACTCTATATGGGGCAATTTGTAGAACTCAATTGACTTGTTCCATGTTTTTGGACTGTGGGAGGAAACCGGAGAACCCGGAGGAAACCCACGCAGACACGGGGAGAACATGGAAACTCCACCCAAATGGGGATTTGAACCGGGAATCCCTAGTGCTGAGAGGAGAACATGCCAACCACTAAGCCACCGTGCCGCCTAGTTGTAATTATTTTTTTATTTATTTTTTGCTAACTAGCTACTTTATCTTTCTGTCTCTCAAACACACCTTCACTTCTGTATGGATAGAAGCAATACACCACTGTGCTACAACACAATGTCGTTTTTCATTGTTATTCAGAAATATAATAATATAATATAATAGAAATGTACAGTCTTTCTGTAATCAAACTCAAGACCCAGTATTTGTGTGAACTTATTTTATTTTCATTTCTTTCTTAACATAAAAATATAAAACGAATAACAAAATTTTGGACAGTCTACAAATTGGAAATTTAACATCTTTGTTTTTTGTATTCAGTTACTAAAACTTTCAAACTTTTTACATACAGTATATATTATGTAGCATGTACTAACATTTGTGTTCATCTTTTTTTAAGCTACCGAAAGGATCAAGAAAAGTCAAACACTTCTCTTTTGGGCTATCCCCCAGATTCCATGGAAGCTAGTATAGTGAGTATTGAAAAATAACCACATTTCAGATTGCAACAATTAGCCATAACATTAAGTCCATTAACTTCTGTGGCTTGAATACTAGTTTGTACTTGTGTTTTTTCAGATTTCTTAACTGTCCATTCATGAGCTGCTTTGGTGGTATTTAATACTGAATAAAGCTGGGAAAAACCCAGCCTGCCAAAAGAAAAGCCTGCCATGATAGATACTCAGCTCAAATTTATTTATTTATTTTGGCCACAGAGATGTTGATCAATAGAACTTATTGTTCACTTGCAGTATGATATACCGGTCAACATGGCACATTTATGTAATCTATCATTTATAGAGTGCTTTATATAATTTAGTAATTAGCATTGTTCTTTTTACAGCAGCAATGCTTACCACAAGCAACGCAAACAGCTATTGGTACGTCTGCAGCTATGCAAGGTAGGAAATTAAAAATGTGCCATTTTATATATTTTTTTTATTAACTGTTTCTGGAAATGCCCAGTCATAGATTAGCTTCTGTACTGGGTGTATCTGCCCAGCGCCCAAAACGTTCTCCCCTGGATGGGCATGGGGAAAAAAGAAAAGTAGCACTTAATAATGGCTTACCTTTTTGTATGTAGGCATGTGTGCATCTGCTGATCTCGTATATGCTGTTGAACCAGATTCTGCGTCTTCGGCAACTCTGCAGATCTCCGGGTCAACACAGGTGAGTTCCTCACTCACAAGTCTTTAAAAAACGTTTTCAGAAATCTGTCTTTAACCACTGTTCGGGTCTGTGCAGGATGTACAGTATCCAGAGGCACCTGAAACGGGGTTTCCAGGTAAGACAACACCAGATTGGCTCATTGACCATTATTTGTACAGTTTGTTTAGAGAAACTTCAATTTTGATAACACACACACCCTGAACTGGTGCGCCTTTATCTGACAGATATATTTACATTTTACATTTGATCATTTATTGGACGCTTTTATCCAAAGCGACTTATGAGGTGAGCACAGGGTTAATCACAACATCCCTGGAGCAATGAGGGTTAAGGGTCTTGCTCAAGAACCCACACTGGTAACTTCAGTGGACCTGGGATTTGTACCCCCAACCTTCAGCTTGATAGCCCAATGCCCTACCCACTGAGCTACCACGCCCCTATATATTATTTGTCATATTAAAATTAATATTTAATTTATTATTATTATTATTAAAATTATATTTTTATACAAATACAAATGTAAAATTAAAAATATTTAAATCACTTTTCCAGGTTCGGAGACTCCAGAATTATCAGGCTTTTTGTATGATGCTACATCTGGCTTCTACTACGATCCACAAACCACACTGTACTATGACCCCACATCAAGAGTAGGTCTAGAAATGTCTCTCTTCAATATAAATTTCGATTTATGTAATTTACGAATCAAAATATTTCATTCTTTAAATCTAAAGACTGTACATCCGGTTCTGTAAAAATACTTTTACACAGTTTATTGTTATATAAACATTTATTCATGTTTTTTTTTATGTTGGTAGTATTTCTACAATGCTCAAACACAGAAGTACTTATACTGGGACAGCACCTCTAAGACTTACATACCGGTGGAAGGCTCTAGCACCGATGTTCCAGAGCTGAATACTTCAGCAGTGATCGTGGCAGAAGCTGTACCAGCAGAGGAAGTCCAGGTGCCTCCAGAGGCTACATCGGAGCAGAAGGAAAATGAAGATGCCGCACAGCGTCCTGAAAAAAAGGATAAGGAGGAAAAACCCAAGAGCCTTGCAGCATTTAAGGTACACTTACTTGTTATCACCTTCGTTTGTAATCAGAGGCACTGCAGGGGTGGTGTATTAAGTTTAAAAATTATTTTGGAACGTCATCAGATCATGAAAGACATGGAACGCTGGGCCAAGATCCAAAATAGACAGAAAGACACTGTTCGGGCTCCATCCCCTGTCCTTAAACGTGGAGGAGAGGACAAGAAGGTCTCTAAAGCTGCTGATGCAGCTTTTGCTATCTTCGAGAGAAAGGTGACCGTTGTTTTCTATTCTTATCTGATTCTGCAGCTTCTTATTGTGTTTTTATGCTTTCCCTTGTACATCAAAGCATTTATCTTTAGATTATTCTTTACTCATATAGGGTGGAGATGACCTATTTAAAAAGCCTTTTGCTCCTCCAAAGAAAGAGGAAAAGTCATCTAAGGTGAGCTTAAGCTGTATTAACACGGTGAAGTATGAAGTCTTTTTTGTTTTTAGTCAATATAAACAAGAAAGTGGATGTTGACTAAATAGTTGCATGATGTAATAATGCTATTAAGCCTGAAACATGCAGCTTTCGGTAAATTGGTCATTATTAAATAGCGGCATGAAAAAGATTGTTTACCACATTTACATTTAGTCGTTTAGCAGACGCTTTTATCCAAAGCGACTTACAAATGAGAACATTACAAGTCAGAAGCCATGGAGAAAACCAACTATACTGTAAATTCATCAAACCTGATTGTTATTCGATGCTGCCCCCCACCCCCCTTTTTTCTTTTTTTTTCTCTACAACAGGTATTTGTTAAAGAGATGCGTCTTAAGTAGTTTTTTAAAACTGTTTAGTGATTCTGCCTTATGGACAGAGTTGGGAAGAACGTTCCACCATTTTGTAGTGGTGAATGCCACGGAGTGAGAATTATTGGGGGGAAAAAAAAAACCTGGCTTCCAAAATGGGCTTGATGGCTCAGGATTATGTCTTTTGAACCCTGAGATTGCTGCCCCGAGTCCACCAAAAACTGCCAATAGGGGCACTTGAGCAGGGTCCTTAAATGTAATGGTTTTTCAATGTGGTGTTTAATGACTAACCTTGTGTTCTGACCCAAAACTTCATGTTGGGATGCTTATAAGTTGAAAATAATCTCCAAAATAATGCAACCTTCATTTTCAGTTTGCATATATAGAATGGTTTCTATATCTAGAATGGTTTTTTTTATTTTTTTTTATTAAATAAAAAATTATTAAAATTATTAAAAGATAGCAATGTGTTCTAAACCAACATAGAACATTTCTTTCCAGTCCCTCATTGACTTTGTGTTAACAGCGGCCTATTGGCTCATTGGGAATGCTAGCAGCTGACTATGCAGCAGGAAGTGATGAGGAGGAGGAAGAAAAACCTGAGAAAATTGAAGCGCCTCTACCAATTATGAAAAGTCAACCACAGACTGACGAGAAAGAAGATCGACTGACTGACTGGAAGAAAATGGCCTGTCTATTGTGCAGAAGGCAGTTTCCCAGTAAAGACTCTTTAGTTCGCCATCAGCAGCTCTCAGACCTCCACAAGGTACAGACACGTCCAATCAGAATCTGTAACGGAGTATGAAGCAAACTGATCATGTGACTTATTACAGTTTTACCTTTAACTTCCTTTCACAGCAAAATATG
Organism: Corydoras sp. C115; assembly: GCA_019802505.1. Classification (NCBI taxonomy): domain Eukaryota; kingdom Metazoa; phylum Chordata; class Actinopteri; order Siluriformes; family Callichthyidae; genus Corydoras; species Corydoras sp. C115. Next base: position 838,897 of record JAFMOC010000008.1, read on the forward strand.
GAGATTCATGTCAAAATAAAGAAATCAAAGAAAGAACTTGAGGCTCTAGAAAACCAGGAACGGGAGGTTGGTTGTTTCTTTAACATAGAACTTAGTGTGTGTGAGCGAGGGAGAAAGTAATAAAGAGTAAATGTTATACGCAACTTTTGAAGGACGTTGTTATTTATTTGTCTTTTCACCTCTTGTTTTAGTTGAAAGTTGGGACCAACAATCCACCTGAATCAAAGAGAAGAAAACAGCACAATGAATTAGGCGGCAATTCCAGGTGCATTAAATACTGAGTAACCTGTTGCTTTCATGATGTCTGACTGGCGATCATCGTATTTTCTAATCTGCTGTTTGACGTGGTCACTGTGTTATTGCAGAGATGGGCACAAAGCCAATGAAAGACCAGGTTTAGGTTTGGAGAACCCAGAGGTGAGCTAACAGATGTGTAGTCAGTTTGTCAACCATTTAGAGCGTTCCATATTAATGCATGAACATGACCTCATCAACTTTTTAAAACAAAATGAAAACATTTGTAATACAAATGAGATGAAAATGATCCAGATCTTTGCTTTTATATTCCACCCCTGGCTGATGTGATTACTGTTCATGGTCTCTCCATTGGGGAGGGTCCGCCAAAAAAAGATCACTCAAAGAGAAGGGTGGGCATTTAGTTATCTGCTAGTTCAAGAGATAGCATGCATGGCATTCTCACAAAAGTGCTACACTGGATTTTAAAGAGGTATCAGAACAAACACGCAAGTTTTTATAGTATTTTGTGAATCAAAATAAAAAAAAAATGTTGCATCCCAGCAGAAGAATTGTCTAAAAACCTGGCGGTGTTGGGGGTCATGGTTTGTCATGAAGGTGTGGGTCAGAACCAGGGTGGAACTGTGAATTCTGAATCATTTTGAATCATTTAACTTCGATAACTTTTTTTTTTTTTTTTTTTTTCCCCCAGTTTGGTTTTTACCTGCTTTTAGAACGTGTGTGTGAGAATCACATTTGTGAACAAATCTAGGAGATTTTCTTTTAAGCACCACCTGTATTTTTATTTTGACTTGTTGTCTTTCCAGCGGAAAAAGGACTCTGGTTCTTGGAACTATGCTACTTATCAGCAAGCAGTGCGAAAAGCTATGTTTGCTCGTTTTAAGGAACTGGATTGATTGCTACAGTCTTACTAATTGAATGATTGGAAAGTATTTCTACCAGCAGCTTACTTCAGCCTTTATCATGTGTGCTTAACACAATTTACCGTGAAGCCGTGAACGTCTGTTTTATTTTGTGCCTCTGTGGTTAATGCAATTTCTGTCACTAAAATGTTCTCAGTGCTGCGTTATTGCCTTTTTTGTAGCTCGAATATTCCAGCATTTTAAACATTTTATTTATCCTTAGTATTGTGTTTTTTAAGTTCTGTGTACAAATGATGTAAATTTAATACTGCTTTAGTATTCTGTATCAGTCAATAAATTCCAGGTTGACTGCATCTGTGCTAGTCTCTTATTTTTTATCATGTATTTGTACTGTGTGTGTGTTTGCGTGTGCTCTAATCTTTTGCAATACTTTCATATTTTCTTGGCCTGTTTCTATAAAACAGAAAAAGTTTCTCATGTAACATTAATTACTGACAAACCCGAGAGATTTCTGCTTTCCCCACCTTCACATTGACACTAACCTGATTTCTAAACTTTATCTTTTTTCTGATTTTAGGAGCTCTATTGAGACAAAATACCACATGTGCAATCTTATGAGCTCACTTCCGGCCCAGGAGACACTTTCTTTTCTTGACAGAAGGTGTATTATTGCTGAAACATATCAGATGCCAGGTTGACTCTCTGTAGACTTTAAGCGATGATTAGTTCAGTCCCTGTGGAACCTGTCATTATGTAATGGGTAATATTTTATGCAAGTAGAATCGCATGTGGCGGCTTATGTAATAAATAAAAATTGCTTTGAAATGATTTAAAATATACTTGATGATTTAGGTATATGATATTTAAATGTGCCGCCACACCAGCACATTAAAACATGAATATTGTATCTACCTTTCTTTGACCAGGTGCCTGTACATATTGAGAAAAACCAATTCTGCTGAGGTAAAATAGCTAACCTCCCCTTTAGATGGCAGTATAGAGTTGTTCCACTGATTTTTTTTTATTTTTTTTATTTTTTTTCCTGCTTTCATTTTATAAAATTTGACAGTCGTCTTATTAATTGTTTTCAATATGTTATTTAGGAAGAGTTGGTGCATGGAGCTGAAGACAAGTTCATGTTTGTGTCTGTTTTGAAAGTAATCATTAGAGTCCCATATCGACCATTAAGCTACATTTTTCATTTAAGCCATCCATTTGCTGCTGCCCTGGTGTGTCTTTTAACAGCTCACTTTTAAACAACATTCTGAGCTGACAAGACTACAAATTCAAGGGGGTAAATGCACTCTGATCTTCAGCTGCAGCATTTAGGGTGGAGGCCAAAGGTGCTTAAAAGGTAATACATCACCAGCAATAAGGGAACGACGGTGTACCCATGCCATGCCATGAATGAGTGAACATTTCCTTTGGAATGAAAAATCTTGTGTTCTATCCATTGAGCTGCACTTACTGAGTGTGAGAGAGGTGGAATCCTGCACTGTTTGTTTGGAGATTTCATGCTTGAGTGATTGATCATGCCAAAAAGAAATGGAAAAATAAACAGGCACAAGCACTGCGGTTCTGAATCTGCTCAGCTTCTTAAATTCTGCAGTTCAGGAAGCAGCTCGCTCGGTCTTTTGAACTGAAGTCTGGATTTGCATTAGCAATCAACATATGTCTTAAAAGATAACATGGGCTAAAACATTACCACTGAAGAAAACCACAACATGACATGAGAAATAGTGTTGCATGGAGAACACAATTATTCTGTGATGTCATACAGACACATCAGACATTGCTCTGATGGTTTATCTTGAAACATACATTTTCTTATCCATATACCTTCTTCATGGTTGTTTGTGGTGCAAAACCTTGCCAGATTCTTGCAGTGCAGACACACATTTTAAAATTTTGGATGAACAAAGATGGGGAGAATGTAAACTTGACGCAATCTGGACCTTGTCCACCCTGCTGGAGAATCAAACCCCATGACCCGAAAGTGTAACTAGAGCGCTCAACGCTGCAGCCACATTTATTTTACAAGAGAAATCTAGTTTAATGTTTATTACAAAACCAGGGTTATTTGCAGTCTTTGAGTGTTTGGACTTTCTTAAGAAACTGGCAAGAATTTGACGGAGAGCTCAGGTTTCCCGGAATGTTTAACTGTCCAGTCTTGTTAGAATTGATCTGTTTATGTGATAAACTGTGACATCCAGAGTAAATTTTGTTTTAAACATTTGTTTCCGAGTCGAGACTGAAGGCATGGTTGACTTCTGAATCCTCTGTGACACCCTTGTATGCCCTTCCTTCCAGGTGAGACTTAAAACCACTGCCATGTTATTTCAATAATCCAGAATACATGGACATTTCAAATTTGGTGGTTGACTTTTAAATATTCAAATTTTCAATCCATTTTTTTATTATCCCTGCCAAAATCCTGGTTCTGTCCAGTTAACAGGTCCAAAAGAAAAAAAAATAGACTTTTTTATAAGCACACAAGTTTTCAAGCAGCAACTTTATATGTACATTTATATTCCACAAGATTTGATTCACATCAAAGCAAAAGATTTCCATTTGACACTACATTACTTTATGTATTTATACAATTCTTGTTGCATTTTTTACAAATTAAATGTTGTTTGTATGTGTGTGTATGTTTCTTTAGATGGCATTATGGTGGCAGAGCATTTACTGACAGTCTTGGTTTAATTCCTGAGGTTGGAGCAGACGAGTTTGCATGTCCTCCCTGTGTCAGTGTGGATTTTCTTTGGGGACTGCAGTTTTCTTCCAAATTCCAAAGACATGCTGATGGGTAAAGTGGCTTTTCTAACTTCTCTAACTTGCATGACATATTAATGACTATTGTAAGCATCCTACAAGAAAAAACACTTATGCTGTCTATAGACTGCTTGTTTGCCTATGAGTGTACTGTATGAATTTACCCCAGAAATCACCACAAACACACACCACTAATTCATTGCGAGCAAATAATAATCAAACACTATGGAGCTGTTTCAAATCTGAAACAGTTAAATGTTAAAATAGGTGGTTTTTTTGTTTTCTTTTTCCTGGAACACTCATTTATTCACAGAGCGTTGTTGTGTAACCTTGGTGTGCATAAGCACTGGATTTATTAGTTTACACAGTCAAATTTGCCAGTACTCAGGTTCCCATCTCATTAATCTAAACAATAACCTTGTAAATCAGGTTTGAATAAATAGAATTAATTGCTTCTGCTTATAAATGTAAACAGCGCTGTTCAGAAGTGAAGCAATCCTGTCTGCCAACTTCAGCCTCAGTAAAGAGTCTGATGTCTTTTACTCACTTCAGCCTTTTGTAATGAAGCGTAATCTCTTCTGACAGGAGATTAATGGTATCTCTTTCCCCACCCTAACACGGCTCCAAAAGAAGGAGGGAGAGACGAATAAAGAGAAGGGCTTGCAGTCTGTCATCGTGCCATACTGATACAAGTTTGGGCGGGTTAAATAGGGGCACAAAACCATCATGAGGGCTTTGTAATGTTGCTTCGACGATCTTCTCAGCAGAAGTTTGAGTTGGTCTGATATTTAAGTTATGGTTCTTAATGCAGCATTTGCAAAAAAGGAAGCTTAAAGCACTAGATTTACTTTTCTGTGACTCTTTTACCGTGTACTGCTGTAGGCACTCAGTAAGCATTGCACTGAAGCAACCTGATCTGCCTCTTTGTATGGGTTTCTAGGAAGAAAAAAAATGAAGGTAATGCTCTGGAGGGTCTCTCCCCATGCTTGCATTTGTTCCATAGCCGGCAACAGCTGCTGAAATGCTTCGTAACTCTCATGCTGTCTCATGTCTCATGTTGATTGACTAATTGTTAAGCACTATGTGTGTATATGAGGAAGCAGGGGAATTCTGTAAATGGCACAGGGCCCCACTGCTTGCAATTAAGGGTCATATCCAAGTGCATCAGGTACTGAATAAGGCTAGAGTTGAATACGGATTACAACAGGAGCTCTAAATTTAAAGCCAGAGGCCAAAGCCAAGCCCTAAAAGTCTTGATCGTTTGAGTGATCATGGGCAGAATTACAATCCATTTACTGGAAAGAGAAACACATTCATCTTTCAGATTCTTGGGGGAAATGAAATCGGCCAGCCATAGACCTGTTTGGTTAAAAAACAACCACTCCTGATATGCCTTGCTGCCCTGGCAGGAGAACATACACAGTTGCATCATCAAGTGCAGATATCAAATTCCATAGAAGATAAAGTTATCATCAAATAGAAAAGATCATGAGGGAAGGTGTGATGGAACTGTTTATTCTGTGTCTTGCCAGCTCATTCAAGTTTGACCACATTTGGAAAATAATGCCAGCTTTTCATGGGCTATCTGTACCGGCCTAGACATTTAAATAGTGTCAATTCATCTGTCAATTAATCAAAGTCAACTTTATTTGTCAAAACTTCAATATGTACAGGACACATGCAAAATATATATATATATATATATATATATATATATATATATATATATATATATATATATATATATATATATATTTTTTTTTTTTTTTTTTTTTTTTTTAAAAAACACCCCATATCATTCATTCATTCATTATCTCCCGCTTTATCCTCTATTAGGGTCGTGGTGGGGTTCCCCATGCCCATCCAGGGGAGAACGTTTCGGGCGCTGGGCAGATAGACCCAGGACAGGGTGCCAATCCATCGCTGGGCACACACTCACTCACACAGACACACTCTATATGGGGAAATTTTGAGAATTCAATTGACTTGATCCATGTTTTTGGACTGTGTGAGAAAACCGGAGAACCCGGAGGAAACCCACACAGACACGGGGAGAACATGGAAACTCCACCCAGATGGGGATTCGAACCGGGAATCCCTAGTGCTAACCACTAAGCCACCGTGCCTGTCCCCTATATCATGTAAAATTAATTTATCTTTAATTCTGCTTGTGAAGTATAAAATTTAGTAGGAAATGGGCCATTTATCCTTGGAAAACAAAATTAATCACCACTATGTAGTTAATTAATTGGTCATTTTTGTTAATTGATTCATGTGTTGTCAGGCGGCACGGTGGTTAGTGGTTAGCACGTTCTCCTCTCAGCACTAGGGATTCCTGGTTTGAATCCCCATCTGGGTGGAGTTTCCATGTTCTCCCTGTGTCCTCATGGGTTTCCTCCGGGTTCTCCGGTTTCCTCCCACAGTTCAAAAACATGGAGCAAGGTCAATTGAATTCTCCAAATTGCCCCATATAGAGAGTGTGTGTGTGTGTGTGTGTCTGTGTAAGTGAGTGTGCCCAACATAGCATTTGCAAACTTTTTACCAGACACACAATACAGTATAAGGGTGGTAATAATAAACAGCATTAAAATTATGTTTTTCTTAGACCCACAGTGCAGTAGTAAACATTACACATTAAATAAACACACCCTGAGTTATACATGTTAATAGTAACCTGAGAAAAAGTAAAGGGACATGCAGTGGTTTGAGGTCAGTGATTATGGCTAGTTCAATAAAAACAGAAATGCAAATTGAATGAGCATTCAGAATTTTGGTGGCAGGTGCATGAGCAGTTCTTAATAATGCAGAGTTCGGTTCGGAATTAGTGTTTTAAGTAGAATCAGTGATCTGGAGTTGTATGAGTGTAAGAGAGGGGGGGGAGGCAGAGTGTCCTGACTCCCTGATGAACGAAGCTGACCCTCAGTCTGCGGCTTCTAACCCGGAGACACCGCAGCCTCCTCCCTGATGGCAGCAGGCTGAAGAAGCTGTGTAGTGTGTGTTTGTGTGGGATCCCCGCCATGCAGAGAGCTTTAGGAGTGAGGCGGGTGCAGTGTAGGTCTTGCAATGAGGGCAGAGTAGTGCCAAAAGATTTAGAATCCTCCATCCATTATCTTCCACTTTATCCTCCACTAGGGTCGTGGGGGGGGGGGGGGGGGTTCCCCATTCCCATTCAGGGGAAAACGTTTCGGGCGCTGGGCAGATACATCCAGGACCGGGTACCAATCTATGGCTGAGCACATACTCACTCACACAAACACACTCTATATGGGGCAATTTGGAGAATTCAATTGATCCATGTTTTTGGACTGTGGAAGGAAACCGGAGAACCCGGAGGAAACCCACGCGGACACGGGGAGAACATGGAAACTCCAAACAGATTGGGATTCGAACCAGGAATCCCTACTGCTGAGAGGAGAACATGCTAACCACTAAGCCACAGTGCCGCCCTTAGAATATTATTCATTTATTTATTTCCTGACTGATTTATACTCATAAGGTTTTTTAAATTAAATTTAACCTCTTAAGGGTTATTATTAAAAAATAATAATCTAAAAATGATATGCTAAGCTTATGGTCTGGAATTGCTTTATGAAGTGCAGCTTCTTGTAACGCATCATACACATCATACAGCCTCTTACATGTGTGTTGTGTATCACTGTTTCTCAATCCTGTCTCTGTAACTTCTTTGCATTATACTTTTTAATGTTGTATCCACATCCACCTTCACATCCATTAATCAGGCCATTATTAAGTTAAAGTAATGTGTCGAGTAGAAAAACACCAAAAAAGGGAGAGCAGTTGGGCTCCAGCACATTAACTGAGAAACAGCAGTGTAGATCTCTATTGGAATCGAGGTCCAGCTGATGACTGACATGACCAGCCATAAAATTCTTGTGCTCATATTAACTCTTTGTCATTACAGTGAGAAGTTGCTAAAAGCCTGTTATAGGATCTAAGCTGTTGTCATGCTGTTCCAAAGGCAAGGGGATAAGATTCTGTCCTGAATGTAATGCTAAAATAAGCATCAGTGATTTACATGCCATTAGAGTAGTATACTATAACCACTGCTTTCTGAATGTAATGACAGATGCCAATGATCCATTACGTCTTAATTGCAGTTTTAAAGGAACCTTTTACAGTGTTTGGTTTCTTTTTTAAAGTCACTTTTGAAGGCCAACGTTATAACAATGTCTGAATAAAGGCGTCAGAAGCCATATGTTAGTTTACACAGTGAAAGATATTTACTTATATCTTTTAAAAATATTATATTATATTATAACACTGTGAAGGTCAGCTTGTTTTTTCATGCAAGTCACTTTTCAAAATTGCAAGTTGTGCACCAATTCACTTATTGAACTTAAACATGATGGTGGCTTTTTAATGCATTTATAATGCATTATTCACACACACACACACACACACACACACACACACACACACACACACACACACACACACACACACACACACATATATATATAGATAGATAGATAGATAGATAGATAGATAGATAGACGGCACGGTGGCTTAGTGGTCGGCACGTTCTCCTCTCAGCGCTAGGGATTCCCGGTTCGAATCCCCATCTGGGTGGAGTTTCCATGTTCTCCCCGTGTCCGCGTGGGTTTCCTCCGGGTTCTCCGGTTTCCTCTCACAGTCCAAAAACATGGATCAAGTCAATTGAGTTCTCCAAATTTCCCCATATAGAGTGTGTGTGTGTGTGAGTGTGTGCCCAGCGATAGGTTGGCGCCCTGTCCTGGGTCTATCTGCCCAGCGCCCGAGACGTTCTCCCCTGGATGGGTATGGGGAACCCCCCCGCGACCCTAATAGAGGATAAAGCGGATAATAATGAATATATATATATATATATATATATATATATATATATATTGTTACACAATATTATTGATGTATTTTCTCACACTACATGTTATAAAAAAATCATTTAAATTTATAATTTTGCATTCAGAACACTCTGATGCTACTGCTGAACTGTTGCAGTGAGTTTTCACTTCAGAAAGTCTCTTCTGCTCTGGAGTCCAGTGGTGGTGTGTGTGTTGTAAATGGTAAATTCGTGTGCAGGGTCGCGTGCAGCTGTTCACTCATTAAATTGTGTGATTCATATTACACAATGCCACCCATATACAAAGCATCCACTTTACAATGAAATCAGTAATGTGCAAAAAAAGCATTAAAGAATTGCTGAAAAGTTGCCAAACGATTCGGTCTGACCTGCTTATGCCATTTATAATCAACCAGTCTCCCTACAAACTTTAATGTAATCAGAATTAGATTATTTGGTTGGAAAATATTGTATAAATGTGATATCAGTTTAATTACTGCCTAACAGCAGATCTATAATGAAGCTGTCTGGAGGCTAAAGGAATGTATAGTGCTGTATGGAAGTGTACATGGCGTGTCTGTCATGTTTATAGTTCCCAAGTAAAATGCGTTGCTTTTTCCTTGTATAGCAAAATGAAAACAAGCTGAATCATTTGTCATTCTCAGCCCTGTGTGTTTAATGCATGTGATTGATCCAGTGCTTCAGTCTTTGCCATTTGTTTGCATCAGCACAATGATTTAGTAATTTAAAGCCATCTGCAGCTGCACAATACTAAACAGGACAAACACTAGTAATCATTGCAAATTGAGCATAATGGCTCTTATTAAATGTGCATAAAATTACCAGGACTACATGGTGCACAGTATCGTTCTGTCACTCTATGCATAGTTTACTTTGCATATCCATTCTATTAACAGCATACAACATTTTATAACCTTGTTTTACATACCACACCTCAGATGAATGTCCCAATAGACTAAAGACTTTTTGTGTGTGCTGGCAATGACTTATAAGCACTGAGGGCACATGTTACTCTGATTTTATCACTGTGATGGTATTCTTAGACATGACACACCATGAGAAACAGTAACACGCATCCTTTAATGGCCTATTGCATTTATAAATTGCTTAGTGGTTAGCACGTGCGCCTCTCAGCGCTAGGGATTCCCAGTTTGAATCCCAATCTGGGTGGAGTTTCCATGTTCTTCCTGTGTGGGTTCCTCCGGGTTCATCCGGTTTCCACCCACAGTCTAAAAACATGGATCAAGGTCAATTGAATTCTCCAAATTGCCCCATATAGAGTGTGTCTGTGTGAGTGTGTGCCCAGTGATAGATTGATGCCCTGTCCTGGGTGTATCTGCCCAGTGCCCGAAACGTTCTCCCCTAGATGGGCATGGGGAACCCAGCGACCCTAGAGTAGGATAAAGCAGAAGAGGATGGATGGATGGATGAAATAAAAGATCATATTTAATTTATTAATGTATTTACTTACAATTAACAATTCATTTAATAAACCAAATATCTGTGATGCAGTGTTGTCTGTCAACAGTTGCCGTTGTTGCTAAGCAACATGAGGGTGAAGATTAAGTTGAAAATTTAAAGAAATGTAATAAATATAGAATTCAATTGATAATGGATGATTGTTATGCATGGAACAATCATCCACAATTTTACAATTTTACAAAGACTTAACTATCAAAGCTTTCATTTTTGACACATTGTAAAATTAATTAATTAATTAATTAATTAATTAATTAATTAATTCATTCATTCATTCATTCATTCATTCATTCATCCATTATCTCCCGCTTTATCCTCTATTAGGGTCGCGGTGGGGTTCCCCATGTCCATCCAGGGGAGAACGTCTCGGGCGCTGGGCAGATAAACCCAGGACAGGACACCAATCTATCTCTGGGCACACACTCACTCACACAGACACACTCTATATGGGGCAATTTGAAGAACTCAATTGACTTGATCCATGTTTTTGGACTGTGGGAGGAAACCGGAGAACCCGGAGGAAACCCACGCGGACACGGCGTTGAAACTCCACCCAGATGGGGATTCGATTCGGAATCACTAGTGCTGAGAAGCGAACATGCTAACCACTAAGCCACCATGCCGCCCTTAAATTCATTAATAAGTAATTAAATAAATACATTTGAAAGGTTTAGCAGCTTTATTAAGTTTTTTTCAGGACTTGTAGGTGACTAAAAAAAGAGAAAATCTAACCATAAAGTCTTTAGATTACAGAGGCTATTTGTAAATAAGCCCATTTTTGATGGAAATAAAATAAAATGAGCTCAGTCTGCCCCAGACACTAAATATATCATAATAAATCACACCAGGTCAGAGTGGCAGACATGCCATATATGTGTCTTGTGTGTGCATGTGTTGCCACAGGTAGTCTGGGAACGTTCTTGATGGATCAGCATGTGTTTGATGGATCAGCAAGGACTCTGGAGGTGTCGCTGGGGTCAAAAGGGGATAATAGCCCCACTTTTCCTCCTCTTGGCTGACCTCCCACGCAGGGTAACCTGAACAGGGCACTGGTGCTGTACAGTGAGAGTAAGTGGACCCTAGAGACCAGCTCTACCACACAGGGAGCGTTTGTGTTTGTGATCAGTGTAAGACAGGATGTGATGGGTAAGTATTAAGCTTTATGATTCGTGTCCTATGTCTCAGGTCTCTTATCCAGCTGTGGTGCTGTATCTGATTGGTGGAGGTGAATCCTGCTGTCAGGACCTGAATACCTGCTGGGTTTTATGCATCTGCTAATTAATTTCTCTGAGTCAGAAAATGCACATCTATTTTTTTTTGGTCATTTATTGGATGCTTTTATCCAAAGCGACTTACAAGGTGAGCACAGGGTTAATCACAACATCCCTGGAGCAATGAGGGTTAAGGGTCTTGCTCAAGAACCCACACTGGTAACTTCAGTGGACCTGGGATTTGAACCCCCAACCTTCAGATTGATAACCCAACACCCTGACCACTGAGATATCGCACCCTATATGATAACTCTCATAAATCTGTTAAAGTATCTGACAAAAAGAATCAGGCTAAATTTTAAAAGTTCATTCTTTTATTATCTTCAACTTAATCCTTTACTAGGGTTGGGGAAGGGGTCTTCATGCCCATCCAGAGAAGAGAGTTTCGGGTGCTGGACAGACACACCCAGGACAGTGTGCCAATCTACACACGCAATTCATACAATTCACACAATTCACACACACACACACACACACACACACACAGACACATGCTGTTTGGGGCATTTTAAAGCATTCAGTTTACTGGTTTGAACAGTTCCATGTCTTGTTTGTCTTGTTCCAATTTGCTTTAACAGTCACTGTCTAGACCTCAATTTCCATAAGTAATTATATCCTCCATTGTCACGGAGTAGCTGTAACAGAGCCAGATTATAAACTCCTAATGATATATTGCCTGCTATACTCATATATGACAAGTATAATCACATGACCACAGTCAATAAAGTATGATGAAGTAGGCTAAAGCTTTGCACTCATGTCTAACCTAAATGTCTTTGGTACAGCCTCTCAATACTGAAGTGTTTAAACTGTTATTGAACTGTCATCCATTGTTTTATGATGAGTTGGAATATGTGACTTATGATGCTTTAGATTAATATTCCTGAAGGATGGATAAATGCATGGCCTCTTCGCCCACTTTAACATGCATTGGCAGAGCCCTATTGCAATAGTCTTCATATTCTTTGAATTATTTGTAATAAAACCTTTAAAACCCTATTGACTTGTCTTAAAAAGTCATTTTCCCACCAGAGTTTGGCAAAGCAGGATCAGTTGACTGGATGGCACTTGGACTCGTATGGTCGGAAACTGCCGTTTGTCAAAAAACACAGAAAGAGACGGGGAGAGCTTCGTCTGGGTGTAAGCAGTCCCACACAGCAAACTCAAAAAGGTGAGAAACCTTTTTAGACGAGTCTAAATGTTTAGCAGAAGTTTTTAGGGTATATCCTCCTAAAAAAAAGAAAAAAATCATCTACATCAGACCATCATCACCCATTTTGTGTGCTATGGGTCTAATTTGGGTGCCTTACATTCTCTCACCTTGGAAAGGCATGACTGCATGTTCATTCATTCATTCATTATCTTCCGCTTTATCCTATATTAGGGTTGCGGGGGGGTTCCCCATGCCCATCCAGGGGAGAACGTTTCGGGCGCTGGGCAGATACAACCAGGACAGGGCGCCAATCTATCGCTGGGCACACACTCACTCACACAGACACACTCTATATGGGGGAATTTGGAGAACTTAATTAATTAATTAACTTAATCCATGTTTTTGGACTGTGGGAGAAACCGGAGAACCCGGAGGAAACCCACGCGGACACGGGGAGAACATGGAAACTCCACCCAGATGGGGATTCGAACCGGGAATCTCTAGTGCTGAGAGGCGGCACGCCTGAGTGCATGTTGTTGGATGTAAATCAACTGCAGTAATCTAGACAGGACATTAGCATGGACATCAGTTTCTTAAATTATTTAAAACGGGTAGATTGTTGTGGATTAGTATAGACTGTTATTATCTTCTGTGGTTTTTTGATTCAGTGTACATTTCCTATTCTTCCCTCTACATGAACTTGGGTTAAACACAGTATGGAAACATTAAGAACAAGAACTCATAATATGGAAGTAGGATTTATTTTGAATGTCTATGTATCCAAAATATTTACTCACAATGGTAGCTTTAATCACACAGATGGTGTTTATTACAGTTCTCTAAAAGCAAATTCTTTTTTTTGTAGATTTCTCTAATGATCGGGTCATATCTTTAAAAAAAAATACTGCAGGCATTCTATGCTATTGTATCTATTCATCTACATAATC